>JANEHU010003982.1:0-325583 GCA_027563435.1 Nasonovia ribisnigri
CTTTTGACCCCCCTAAAGTACCAACTAGATTCACTTTTCTAAAAGAAAAGATACTTTTGAAGAAAATAAAAACACTTTTACTGCCATAAAAGGCGATGACAGACACACAAAAAAAATAATAATAATAATAAAAAAACACACAACATTGTAAAATAATACATTCATCACTCCGCTCAGAATCTAAAATAAATACCTATTATTGTTCTATTGAAATTATTTATTTTTTGCTATAAGTTTATACTTTTGACTTTAATTTATTATTTTTTATAAACTTTTTTCCAACTTTTTTTTTGAGTAAAAGATTATATAGGAATTAACATTGTCTTATTCTAGGAGTTAACACTATGCTAATGTAGGAGTTTACCACCATTCCTCATTTATTTTCTCAGAATTAACATCGGGGAGGGAGGCCTATGAACATTATTTTTATTTGACATCCGTCAATATGACTCGTGTATTTTCTGCATTGTAAAAATACCTAGCCATATGACTTATTAATAAATACCTTCTTGCCAAGGGGATGCCATATCCAATATCCCTTCCGTAAATACATCACTAAAAATGACTAGTGAAATCGATATTTTATATAGTTCCGCCTTGCATATAGATAGCCATTACCTATCTCTAGGTTTATAACAGTGTAAGTGTATGGGACATGGGAAATCATAAATATTATATTAGTGCTAGTATACAATATCATTAATTATTATTAACAATTATTTGGAAGTATTCGTGCACAAAGAGACATGCGGAGTGTTTGATGTAATTATTTTTCCACTGTCGTTAGTAATATACTATAATATTATTCGTGGGTAGTGACTAGTGGGTACCTACATATACATATACATATATTATATATATATATATATATATATATATATGCTATTATATTATGCATTGCAGTCTTTTATGGTACCGCCGGGCGCCTACAAAGTCAACCGAAGTGCCTACGTCCGTTTGTGTCCCGTCTCATCGTATACCGAGGGGCACTTCTGGGGCAAAGCACTTGTTTACGGTTCGAGTAAAAATTATGCGTCTGTGCGCAACTTATTATTATTATTATAATATTATTTACTCGACCTCTGCGAGCATTTCTCCATATATTTTTTGATCTTGAGCGTTTGATTATTTACTCATTGCACGCTTAAAAAAAATATACATTTCAACTGTATATTATATGAGTATTGAGTAGGTACCTATAAACATAATTGTATTATTTAAAATAAATATAAAATACGTAGACCCATTATAAAATAGTGATGGGTAGGTAATAGGTATTATGTAGGTACATATTTGATATTGTCATTGTCGTAAATACTCATATAGTTACACACGTTATCCCTCCCTACACAATATGAATTTTATCAATAATTGGTGGTAGGTACTTACATAGGCATAGTTTGGTATGACTATCTGTGGGGGCTATATAAGACTAGAAAAATGTATTCTAAAAACTCCATATGTTTAACTCGAATCAAAAAAAAAGATAACATTTTCTAGAAAAAACAATTCATAGGTTTAATATAAAATAAAATATCGATTATATAATTCGATTTAATTGCATCTTATAAATATCTTTTGATATGAAGTATTGACCCATAATTTGTCATGATATTTGCAGTACAATTCTTTATTTGCCTCATAACAAAAAAATTAAAATGAACGTTCACATGATGCAGATGAAGAAAAACAAGAAACAAGTAAAAATAATTAAAAAGGTATGAAATACGCTTTTAAGAAAAATAAAAGATAGACGTATTTGATGTACACGAGCAAACAACAGAGACCAGTTTCCAGAAAAATACTGAAATAAATAAATATTATGTGTGTGTTCAATACAACTATTTTTGTTCATTATCATCATACGATGATACTATTTACGATTATTATCGTCAGACTACGCGACAATACACCACTATGCACAGGGTAAATCCAAAAAATTAATACGACGTTGATCTATAAATAAACACGTCTATGATAAAAATAAATGAGTACATGTATATAAGTACAATAATATTGTCAATAAACATTACACTGCTAATATATATGCTAATTTTCATTATACATTTTTAAACGATTTTTTAGGGGGTCCTTAAGACCTAAAGCAACCCCCCCCCTAGTTGCACCAATGGTAGGTACTAGGTATAAATTAATTGTAGGTACACCAACTTTATAAACAATTATAAGTTATTTCATTTGTAAATTTGAAATATTTCTAGTTGCAAGCTGGTATAGGTACATAATATTATTTTAACTATAGGTATTCGTAGATCTGTACATTTTCATGAAAATTTTCAAAAAACTGAAAATGTTGTAAAAATTTTTTTTAGGGTAATTTCACCAGTGAATGAACACTTTAATTGTTATTATTTGATATCTCACTTTATAAAATCATTTAAAATACAATTTGTCAGCTATATTTTTAAAAATTGTTTTAAACTTTTTATTAAAGACTTTAATTTTAATTTAAATACTGAAAATGTAATAGATTTGTAAAAACATTTTATTAATTTTAGTATGAATACGTAGACCTGATTTACTTATGAACGAACATTCAAATTCTAAGGTTGGTAAGTATATTGAATAACCTATTAAAAATTAAAATATTTAAAAACAATTTAAATCATTTTAATTATCTGAAAATTACCTACATTATTTTAAATTTAAGAATTTAAAAAAAAAATTATAAACAAGAATCGTTATCTTAAAATTAGGTTGTATGGGAACACGGGGCAAAACTGACTGAAAAAACGAATACCTTCATAATTATTCAGGATTTTAAAATAAACTTGATCTATTTGCACAGTTGTATCAAATAACTTCTTGTTTACAATATTGAATTACAATACAGTGAATGTCATTCATATTTATTTTTAAATAAGCCATTTACTATTTTTAACATTTTATCAGTTTTGTCCCGACAGCGGGGCAAAATAGATTTGTAATGCGGAAATACCGATGCATGGTATAACAGGTACTAAAATAATGATGGAGAAATGTATAATATTAAGCTTTTTTTCAAAGGAACTTATAAAACTAAAATACAAACAACAATTTTATTTGAGTATTGTAAATATAGTAATTAGGGTTTAATAAATTACCTATGTATTACAATATGATTAATTCTCGTTTTTTGTGCAAGAATGATAATGGATGTACTTTTAATAAATTAAACTGTTTTTAATATAATTTAAATTTGTATAGTTTTAATGAAAAAGTTAATTTTATTAACTATAGATGACTTATTCTCTATTGCACTAAATATATTAAATATAGTGACTTATGCCCTTTTCACCATTATAAATGCATATATTTTTGAAAATATTCTCTGTGAAATAGGTATAAGTATTAAACAATATAATAATATTAATAATTATTTTGTTATACATTTTTAAATTTTTACTGTTTTATACACTTAATTAAACAATAAAAATAATGAATACAAACTTATTTATATAAACTATTTAAGAATAATGGTGCACTTAGTTTCGAAGTTATGGCCTTTGGAAGTAGGCAATTTTGCGTTTTTTTACGCATGAGCGCAACGCTACGTTATCCAACTTTTACGATTTTTTTTTTATTCTTGAGACATATATTAATAAAATCATTAATGAGTACTTATTACTTATTTTTAAGCCTAGGTTTATTATTACCAAAGTAGCTTTAGTTGGTGAAATACAGCAATCTTAATTCATTAAAATGATTATTTTACCCTGCAAACAAATATTATCAAATTAATAATACACCTATTACACCTATATAAATTATTAAATACAAAATACAATTGTTTTAGTTAGATGTTTTTGCACTAAACAAAAATTCTATGATTATGGTCACTGAAAAATCTTTTTGTTATTTTAAAAGACAAGTTAAAAAAAAAAACAATAAGTAATAATAAAAAATATAAGCGAATAAGCAAATAAGCAATTAATTTTTTAAAAAGCCATTAAAAACATACAAAAATTTTAATATAATAGTAGGTATAATAAATAATAATTAACTTATGAGTTGTATAGTTTTGAAACTTTTTTTTTTCTCTGGAGATTTTTTTCATCTCAAACTTTCCTGATAAGAAAATTGTCTGAGTCGCATTTGACGGTAATACACTATTATTTCTGAGGTAACTTCTGTTACATGTTGAACACATGGGAACTTAAAATCAAATTATTTTCTGGACAACTCGACCCCACCACCGCTGTATGCTAATTGTATGCATATAAAATGCATTACCCACTTAGCGGAGACCCTAACAAATCCAGGGATATGATTGGCTAAGTCGTAGTTCAATATATATATAAATATATAATTCATACTTTATTGACTATGAAAACAAATTAATAATTAATATAATCAAATATTCATAATTATTTAACTATATCCTTAAAATGCAACCGGAAACCATATTTTTTTTCTCTAAACACCTACATTTACAAACAACACTTTACAATAATCATCCCAAATTTTCGCCATCCAAACCCTTCAATACCAATAGTAACACAAATCAAGAGCAGATTTCTCACATGAGAATAGTAGTAAACAATCTACTAAAATCTGAATTAAAAATAACAGATCCATCATCATTCATACATATTTTCAAGCAAGAACTATTATCATACCGTGGGCAACTTACAGGCCTTGTCAAATTCATATCTAGCAACTCACTGATTGCCACAGAAAATTATAATTGTAACACAACAATGCTAATGACACCAGTTTCCGTATTTAAAGTTTATAAAAATAAGGCGAAATGCATTACCGTCAGCCAATTTTACGGAAGGTAAATAATATTATTATATAACATTATTATTATATAACATTATTATGTCAATGTGGTTAACATGAATATCTTATAATTTTTAAAGATTTTTTTATGTGCTAATTATTTTTTGTTTAATAATATTATTATAACTTTTTTACTTAATTTAAAAATCCTAACTATTTTAATTTTATAATTTAACCAGCTTATATATTTTATCTTATACATTTTTTATATTACATTTTTATAACATGATAAGTAGGGGCCGGAATTATATTCTTTTAAAATAGCCAAAATAAGATGCTAATATTCTCTTAAAAAGTTGAAAATATTCTTCCAATATTCTTTAAAAATCATAATAAAATATGCCATAAATATGCTTTTTTATTAATATATTCTCTTTAACTAAAAATATGCTTTTATATGTAAAATAATTAAACGCGTAATACAAAAAAACTGATATAAATAGGTACATAATATGCAACAAAATTAAGCAAATAATATAAAACTGATATAAATAGATACAAGATACATAATATTAATTAATAACCAAAATAATACATGTTAAAAAAAAATTTTTTAAATTATATTAATCACAATAAGGTATTTTTAATTACGAAAATTTTTGGAAACAGTTAACAACTATATTTTGCTCCATATGTTCCGGTGTCATATTTGTACGACGGTCTGTTAGTATGTTTTTATACGTGCTAAATGAACGTTCGACGTCAACTGAAGTCACGGGAGCATTTTGCAAATCAGTAATCATAGCTGGTGAAAAATTGTCTATAAGTTGAACTTCATTATTTCCATTCAAAACTTTAGCTACGTTTTTCAAAATGATGAGCCCTTGATTTTTTTGTTGAAGTTGATCAATTTTTATTTTTATTTTATTTCCATTTTCTCCGGGTATTTTTTGAAGTTGACCAATTGTATTTTCAATTAGATTGATCGAATCAACAAGAGACACATTAGACTTTTCCAAACCTTTGATGGATGTTACGAGAACAAGAAAATGGGCCTTAATAAATATTAGATCGTTTTGTATGGTTTCTATGTCAAAAACTGATTTACATTTAAGTATTGACTGACTGGGGGATTTTTGGCTACTTAATTCTTCAATAACTTTTTTTAAACCTTGGAAATTATTACAGTTAAAAATAGCAGCTTCCAACCACGTTCCCCATCTGGTTATTACTGGTTCAGGGGGTAACGGAATATCTGGTAAAATTTCTTTATACACTTGTACATGGTATGGAGATTTTAGAAATACTTTTTTATGTTACTAATTAATTTATTTACGTCTGAATACATTTCTCTAACTCTTTCTGCATTATATTATTTACGTCACTGCAACCAAAAATATCGAACATCTATACAAATTAATCGATATATTCTATAATATTCTTTATTATACGAAATATTCTTTTATCTTGAAATATTCTCAAGTATGCAAAAAAAACTTTTGTCAATAATACACCTGTTTCATGATTCGAACCCCCGTCTGACTGCATAGATTCAAAAAAAGTATGCAGAAGAATATAATTCCGGTCTCTAGTTATAACCTATTTTAATGTGATTATACCTACTATATTACTATAAATAAATGTATCACTAGGAAATCATTTATGGGCCACGTATTGACCCTCTCATCCACAATAAAATAGGTAGCTATTTTTACAAAATTTATAAGAATAAGTCAAATACTAGTCTGAAATTAAGGTATAAAGCTATTATTTTATTATTTCTTTATTTAATACGACTTTTTTTATCAAAAACCCTGATAATTATTAGAACTCCACTATTTTAATTAATACAGCACTTACATAATTTTAGTATTATTTTTACTGTTTTTTTTTTCAATTATTAAAACAATTAGATATCGTTTAATAAAAATATAAAATACAATGTATAAACCAACTTTAATGTTAAGTGTAAACTGTAAAAACAAAATAATATGGTGAAGTTATAATTATTTTGCGGAAAATAAAAATTATTACTGATAGGTACCATTTATTTTTATTTTATTCATATTATATATGAAACGGATTAGTAGGATCCAATTTTTGTAATCAGATTTAAATTATTGTCAAATCTAATATCAAAACTCTAAAGAATAGTTACCCGAATATGGATAGATTAATATGGCCATACAAAAACATTTCTGAAAATGTACTTATTACAATTACAACTGAAAACCTTCGTCGAATTTTCAATAATATTGTCTTTTGAAAAAAAAACTATTTAAATAAGTATGCCGGTATATTTAAAAAAAATTTAACAATTCCAATCGTCATGCTTAAAATTATGCATCGTTTTCCGCAAGCGGTTATCATCTATAAACATCTTAATGTCATACTGGAATATTACTCTTTTATATTACAGATCGGCAATACGTCCATGTATAGGTTTATAACGTCAGAATAAATCCGAAAACGACGACGATGACAATAACAACGGAAATTGGCAAGTTTATGAAAATGCAATAACCAGTTACCTATATTACAGTAATCAGTCTCATTATATTTTCGTGAGAAATATTACACTGATTCGTATTTATTTATTTATCATTTGCATCGCATACGCATGACTGCAAATCGAAAACCTTTTTACAGTGCATTTTAATCGCGCAGTTGACGTCAATACGGTGTTCGCTTTCATATCATACTATTTAGTATTTACCATTCGCATGTACTTATATAGTGTTAAGTACTATAATAGTACTCAAAGTTAAAATCGTCCTGATATTACCATCTATATAATCCTACTGCGAGACCATCCGTCACTCCATCCACGCACGGCAAACAACAACAACAACAGTGACTAATAACTAATAACCAATAACTGCTATATAAAATTGTAACGTTCGGCAGCGTGCCGTAGCTGTACAAAATATAACCGCAGCAATCGTCGTATAATATCATGCGGTCACTCGCGGCAGCGGTGGTGATGTCCGTGAACTGCCTCACCAGGCACACACTGACGACCAAGTGCTACGTATACGTGACGTTTGCGCAGAGGACGTGCTTGAACAGAATTCGGCGTTCGTGCATGTCAAGCTGGCGGGAGTGGGCACGCCGCACAGGAGTTTCACCAGCAAAACGCAGTTCAACGAAATTAAGGGGACAACGAGCGACAAGAGTGGCCCCACCCAGTGGCGGTCCACGTTCAGCGGCCCACCCAAATGACAGCGTACGGCTGGGACATGACGTCGCACCACGTGAGAGTGAACCGGGAGATATCCAATTGAAGCAATAAATTGAGCTGAAAGTGGAGCCAGTGGAGGACATTCAGATCCAGAGATAAACGTGGATTAGCGAGGTCAACTACGTGGACGTCAACGGCTGCAGGCCGGTCATTTTCGACGTGGACGCCAATACCAATGTCAACTCCAAGACGGCAAATTCGTCAACATTTCCCCTGACAACAATTTCAAGGTGGTAGCGAAGAAGCAGGGTCAGATGAAACGCAAGAAGTGACTGCAGCTCGGCCACACAGAGTATATAGTGACTTCTCGATGTCTCGATGCTGCAGAGGCAGTACAAAAACTTAGTTTTGTTTTACTTGTGTTTTATTTTATTATTGTTTTACACGAATAAATTTACATACGGGAAGTACTTATCCGATACTATGCGTGAGTTCTGAGTGTAAAAATCAGTTCCTTATGTGAAACATCTAATTCGGTGCGTGAGACCAGCTGTTGGCATAGTGACTCGTAGCCACGTACACATAATAACTCCGCGACTCTCGAACAAATCCAGTGTTGCAGACATTTTAAAATGTTCAATTTGTATAACTGAGAATTGAATACCTATTTAAAACAATGGTACTGATAAATAGTTCAAACTGTAACCAACAAATCTAAGAAATATAATTTATACCTATACACAGTTATTTTTTTTATACATTTTAAGTTCAAATTTGAACAACGTAATTGTTGAACCCGGGTTTTTTAGATTAGTTCTAGGTATATCCATCCCGTTTCATCGTTTTGAGACGACAAAAATATTTAAAAAACTGTAGTGTAATATTATATCACTGTGACATTGCCTACTATATACATAATCTTATACAACTATTATGAACTTATAACCAAAATTGTTTTCAAATTCAATATTTCTGGCTGTTAAATGTTGTCTGAACGTTAACTAGTAGGTACATAAATTTACTTTGTACCTATGTCCTATAATGTTATTTACTACTTTATATATAGTGAAGTGTTTAACAACTATTATGTGCCCTGGGGAATCATTCCAATCGTGATACATAAATATGTTGATATTAATGATATGCATTGTTTCCCGTAAATGATTATCATTTACATCTTAATGCCATGCTGCGCAATATAACTCTTATACATATATATATAAATATAAATATAATATTTTTAATAAGGAAGTACAAATCAAGCAATTATAATACGAAAACCGGTCATACATCCTAATCACAAATATTATACTGAGTTGTTTATTTGTTTTTTATTTGTATCGTATAAATACGACCGCAAATCAAAAACGATTTTATTGTGGGTACGATTGTGTTGACTTGCAAACGGGATTCGCTTGCATGTTATAATACTACAGTGTTCTAAAAATTTGAATCGTGAATTAGTGTTACCGATTAATTACCATCTAAAATCGTCACCTTGCCGGAAACTTATTTTGCGAGGCCTGTTATTAGTAAATGCGTAAAATATGATTGTTTTTGAAAAATAACTTTTAAGCGTGCAGTGTTTATAAGTAGGTAGTTATCCAATTATACGTATAAACATTTTTTAATTTTTAATACAAAATAAACTTTTAACAGTATATTTTTCAAATACATTGATCATTAAACATGTATGTCTCAAAACTTACCTGTACCGGGCTGTACCTGTAAAGTGTTTTACTTAAACTGTTTTTTCAATTTTGCTATGTATGAATATTGTCATAAATAATTTCAAATTTTTAGGACAGTAATAGTTAATACTAAATTAGTAAATACATGAAATACATATATAGTACGAGTAAATAAAATAATACTTATTTATAATTGTATGTTTGTATACGTCAGACATATAATAATGATAATCTTTTGGCCGATGTTTTCCCCATGTCAATACCTCATTAATGATTAATAATTTAATTTCGATACATGTTTACCTATATCACGAATAATATTTAAACTGATAAGACAGTTCAGCCAAGGTTGTCTGGTTTTTATTTCTCAAGTAGGTATGTCTTGTGATGTTTAACTCAGTTTAAAGGTAGCTGTGACTAGTATAGGTAGTACCAATACTAGTCACACCTATTAGGTAGTATACACAGTCACAGTATTCCGTGTAAGCCGCGTGGCTAACACGTTACCATATGATAATACGCGTGTGATTAGGTAGTTATTATAATGACTAGTGATATTGTTTTACCTAAACAAATAAACAATATTGTCAAATAATGTCAAATAATGTCAAATAATGTCAAAATCATTTAATTTGTCGAACATTATGGAAATTCTGAACATGTTTTCTACGCGGTACATAGTGATAGTTTAATAGTAATAGTAGGTACAAGTATCAATAAGTGTCAATATTGATCATTCGCCGTATTATTGATAAATTTTTTAACATTTTAAGTTGGTACCTAACTATGGTATTGGTTCATATTACTGTACATAATACATACTAAATTAAAATTAACGAATGGACTCTAAGTTTTATTTCTTGATTCTCGTATTTATATGATGGATAATATCAAACCATTTTTTTTATTACGGCTTCAACAAAACAGTCATTAGGCGGGGGAATTATTTATATTTTATATATTTAATATATTTTATATTAATTATAGATTATCCATTTACTAAATTAAAGTCATTAACTACTATCATTTAAAAAATTGTTGTACATCACTAAAAGTAGTCCATGTTTTTCTTGAACTTCATAATTTATTTTTGAATTGGACTTTTTTACTACATAATTAAAACCACATGATTTATACTTATTTTTCATAAGACGATCATGATCATGTACTAATTGTTCTGAAAATGCATCTAGGAAAGTAATGAATACAGATATTTGATAAACATATTTTATTATTTTTGGGGAAAGTTTTAAACCGAAAACCCTCCTACCATTTTATGTGCACCATAATTTTGAATAGCGAGATCTATTGCCCATATAAGACTTATTTACTTTTTTGTATTATTACTTAGTACTTAATTACGTAGTTAATATTTGTCAATATTTTGTAGTGTTTTAAAAACTCTTTTAGCTTTAAATTCGGAGGGTGCAGGTGTTACTCGTTGATAGTGCAGGGTACCGATGAAGGAGACAATATATCGTTGCAATTATAAAAGTCGCGCCTGTTAAGTCGTACTATGAAAGTCGATTAAAACTAGAAAGTTTGAGAAGGCGATATAAAAACTATTTTTTTTAACTTGTTAAAAGTTTAAAAATAATTTTCTTTTTTTTATTAAAAAGTAACTTGGCTTAGTTAGCAATTGTTACAATTTTAACTAAATATCAACAGTCCTAGCCTAGCCTATGCCAAATCTTAATTACCTAATTAAATAAAAGTATATACACACAAAAACAAAAATATATATAGGTAAGAGTAAACAAACCATTCCGTATCTCCTATTTAATACACATAGTAATTACTAATTAGTATCCCACACACATTCTGTTATTACAATATTATACGTTTTATTAGTTCTTACAAATTGCAATACATTATATAGGTATCTATTCGTTGTTTATAGGTACTTGTTATTCGACTCACTGCCTAATATAAAGTTATATTTATATATTTTATATTTTTGTATAGGTAATTAGATACCTAAATGGCTAAATACCTTCGTCCCGCGCAAATTTGATCTCTATTAAGATCTAGATATAGCGTATTCAACATTTTGCCATTTTACAATTTAGTATTTACAATACACTATAAACAATATTTTTGATGATTTTTAGATTCTGAGCAGAGCGATGAATGTACCTATTGATTTTACAATGTATTTTTTTTTTTGTGTCTGTCATCACCTTTTAGGACAGTAAAAATGCTTCGATTTTCTTCAACAGTACTTTTTCTGATAGGAAAGTGAATCTAGTTGGTACTTTGGGGGGGTCAAAAGTTAAAATTTCCCAGTAGTTTTCAAAATCACCGTAAAAAACAAATGAAAAATTAAGGAAAAAATGGAAATTTTTACGGAAAAACAATTTTTGACGAAATCGATTTTGGTTTTTGGTAAAACTCTAAAAGAAATGACCGTAGATACATGAAATTTTGACTGAATATTTATATTAGCATTTTTTATACACCATTACATTTTTAAAATATTTTGATTTATCTTGAGCTGTTTACGGACATTTTAATTTTCCAATTTTTTTAGGTTTTTTTTCTATAGATTTCTATAAAACTTTATTTGTTGGGTAAAAAAACTTAAAAATTTAATACAAGGCTCCTAATATATTGTTACAATAATATATGAAAAATATTAAAAATCCGTAGTCACAAATTTTTTTTATAAGCATTTAAAGTTCAAATATTCACAAAATACGTAAAAATCACAAAATTGTGCAAATTAGTTTTAGTTACAAATTCATAAAAATTGTCTTCTTAAACTAAGATTTGAAAATGTAACACATGAATTCTCATAAGTTTACCTAAGTTTATCAAAAAAAAATATCGAAGACCAGGTCAAATTAAATTTTTATGAGCGTTTGAAGTTCATATTTTTACAACATTGGAATCATTCGATTTCTCATGTAGCGATTTTCTTATTTTGTTGTAATTAAAAAATGAATAACTGTAGATACTTTAAAATTTCACCGAATGTTTATATTAGCATTTTCTATACACAATACAATTTTTAAAATATTTTGACTCTTTTTGAGCTTTTTACGGACCATTTCAAATTTCAATTTTTTTAGTTTTTTTTTATATAAATATCAATTAATTTTTATTTTTTGAGCCAAAAATCATGAAAATTTAATACATTTATAATACTTAAATTTACCAAATATACGAACATTTAATATTTTTAAATAAAACGGTATGTCGTTACTGACTTTTAGTCATTATGGCAGATCTAGTAGGTATCTACTAAATATTATCAAATGTTCATCTACTTAATCTTAAATTACGTTTCCAGTTGAATTGTGTCTTATGTAAAAGTATTTATTATATTATTTTTCCAGCATCACTGATAATTTTAGGTTGATAATTAAATAATATGAATAATATTAATTCAACTTACCAGCTACCATATAATAACAATATCAATATAATTTAAAATATCCTAACCGTCTCCGCTCAGAATCGTTTTTCGTATACCTACAATGATATTATATCATTGAATTCAAATTTAATACCATCCATTGTACAGTGACCTACTTATAACCTACTGCACAGCGGAGCAATATCCACTTGACACCTTTTTTTAACATTAATTTGTACAAAACAATATATATTTTAAATCCATGGGGTTTATATATTATTATGTATGAAAAAAATAACTTAATAATATGACTATATCAAGTTAATTAACTGATTACTGATTAGTAACTACTATAACTGAAGATTATCATGTAAAAAATTAACTCGGCAAGTTAGAAGTTACATTTGAAAAAAGTAACTCATTAAATAGCGTGTTTCATTATTAAATTATTTTAAAAGTAACTTAACTTAAACTTTATAACTCGTTTATGTCTAGCCTTGAAAATCATATACCTACATAATTCATGCATGCGCGTTTGAAAGATTTTAACTATTGGCAGTTGAATGTCGATTTCGATTTGGTACCTACAGACTATACTTATATAGTGACTTAGATATCGGCTAATATAATAAGTTTATAATATAAAAAAAACTATGCGCATAATTATAACACACTTATTATTATATTATCATTTATCACTGTTAACTGATCCTACATTTCTATGCTGATACAATGGTATGTGAGCTTACCGTATATTATATTTTATAATATTACACCTTGTACCTACAAATTGCATTATTATGGATTCCCAGTGGGATTACCTATCGTTAAAATATTGCGTATTATTCAAATACTCTTGGAAAAAACCCACAACCGCAATAATAAATAATAATTAAATGCAGGTATTTTTACCACGTGATTTGCGTACCAAGTACCAATTGGCAATTACCTATCAATCTACTGCACGTGAGTTTGTGATGCCGTGATGGGCCGGCCCTATCCTATACCTAACCTATTAGATTCTTAGTAGTTATCATTAATAATCAAATTATGATTTAAAACAAATATTCGAAATACTTATTCGATTAGTATCGAATGGTTCGAATGCGCCGGACTATCGAATAATTCGATACTACTTTTTCGATAGTGCGTTGTCCATCACTAACGAGATATAAATACGACCGTTGCACGTGAGAATCGTACAGTGTCACTTCGGTAGGCAAAAACTATAGTAAACTTACGAAATCAAATTTTATGATTACCGATACCTATTCAAGTTATTTTGTCGTCAATAAACGCGTCTTCATTTTATATGCATAACTGATAATAGTTACCGAGTTACATAGTTTTCGACGGTTAATTTACGCTATTATAATATCATTTTATCTTTAAGTCGACCGACGATATTTCAATATAATATTGAGATTGATCAGAGACACGTCGTGTGGCTGACATGTGGAGAGACACAGCGAACCCGCAGGTGGCGTGCGCCGTACTGCTGTTGATCGGAGCGGTGGTCGTGGACAACGTCGGGGCGTCCACCAAGTACACGCTGCTCGGCAAGAACCAAATCGAGGTGACAGAGTCGATGGTGACGTGCAAGAACGGCAAGTCCACGTCGGTGACCACCGGTGTGAAGGGCGAGCTGTACGCGCTGTCGACGACCAGGACGAGTTTCTCGGGCGACAAGTGGAAGAGGCGGATGGCCGAGCTGGACAGGGAGTCAGACGACGAACAGGGGCACGTGGTGGCGTCCGTTTTCGGCGGGCCCGTCGAGATGTGGAACCTGGTGCCGCAGCACCGGAGCGTCAACAGGAAGATCAACGCGCAGAGCAGCTTGCTGAACCGCTGGGACGAGTTCGAGAAGTGGACGCGCGAACAGCTGGGCAAAAAAAACGGCGCCCCAGTCAAATTCACCATCAAGATAAAGTACGCGGCCAACAACGGATGCAGGCCCATCGGTTTCGAGATCGACGCCACCAGCAAGGCGGGACCTGGGTTCCAGGGGAAATTCGACAACGGTCCTTACGGGTCTTTCGCCGCCGCCAGCAAGAAACCGTCGAAGAAAAAGCCCTGAAGCAGACGAGACCTGAACCCATGTGGGCCGCCAACGATGTAGTTTCTGTGATGGTTACTGGTTCACCATTTTTATTACATAACATTACACAAAAATGTATTTAATTTTTTTTTTACATTAATTATATTAAATTTTAATTATTTCAAAAAATTGTTGTTTTTCCAATGGTTTTAACAATTACAAGTTACTAGTGTAGTTTACATTGAAAATGTATAATAGAATCGATCGAAAGATTTGACGCCAAACATTTCAATATATACAATAGTTGATCAATCGTATTAGGAGAAAGTTACTAACATTAATAATAATACAATATGTCAAGTGTGGTGTATAATGTATATTGTGTAGTAGGTATATCGCACATAATATTTCTATAGGCGCGGAAGTCAACAATAATGTATTCGGTTTTTATTTCAGAACTCATAATAAACAAGTGTGAACATATTATTATTACTGTTTAAATACCTATATGTGTTCGATTTCAAAACAAAAACACTTTGGCCTTATTTATTTTTCGTCCTGTCATGTTTCGTAGGATGCAGTGACGCATATATTTTACCGTCTAACATGGTTACTTGTGACATACGGGTATAACTTGTGCCATATTTAAGACATTTTGTATTGTATCGTCTGGTGTCACTAATTTATCTAATTGTTATAATTCATCAATTTATTTAGGCAGTATACAGGGCCAGCCCAATGCGGTAACAAAATAGGCAGCCGCCTAGGGCGGCAATTTTCGAATGAACCTAATCGATTTAATTATTATTTATTATACTATCTAGTATACAGAAATGTGTGTTTATTGTTCAAAAAAAAAATATCTAATAGTATTATAATAATAAATAATAAAATTTCGTTTACTATACGGAAGCATCGTAATCGTTATGTTGTATCTACTCAAATAGAACAGAGAATGAAGAAACTAAATTTTTTTTCTCATTCAAGCCATATTTGTATTTTATACTGCCAGTTTACACACAAATACAAACGACTTGACTACTTAACAGCTGAATAAATCAAGGTAAATAATGTTTAATTATTTAATTAAGTAACACATCTTAAAAGCTCTAAAATTTAAGCGAATTAGGTCCTATGATGCGTATATGCTAGTTGAACTACGAAGTAGATTTCTATGTTAATTGAACGGTGAATATATTGTAAATTAAATTTTAACGTTGCTATCACCTTAAAGTAATTTGTATACGATAAAGTGTGGTGGTAAATAAATTTAACAAATTTTAGGGTAACTTGGGATACACCTATACTTTACTACTGTATCAAATTAAACCTTTTTTCTGTTATCGAGAGCCAGAGGAGGGACCACAATTTTTTTACATTTTTTAAAACCATCTTAAAATACATCTTATGAGTTTAACAAGAAAATTTAATATGACTGTCCCAAGTAACACCCTTTGGAGTGTAACTTGGCACACCAAAGTATTTTTAAAAAAAAGGTAATTAAGCAAAAAAATTGTAAGTATTAGTCAACAATAAATGAGGCAATACGCATATTTTATCTACTTAGTCACTTTTTCATCAGACCAATATTTTTATCTCGAACTCAAATTGAAAATGAAAAATTACCAAGTAACCCGGTTTAACAGTACCATATATTATGTTCTTATACCGGCTGCAGAAGCCATTAAAGCATGGACAGATTTCGTAACTTTAATTATTAAGTACTAAATAGTAGGTACCTACTATAATTATTGTATATAGTTACTCTACATATAATAAAGTCTATAGGTTCTATATAATAGGATTATAGGTACCTAGGTAGGTAGGTAATAGGCATGTTTTACATTACACAGTATTGAAAATATTTAGTAAAATAATAAAAACAGTTAATACACTTATATAAAATTATAAACTTATAACCATGCAGTAGATATAGACCATTATAATAATATTAATATTATTTTATATACCTAATGAGTAATGACTAATATATTTTTGTCTGTATAATAATCACTATATTATAATATCCTATTGCCCAGGAGTATACGTTGTCAACACTATGGGCTACATCAAACTACAACAAAGTTAAACGCTGTTCTGATACGTTTATGGTAAATGTAAATTGTAATTACCTACCTACGTGATTATTACATATTATTATTACCGCGCACCAATTTCCGTATTAATGGGTTTTCTTTCATTACGTTGAATAAATATTATAATGAAAAATGTATTACTATTAACAATCGTTGCTCATTTACATTCGAAAATATTCGAAACATTTTATTCACACAAATATACAATATATTGTTCATTTGAGCAACAGTTTAATAGTTAATTATTATAAATCATAAACACGATATGTATTTACAATTCAAATTCTTATTTTACTTAAAGGCAAATTAAAAAAGGCAAAAGATTAAGAAAGAAAAAATGATACCTACGTGTAAATTTAAATTGAATAATTTTTTCATATCTTAGATTTTTATCAATTTCTAACTCAAAATAATTTTCATTTTTTCGTTATTTTTACGGATTTTGTCAAAATTTGAACTTTAAATACTTATAAAAAAAATTATGACTATGTATTTTAAATTTTTTACTGCCATTGTAACAATATATTAGAAGCCTTGTATACAATTTTCAAGTTTTTCGACCCAACAAATTTTATTAACATTTATAGAAAAAAAACCTAAATAAATTGGAAACTGAAAATGTCAAACAGCTAAAAACAAGTCAAAATATTTTTAATTTCATGGTGTATAAAAAATGCTAATAGAAACATTCAGTGAAAATTTCATGAATCTATGGTAATTTGTTTTAGAGTTACACCAAAAACCATAATCAATTTTGGTGAAATCAAATTTGGCGTAAAAATCAAGTATTTACATGTATTATTCAGCCATTTAGGTGCGTCATGCCATTGAAAGGCTTCGTTCAACTCACAGTTCAAACTAACGCCTATATTATTATAATTACAATTTATCGTTTTTATTATGTTGCAAATTGAGACGATCGGGATTGAATGTTTAAAAAAAATACATTACAAATTTACAAATCAAATTTGTATTATATTTTTATACTGTTTTGATAGAAATATGCTAAATTACATTGTTTTTTAATATGCTTGGTAGATGTTGTAAATGGATGAACTATTATTAATGTTACTAACAAATACTTGAAAACACATTGACTTGTGTCACTGTTCGTGACTAAAATAATCATTTTTGTAAATGTTCCCTGCTGATAAAAAAATAGTAATACAACTCAAAACTGAGTATTAGGTATATTTAAATCAATTAAAATAGTAAATTGTATCAATAATATTATTTATAATAAACCCATTGTAAATTTGTAACTTGTATTTATAGTTTATACCACAGTTCTTAATGGTTATACATTTATAATACATTATTATTAATTATGTTAAAAACATGGACCACAGTATAATAATATGATGTCCTTAATAAAATGACGACCATCGAGCAGCAGGAATTCAACGTAATTATTATGATAATAATAAATACATAATATTTGACTGCTGGCTGGTGCTATATTTATATAATTTTAATAATTTTATATTATTCACAACCATAAAGATAGCAAGTAGGAACTCAATAAAAACATAATTTGTGTTATTTTGCTAAAGATGAAATTAGATCAAGTTGGTCAAGAATAGAGTCACAATTAAAAATTATTTTTTTATTTTTTTTTTCACAATAGTATGCACAATCTGTACAAACTAATGCACAATTATAATAAAAGCTATACCACTCAAAGTATAAAAATAATTTTGAATTGTGACATTATTCACGCACGGAAATGATAAAAAACATTAAAAATGTACAGTGAGAATAATTACATATCAAAGGTTTTATGTCAGTTCTAGCAAAGTTACCAGATCTTATCAAGTTCACTAAAAGATAATGAAGATAAATAAGTATTAGAATCAATCAAAACCCAAAAATCGAACAATTTGAGTTGTGTCACTATTCTTTCAGTACTGCGATATAATATAAAAAATAGAGGTAGGCAGAATTTTTCATATAGGAGAGGTATCTCCACGCTACCACCCCGTTATTACATCATTAGTTATTTATGGTACTATAGTTGACCAGGCAATGTCCGATGCGTGTACTTCGCTATCCTTGAATTTCAGTATATATAAATTGAATACATTATTAATAGACTAATAGAATGAGCAAACAAATAATAATCTATTATAGGTACTACTTAAAATTCTTATAAATAACTTAAAAGTATTCGAAATGTTTTTGAAACTGTGTAATACGAGAATATAGAAAAAGTTCAAATCGATTTTGTCAACAACTTTTGACCTTTCCCTAGTACTAGCTAGGTTCATTTTACAATCAGAATAGTTGCCGAAATTGAAATTTAAAGAATTTTTACTGCTCCAAAAAGTAATGATATACGTACACAAAAAAAACACACATCATTGTGAAATCAATACGTGTCATTGCTCCGCTAAGAACTTAAAAAACACGCGTCATTGTAAAATAAGTACATACATCGCTCCACTCAGAGCCCTTAGGGCCGTTCTTACCATATCCGGTTAAATCTGGTCTTAACCTGCAGCGGTATTTTGGCGGTAATCAAATCTGTTATCAGCCGGTTAGCACTAACCCTAACCATTAGTTTTGGCCGGAAATTGTAAGAACCAGTGGCGTATTTATGGGGGGGGGGGGTTTCCCCCCCCCAAAGAATTATTGAATGCGTCTGGAGACCTTAAATTTTAAATATATCAATAATATAATAATAATTATAGTAAATTATAATAATAAAGAAAAAAAAATGTAACATTTAATTGAGTGTTCAATTTTATTTATTTATTATTATATAAAACTATTTAGTTTATAAAAATAGGTTGAATTGAGTTTAAGTATTTTATACCTTCTAATTTATAAATTATTTCATTATGATATGACACACCCCCCCTAAAAAAAATTATAAATACGCCACTGATAAGAACGGCTCATAGTCTAGACTCTAGAGCTTATTTTTCACAGCAAAATGTAAGTTAATATGTTATAAAGGTAAAAACAACATCAAATTTCAAAATTATTATTCTCATGGGCCATCGCCGTGGACAATTATTCCCGGTCAATACTTTGAAAATGTGCCAAACCTAACCAAGTGATACCATATACCGTATTTGTCAGTAGCCGATTGTGACTACTATCGGCCTATCTCTAATGAAAACAAACTTGTTGATAATAACTATTATCAATGATAAATGATAATTAATAATTGTATATAAAAATGTTTTTTTTTGTTATTTTTAATATTTTACAAAAACACTTATTGATTTATTGTTAAATAAACAATGCTAGTACTTTGTTTTTTTTCTGAAGAAAATTAATTAGAAAATGTTTAGTATTACATTTTTGGCCACTGATATTGTCCTCCAAAGTATTAGAATGGTTTCCCGGTAAAATCTATCGGCTATCAGATTCAAGTAAATATTTATAATAATTTCTTATTGTAATTAAGATATATTACACACAATCACTATTCTAACTTGTAATATTTAATTTATATTAAACTTTAATGTTATTCTTATTTCTGAGACAAGTACTAAAAGTCTGTTGGATTATTAAAATGACTAGGTATTACTTGAATGTCAAAAGAAGAATAAATATATTTTCATAAACCTAGATACTCATAATTAATTTTATTTATACCATAAACAAAATAAGAAATCAAAAGCATATGCTTATAATATTTTTAAATCTTCTAGGTAATTAAATTTCAAAGATTAACAGTTTACAGGGTAGACATCTGTTCAGATTTGCATCCCTCTTCTAACTTTTTCCCGATTTAAGTATTGATTATAACATAATATTTATTATTAATTAAGAATTCCTAATTAAAGCAAATATTCATAGATTAGTAAGAATATTTCATTTTTATTTTTTTAAAATTTTTTTGTTGAATAGTATAAGCCGATTAGTTGGAATTTTAAATAAATTATAGGCAGGGTTTAGGTCAGGTACAATAAAAAATTTAACGACCCATTGTTATTTATTAACGACCCAATAATGAATTATAAGTAAAGACCAGATTTATATGCATTTAAAATTTTAAATTAAGCACTTAAAAAGCACAAAATATGCAAAATTATTTTTGAATATTACAGCTATTTATTTATTGTAAAGTTATAAATCAAAACATTAACGATGACAAATTTATTATATTAATAAACTACAATATTTTATTAAACAATATATTTTATGACTGTGATGAAAAATATACAATTCAATCGTTATTAGAAAAATATTAAGTAACAATAATAACTGTTTTTCTACTGCAACTGTTTTATTACAATAGTGACAAAAACTGAAATATTATTTAAGGTTTTTATATTAATTTATTTTTGTTTTATTTACTGCGTGTAATTGCTTATACAAATATGAACATGCATTATATGCTAAATCTGGTCTTTAATTATAACTATTATTCTATTATCAACAATTTTAAATGTGTAGTTCATAATTCTTTAAACCAATAATAAATAGGTGATCGATCAATAGTAATAATAATATTATATTTTTATTTCAATTAGTACAGAATATTTTATTTCATACAATGAATACAATCTATATGCCTAATATAATATATTATAGTCTAATACAGGAAATATACAGGAAATATATTATATTTTAGTTTTCTGTGTACCTATTGAATCACTATATAAACACTATTAATATAGTATTCGGAATTTTGAATGTCAGTAATTTATTCAATGGTATAATTGTTTTGAAATTAAATTATTCTCCCCATCGCTGCTGTGTAATTACTAATTAGGCATTATACAGTGGCCCAGATTGAGCTTAACCAGTTCAGACATTGTTGCTGAATAAGCCAAAACCACAATCCATTACCCACATGCACACGCTTTTATTTAAGTTATATTTATTTAGCTACCGAATGTGTTGATTATTACCATAAGTTTTAAAGTCTAATGATTGTATAATTTTATCACACTATATAGTATAAAAATTAAATATCAATATTTTATAATGGTTTTTATTATTTTAGCTATTTAAATGAAGAGGATTAAATTGGTGGTCAAAATAAGAAATACTTACAAACAAAATGACAGAACTCCTTGCAAAAACATCAGTGGTTCAAAATGAATTGTTTCAAAATCCAATTGAGTCCAGGCATATTGAAATGGATAAAATTGATGTAGAAACTATTTTCCCAGTAGAATATATATGTTATAAATGTAAGGCTGTTTACTACAAACGAACACAAATAGAAAGACATCTAAAATTATCTCAATGTGAGGAGAAAAGTATAGTTACTGATAAAGTAGTTCCTATTATTAAGAAATTACCAGGTTTGTCAAAAAATGAATCTTATTTTAAATATAAATATCACCAGTGTGAACTGTGTTCAAAGTCTTTTACAAACAAGAAAAAGTTGATTCAACATATTCAGACACATAATGGCGTGAAACCATTTCGTTGTGAAACTTGCTTTAGAGGTTTTTCTAATTCTT
This sequence comes from Nasonovia ribisnigri, assembly GCA_027563435.1. Lineage (NCBI taxonomy): Eukaryota > Metazoa > Arthropoda > Insecta > Hemiptera > Aphididae > Nasonovia > Nasonovia ribisnigri. Next base: position 22,516 of record JANEHU010003982.1, read on the forward strand.
ACAGTTTGAAGAGTCATGTAAAAACTCATACTGGTATAAAACTTTATAGATGTAACATTTGTCTAAAGGCTTTTTCTCATTCACATATTTTAATAAATCATAAAAGAACTCATTCTGGTGAAAAACCGTTTAAATGTGATTTTTGTCAAAAATGTTTTGCTACATCTGGAACGTTAGTGGCACACATACGTACACATACAGGTGAACAGCCATATAAATGTAATTTATGTTTTAAAACGTTTTCCTTATCAAGCAGTTTAAATTCACACAAAAGAACACATACAGGTGACAAACCTCACAAATGTATTTTTTGTTCAAAAGCATTTGTAAAGAGTGGTGACTTGGAGCGGCATTTGCGAACTCATACAGGTGTAAAACCGTTTCATTGCGATATGTGTGATAAATCTTTTACACAGTCGTCTGGATTGATCATACACAAAAGAAACCACACAGGTGAGAGACCATTTAAGTGTGATATGTGCGAACGATCATTTACTAATTCGGCTAGTTTAATAGCACACAATCGAACTCATACAGGAGAAATACCTCATATGCCTCTACATGTCCTAAATGTACATCAGATTTCTAATACTCAAAACAGTATGCAGAAAAATATTTTTTCAGAAATACCTACAACGTCTACAACAGGTTTATGGGACACTAGTGTTCAAACACCATCAGTTGGAGATTTTAGTTACAGTTGGTCAAATTGGTTACAAAGTGAAACCGATAATATTAAAGAAGATTCAATTCAAAGTACTATTGAAGTTCCGGTACCATTTATTCAGCCTGTGTATAATGGGAGAGAAAACATTGGTGGTATGAATACAATAAATAGTGTAAGTATTTCATTAGACAATAATTTTGTACCTATCAAAAGACCCGAAGGTCGGTGGTTAGACTGTGATGTATGCCACAAGACTTTTCCTTATTCATCCAGGCATAAACTGATTGAACATCAACGGACACATACCCGTGAAAAACCATTTAAATGCTATATATGTCAAAAATCATTTTCTTTGTCTAGTACCTTGATTGTGCATAAAAGAATGCATACAGGAGAAAGGCCATTCAAATGTGATTTATGCCCAAAAGCATTTGCTCAAAAGTCAAAGCTAAATATACATAAAAGGATTCATACCGGTGTGAAACCATTTCATTGTGATTTATGTCAAAAAACATTTGCTCATTCTTCCAATCTGGCAGACCATAAGAAAACTCACACTCAGGAAAGACCATATAAATGTGATATTTGCCACAAGTTTTTCACGCTGGCAAACAGTTTAAGGAAACATAAAATATTACATTCCGGTTACAAGCCATATGTATGTGAAATATGCCAAAAAGCATTTGCCAAAAAAGCTAGTTTAGAACGTCACAAGGGTACACATGATGGTGTACCGCAATGGACCAAACCATTTACAAACGGCGCGAAAGAAAAGCGAATGTGTAACGCTGATAAGCCTTTTAAATGCCATATTTGTTTCAAATCGTTTGCTAGTGTAAATGGAATGACTAGACATGCAGCCAAACATAATGGACTAGATCAATTTCAGTGTGAAATTTGTAACAAGACTTTCACGGGTTTGTCAGTACTAGCTAGACATAAACGAATACACACGGGAGAAAAACCATTTCAGTGTGAATATTGTCACAAAGCGTTTGCTTATTCATCAATATTAGTATCTCACAGACGCACTCACACTGGGGAGAAACCTTACCAGTGCGATCTTTGTCCCAAAGCATATACTCAATCCTCCAGTTTAATAGTTCATAAGCGAACCCATTGGAACCACCACCAACCAATTAACTCAATCGAACATCCAACGACAGTACCACTAGCCACTGTACCAAGGACAACAAATCAATACGAATTGCCCAATACATCGGAGGCAGACGACTACACTGACAATTGGTCGAGTTGGTATCATAGTGAGCCTGATATATCTCTTGTCACAAATGAACTGCCTACCGAAGAGCCACCCATACCAAACGCTCCTGTCCACTTACCCGTACAAACCGCGCCCAATGGCAATAATGAGAAATTAAACCAAATCGTATTGCCGCAGAAGTTCAAGTGCGCCAAGTGTAAAGAAGCTTACGACGAGAGTTATATGTTATTAAAACACATTAGGGAAGTGCACAGGGCTATCACGGTCAAAGTGAAAAATACATCCTCGTTAAAAGACGACAACGTGGTCAAGCAGAAAAAGAAACGTGGCGAACGTCAACGATTGGAATGCGACATTTGCCAACGGCCGTTTAACGACTCGTACAAACTGAAAGTGCACCGGCGAACACACACCCGGGAGAAGCCGTTCAAATGCGACACTTGTGACAAGTCGTTCATCGACTCGTGCAATCTGAAGGAACATCAAAAGGTACACACCGGCGAGAAGCTGTTCGAGTGTGACATATGCCAAAAGACGTTTTTGCAGCTGGGCACGTTGACCACGCACCGGCGCACGCACACCGGCGAGAAGCCGTACAGCTGTGACGTGTGCCACATGACTTTTGCGTTGCTGAGCAGCATGAAGACGCACAAGCGGCGCGCGCACACCGGCGAGAAGCCGCATAAGTGCGATTTCTGCCAGAAGGCGTTCGTCAAGCGCAACGACATGGTCCGGCACCGGAGGACGCACACGGGCGAACGGCCGTTCGTGTGCGACATTTGCCATCAGTCTTTCACCCAGTCGTACGTGCTGGTGCTGCACAAGAGAAACCACCACTCGGGCGACGGCACCGGCCGGGCCGCACCGATGGCACCAGACAAGTGTCGGTCCGCGCCGCCCCGAGACAAACCGTTCAAGTGCGGCGCGTGCCACAAGTCGTTCGCCAGCCAGTCGACGTTAAACACGCACAACCGGACGCACACGGGCGAAAAACCGTTCCACTGCGATGAGTGCAGCAAGTCGTTCACGCAATCGTCGGGTCTGGTGGCCCACCGGACCGCCCACCACGCGGCGAACAAGCAACCGTTCGGAGACGCGAACGCGCTCGACACGTCGGGTCGAAGCAGGCCTCAGTACTCCGTGGCACCGGATATTCACAGGATACCTCAGTACGCCGGCGACAGGCCGTGCGAGTGCGCCGTGTGCCAGTCATCGTTTGGCCAGCCCGTTCCCGCCGTGATCGAGCACTTCGGCCAACCCGTCGCGGTCGCCGCCGGGATGTCCAACAGCAACATGTATTACGGTTAAGATTAAAAAACCCATTTCACACTCTCAGGCCTGGCCCAGTGGATGTACCTACGACATGTTGGCCACGGACTACCCCCGTTAGGCTCTGGTTTCGGTGGTTTGTTCGAGTTAGGCCGGTCGCCGGGTACGTGTGAAATGTGTCTTAGGTTTTCGAGGCTAACTCAATAGAAAGAAATTACATTAATTTGAATAATTATTTGGGGCGAAAACGAAGCCAAAAATTTGTCTATACTTACGTGGCGTGTGTGACGTCCTCGGAAAACAGGTATAGATTTTTAAATATTTCATGATTTATTAAAGAATTATAAGAACACTAAAATAAACTTTTATTTCGACCTCTGCACCAAGTAAGTGGGTACTTCTAGGTTTGAAAATACAATATTTGCTGACTGTTTACAAAACTAATTTCGGATTACGGTGATATTTGGAATTAGTTTTTTCGACCAATACCTTCCTATTAATACGCCGATGTAGAGTTTAAGGAATGAAGATTTTATATTTTCAAGAACGAATAACATCATCTTTCTTCTTGTACATTGTTCACCAATTCTTATGTATCTATTTATACTGATATGAGATAATAATATAATAATATATTATATATTAATATAGTTATATTATATGCATTGACACATTGTATATACATTGTTCACTATACACATTATATATTTATTAATATTTATTAATATTTTATACAAATATATATATTATATTTATATACATTAATATATTAATGACGTTTTCAATTTGTTCTACATGGTTTCTGATTTTAGATTCTGAGCGAAGCGATGAATGTATTTATTTTACAATGATATGTGTTTTTTTTTTAATTTTCTTGTATGTCTGTGTACACGAAAGTATTTGAAATAATGCTACGATTTTTAAGTTTAGTATCTTGGTCGATGGGAAAGTGAATCTAGTTGGTGCACTGGGGAGGTCAAAATTACTAGTATAGTCTTCAAAAGCACCGGGAAAAACAAAAGAAAAAAATTAATAAAAACGGCAATTTTTAAGCAGTTGGTTTTTGACAAAATCGATTTTGGATTTTGATGTATCTCTAAAACAAATGACCGTAGATACACGACATTTTGACTGAATGTTTATATTTACATTTTCTATACATGATAAAATTTTCAAAATATTTTGATCTGTTTACAGATATATTCTGTTTCCAATTGTTTTAGTTTTTTTTTTCCTATAAATATCAATAAAATGTTTTTTGTGGGCCCAAAAAGCTTGAAAATTTAATATAAGGCTCCTGATATATTGTTACAATAGCAGTTGAAAATCATCAATAATACATAATCACAATTTTTTTTTATAAGCATTTAAAGTTCGAATTTTGACAAAATTTAAAATTATTTTGTAGTAAAAACTTATAAGTGTTCAAATTTTAAAGCTAAGGATTGAAAATTTAAAACAATGTTCAATGTAAGTATGTTATTCTGTAACCAAAAAATCTCATAAATACAACAAACACATCGATTTTTTTTATTGTTATTCTATGTTCAAATTTGTACGAAATTACATATTAAATAACCTAGAATAACGATTTTTCATTTTAGTTATTTTGTTGTAATTTTATATTTTTATAATAATAATTCAACTTAACAGCTACTAATAGATATTAATAATGTCATAGCAATATAAATATAATACAAAATATCCACACTGACAAATTGTCTCAACTAGGAATCGTTTTTCGTATACCATGATATTATATCATTGAATTCAAATTTAATACCATCAAATAAACAGCGACCCACTTGTAACCTATTGTACAGCAGAGCGACATCCACTTACCCACTTTTTAGATTATTTTCTCGATAATCACACCAGCATGTGTTTTCTCCATCCTACAAACATAATCAATATGCGTTCAGGTATTCGGGAGAACCAAATTTTGTATTACCTTTAATATTGGAGCAAATTTACATATTATCAAACATCTGACTTAGGTTAAATTCTTTTAAAAAGTATTTGGAATAAATACTTGAATACTTATGGAAAATAGTATTCAAAATATGTATTTGAATACTTCATACAAATAGTACTGAAAATAATATTTAAAATAGTATTCCGAATAAAGTGATACTAAACACTTTTAAAAAACTTAAATCAATGATAATTTAATTTAAGTAGGCGAATACTGTATTTAGAATACTACCCAAGACTGTCAAACTTGTGGTCGTTATCTGTGTTTGTTAGTTGTTTACAATTTATAATTTTTATAGTCATTATGAGTAGGTTTGTAAAATAATATTACAATTTAAAAATGCTCATAATTCACTTATAAATTAAAATATTGTTAACAACCATTCTTTAATATTAAATATTATTAAGGCTTGGCAAAATTAATTCTGCTGAGCGCTAATTTATGTTCTCTTTTGCTTTGTGAAATGAATAAACAAATTGTAATTTTTAAAATGTATATACCCTTCACCTGACTCTTATAGAATTGTTTCTTAAAATCATCTTGATCATCAGCTATATTATTGCTCTGCTCAAATCCTTTACCTTTACCTTCCAGAACCTATTTAAAACATACAAGTTATTCATTTTAAGAACCACTGTGGTTATGCTCTTGGAGATATGGACTGAATAGTGAATGACAAAAGCAATATTTTGATAAAAAGTTCTAAATTTAAAATTTAAAACATTGATACATTTTCAATCGGTAAGTATTATTACAGGCATGTCAAACATTTTTTATGGCCTGTTAATAGCAATATTAAAGGACAATTAGTTGAAAAAAAAACTATACAATTTTCCTTTCGTGTGACAACTATGTTAATGAGAGGTGTACATCATGTTACTTTTAAATCTTATGTTCCAATAAACTGTAATCGAATAAGTATTGTATAGTATTTACAATACCCTAACCTACCTAACTACAATTTTTTTTTGATCAATTTTTATGTATAGTAAGCTATTCAATATATTTGGCCCAGTTATTACTTTGAGTTTTACATGCCTGCATTATTAAATGTAATATCTTATTCACTATGATATATTAAACATATAGAACGAGCACTTTTCAATATTTTAAGTAAATGATTATATACAATACATATTATATTATAATATTATATTAATGTTTATAAACCTATGGGAACCAAAAATGTTTTGATGTGCTACAATTATAAGATTAAAAGTTTACATTATTTTGTTCTACTACACCCTAAATATTTGAAAAACATTATTTAAAAATACTTTTATGGTTAGAGTAGAATAATATTTCAAGTTTTAACTATTGGAAATAATATTGATATCATGCACTTGTCTAAACCAACATTGGTACAAACTAAACATATTAGTGCCAACCAATGAAATCATTTTTAACTTGTCCAAGAATTTATTATAATTTTCCTAATTAGTAGTAGTTAACTATTTAATAGATTAAAGCATTTTTTGTATACATAATAATTAATTTAGTTTAATTTGTATAAATACTTAACTAAAAAAATATCTAATTTAATTACAATAATTGGAATATTTTTAAAATAAGTGTATGGTGTACAGTATCGTTGTATAGGCACAAATTTAATTATTATTTCAGAATTAAAGCGCTCATAAGTTTATTTTTACAAAAAAAAAAATATATATATATATTATATTATTTATATAAATAAGATTAATAACTATTAAAAATCACAAATCAAAGATTAACATTAAGGAAAAAAATGTTTAGTATAATAATAAAATACATTTCATTCAACACTAAATTCAGGAGAAAAATATTTGTGAGAAATTGAATTTGTAGTGCCTAGTTTAAGGTAAATTCTGTACTTAAGTGACCAAGATTGCACGATTATGATTAATGTCGAAGTACAAGAGAGATGATTTATGATACCAAAAATTTATTTTGTTGCTGCCTCACGCTCTTCTCGTGAACGTTTTTCTTCATTTGCCAAACGAGTTTCTTCCTCCAATATCTCATCAAAGTTCTGCATAGAGTTGGACCGAGATGCGACTTTTGTCTAAAAATATATTTACACAACAATTTAATACATTCCAGTTTATATTATTTTATATTATTTATAATTTATACCTTGACGTTTTCCAAAGCTGAACCCACTTTTTCTTCAAAAGAACGGAATGATTCGGAGTTCTTAATTTGACCAAGTTTGGTTGTAAGACCACTACCAAATCCTCCAAATATTGTTGTAGCTTTCTCTGCAGTTGTTTTTACAACAGATTCAGTTTTTTGATAACTGTTAACAACATAATAATTTTAAAATATTTAAATATTTTTAGGGGCTACAAACAAACATTCTTAAAATAACATACCACTTTATTAGTAATTAATAATTACTGAAAATAGCTTGTAATAAGTAGACAAACTCAAGGAAAGTCATAATGGTTAAAAGAACAGTTATAGCATTAGATAAGAACTCTGACACACACAACCATGTTTAGAAATTTGGAATTAATTATATAAAATAAATGATCTTTAAAAAAAAAAAAAAATATTTTTAGAAACTTGACATTTTAAAAAAGAATTATCATGTTTCGCGAATAATACACTGGAATTAGAAGTTTGAATATTTATTAATGTACATAATTTACTATTAAAATAGTAATAAATTATTAGATTAATATAAAACAAAGTGATTTAATTTTGAGTCTTGAACAAATATTCATAAAACCAAGACACATTGTTTATGGTCTTTAGTTATATAATTTTTAAATTTAAGGCTTTATTATTGAAAAATAACAAATTTTTTAACATTTCATACATAACTTTGTTATAAACAAAAAAAACATTTTAATCCAATGGGTTAACTTAGTATAAAATAAAAAAACTCAAACAGATAATATTCTAAGTCATATTGTGTGCATGCGTTACTAATACAAGGCAAAGACTTACATAGGCGTTTCGGTGACCGCTGATCCAAACTGCTTAACCTTGCCTTCTACATTTTGGTAACTAAGAGTTTTTACAAAAATAGAAATAACTAATTAGAAGATAAAGCAAAAGTGCAAATAAGAACATTTACAAGCAACTCAATAATTAACTGAAACAAAGCATAAATTTTCTTCCATAGAACTCAAGAGTACATGCATGAATGTACACGTAGATTTTATATACCAGTGTTTTAGAACCATGTTCCTGGTTGGGGTGCGCATGTCGCCCGATTCTGGTAAAGAAAAGTTGAATCTAGTAAAGAAAATACAATAATATTGTCATTGCCAAATCATGTATTATTACAATATACAAATTTAGTTAATGTTGGTAACTAAAATTAATTAGTGCGATTCAAAGGTTTGGTTCAGTACAGTATTTTTAAATTATAATGTATAATAACTATGTAATTAAAAACAAAAATATATTTTATATTTTTTTTTAAGTAAGAATGTATTTTTAAAAACCAATAAAATATTATTCCAGTTGTTACAAAATATTTATTAAATTTAAAATAATTCAAAACGATATGAAATGTCTACAAAATTAAATATATATATATAATAATATATGGGTATTAATTGATTCTCAAAAATCAAAATGTATGACACACATTATTGTATTCATTATAATTTACTATATAATGTTCTAATTAAAAAGTAAATATAAAATTAAGTTCATGTATCTACCTAACTTGTATTGTGATTTTAATAAATATATAATTTACATAATTTAGTACCTACAAGCTCTGATTTCAGGGGCAGCATGAGTTTAATCGGGCACATTTTCAGTTAGTATTTTACAAAATATAGGGCTTTTGGTGTATGAATATGAATGTCGTATATAGATTTACACAAACTACTTATTTATATTATTTGAAATATTGATAAAGAAAATTGTAAAAAAAAAATGTAAATGGAGTAATAATTTACTAGGTACTTTATCATTAAACTGTTATTATACATTGATAATCAAATTTGAATCGCACTAATATTTAGAAGCTGTGTTGAAGATGACTTTCATTTTGGGAGTTAATCAAACACTGATACATAAAATAAACGTTAGGAAATTGAAATGCTTGTCTTTGTACAGAAGACTTACATTGGTGCGTCAACAACAGCTTTTCCAAATTGGGTAAATTTGTCCTCTACATTTTGATAACTATATAAAAATATAAAAATAATAATAAAAATAAAAAAATATTTATAATAGAAAGATGGATAAAATCATAATAAATCATAATAGTAATAAACCAAAAGCTAGCAAAATAAAAAAAAACTTCAGCACACATGGTGGAAAATATTCATAACAACTGAACTTACACATTTGACTCTTTAACGTTTCGTAAGCTTTGTGACACATCTTCACTAATCTCTTGCCAAACAGTATAACCGAGCTTACGTCTCAGCTCTTGAGATGCTTTCACCTTGGAACCCAGCACTTCACGTAATGTCTTGATTTCTTCTTCCACCTTGTTTAGCTCTTGTTGCCATTCTTCTTTCTGCTTCTCCTGTTCTTCGAGGCTAAGACCTTGCAATTCGTTAATTCCTGAATCTGGCGACATAATTACTGGGGGTTCTTCACCTAAAAAATGAAAAAAGTTACTAAGTTGTTTAATTTCAAACAATAATATCACAATAGAAGTGTTTGACAAACAGTAGGTAATTCGTGAAAAATAAAAAACTGAAGTATGACAACTATAACATGTTACTTAACAATATTAACAACATTATGCTTTGGTAAATGATATATGCAAAATTTCTCAAAAATCTAGGTACTATTTAATTATATTCTTTGCATAAACATTAAAAATGCAACTTTAATTTTTAAATGACCCTAAGTAAATCATATTTACATGTTTGACCAACTAGAGATCAGGTATTAATATGATATACTTTGGGAACAATGAATTCTTAGTTTTTACACTTGAATTGCCATATTATGTATGTACCAAGGCTAAAATTATGTAGTATTTAATTTGTTTATTTAGCATGCGCCGGTCCGATACTAATTCAAATCATCTGTTTCAGTTTAATATAATGCATAAATGCTATGAAGGTACCGATAGTAAAAAATAATGATTATGAATCATATATGAGTGTTAGACGTGTGAATTATCTATTTTTATTTTTTTATATGCAATTAATTTAAATAGTAAGTATCTAATCAAAAAATAACATAATCAAAAACTTGTTTTCGGATAGGTAGTATACTAGTATACTTAAAATCTAAATATTAAATATCGCCACGCAATCTAATATTTTAATATTGATTTTAACCTACGTCATACACGCCGTCAATAGAGATTACATAACGTACCTATATTCACTTATCATCTAAATAGTTTTTAAGATATTACAAAGCAGTGGCGTAGAGAGGCAGTTTTTTTTTAGCCACGACTCTGTTGATTTTTGGGGGTGGGGGTGTTGGTCGATTTGTAAAATGTATTGTTTCTAGTTATGAACTAGGGAGTTGAGATATCAGCAAATGTTGGTATACATCCTATTGTGTGAGTGTGGGTAGGTGGGTTGGCGGATGGATAAAATGAATTTGGCTCCTTCAATTAAAATTGTTCACCACGCCACTGCTACAAAGTACAACTCTACAAAAAACAATATTAATTTGAGGGATAACTCAAGAACCTATGTGGTCTCGTATGTGGTACACTGGTAGGTACCGGCAACCGGTTCGAAATTTTATAAATGCTGACGAAATTTTATACACGCTGACGAATTATGGATGTATTGATGAATCCGAATAAGGAACAAATAATTATTTCACAGTAACTGTAACCAATTCATGCATTATTATTATTGTTATTGCCTATAGGTTAGGTCACCAAGCACGCGAATGTTTACAATTGTTTAAATGATTTCCAAACACGACATTGCGCAAAGACGTGTACAAACCGAAAAAAAATTAGTAAATATAAATTAAAACAATAATGTTCTGTACTCTGTATACTGTATACCGCAAATAAGTAACTGCAATGTCTGTGTATATTATTAATTGTTGAACGAGAGTCAAATTTTCGATTTTGCTCGAATTATTTGAACAATGAATACGTGATACGTGATACATATGATACATAATATAATAGATAAAAACGACACTTATTTTGTAACGAACACTAAGTTGTAGTTCAGTAGTTACCACATACTATAATGGTTAACTTTAACTATAAAAAAAACTATATAGCTTTAACTACCTATTATTACTGCAGCTAGGTACCAAAATGTATCGATAAAATAGAAAATAATATTGTTAAACAAAGATAAAGAAAAAATAAGAACCACGAATAATATATTATATGATATATATTAATATAATGTGTTTGCGTCGTCATTTGGAAATTGAGAATATTGTCATCGATTCTAATTCCGAGTAAATTTGTACCTAATATCTACATTATACAGGATTTACAATAGTTTGAATTCGTTTAAAAATATATGCGCGTATTAAAGTTAAAAGCCGATGTTACTGAATAAAAAATATTTAAAAACCAAATTTTTCCATTTGACTTGGATTTATTAAAATTATCGACTTGCGTTAAAATAACACAGAACTAATTACTATATATTATATTATAATTTATATGTAACCAAATATAGAAGTATGTAAATGAACAAGTAAATCGTATACGCTTGTATCGTTAGATCGTCATAATTAGATAAATAAAATGAGGTATGTAAGAACAATCACAATGTAAGATAAGAGTAGCTAACAATTGTTTTTAAACGTTTAAATTCATATAAACTTGTTACTTGTATAGGTAGGAGCAAACAGTGTGACTAATGCAATAGATTAAACTATTCGATTTAATATAAATTGTTGTTATTATTGTAACACATAACATAGAAATATTCAAATATTATTATAATTGTATAACACATGACAGTGAGTTTATAAATTTAGAAAACATAGCTATCATAACAAGTACCTCGTAAACCATAACTCAATACTCATAATGCCAATGTGGCGGTGTAGAAACTGTCTAAGATTTAGCTATTTAAGCATAAAACAACAATAGGCATATCATATTTTGAAAACTTATCTACTTCCATGATTTAAATCAAAAAATAATTTACATACAATACAACAGCGTTGGAACAATGATAAAAAAAAGAATACTTTTTATGATCACGAGAATTAACTGTATAATATAATATTAAATTATTATAAAATTATTTATCCAATTATAACCACTGTCAATTATGGTCGTTTCAAACTTTCGTTACATAAACAAACAATTATATCAGTACGTCAATAGTGTTGACATTAACAAAAAAATATAATGAATAAAATACTGTCTAATGTCCATAAAGAAATACAAATCTAAAAGCACGATAAATTATTTCCAATTATGATTATTATTTATCACAATATTACTGAGCAGTAATTAATTTAATGTCTTCGGTACACATTTTAAATTTGGTATAATTATTTTTCGATGTTTTGATGATACTCTTTCAAATCGTAAAAAATAGTTGATAACGAAATCGGAATTACGGATATAATGTTAAAATATAAGTATATACCACCACAGTATAACCTACCACATATTTTTATCAACAATCACAATATACTCAAATACTCAATGCATCGACGTGATTAGAAGTCAGAACTATTTCACAGATATGAGTAGTTGTATGTGACCACGGACTGACCGAGAGTAATTTTTTGGGAAGTTCGGTAAGTACCTATATCATTATAATATCGAGGATTATAATATTATAGTTTCGCAGGGTTGGCTATTAGTTATTACGAAAGTAGCCAAACACATAAAATGTAAACACGCTTTTATCTCAATATTATAATATTATCAAATATTATCATTTACCATTAATATTCTACGATTTAAACATAATATTAATCCGATTCTTATTAAGTATTACTTTACAAATCCGGAGTAGGTAAGCACTCGAGTAAGTGTCACGTGTAACTACCAGTCACCCATCTATAAAGTTGTTGCCTGTGGAACTATCAATTGCGCAGACATACATATTTTAGTAATACGCGGATAAGTAGATACGAACGTAATATTTAATAAAGCCATGTACCGGCCTGTACACCAGCCTACTACGGTACCACACAACTATAAGATAATATTCCAGTTATGCCCGTTGGTACGGTACCTGCACACGATATAACGCGAGGATAGACATTCATATATTATAGGTAGGTGGGTAACGATAATAAGTAACGATTATTCGTTGGCACGCGCGGAAAAATGGAACGCGAATACGTGACGGACCGGTTGAACGGAGAAACGACGTGGACGTTTATAATACTATGTGTAACACCGGTCGCAGACCTTTTTTTTTAACGATCATCGCCAGCTTCTGGTAGCTCTTGTGTTCTCTGATCTTGTCCAAGAACTTGACCTTGCCAGTGGCCGAAGACGACGACCGCGAATCGGTGGCCGTGGTCGATGTCGTCCGGGCCACCAGCGGAGAGACGTCGTCTTCTTCGCCGACTCCATCGTCGTCGTCCGGATCGGAAACGTCCTCGTCGACGATGACGAACGTGCTGCCCAACGTCGCGTCGTCCGCGTCGAAGCTAGGCGTCTCCGTGGACATGTACGCGGTCTCCTCGTCGTCGTACTCCAGCGACGGCAAGTCCACGTCGTGCACGATAGCGTCGCGGGCCATCCCGCCGGAATGACGGCCAACTGTGTCCCGTGGTGCGGTCTTGGCGTTACGTCCGACAGCGGTGCAGACGACGGTCAGCGCGCTGCATTTTACCGTACGCGAAATGGAACAGCGAGTGGCCGTCTCGCGCTCAAGAATAAGTAGTCCGGTCGGGCAAAACGGTGAGGGCGAAAGGAAGACACGCGGGAAACGCCAACACACGAAACATTCGGTGTACGTCGCCGGCTGCGCGCTGTACTGTAGGCCGTCACTGGTAGACCGGTTCGGTCTTCTCCTCTCGGGCCGGAGTGTTATTCACATTTTTGTTATTTATTTTCTCTCCTTCTCAATCCGTATCACTCACGCTCCCATTCTCGCACACGGCTCGCTAGCTCACTAACATCCCCTCTCAATCAAACGCTGAAACGCGTTATTTTTTACAGCACGGGAAAAAATAATAACGACTGTATTGCCAACCAAAATTTATAAAATACCGTACGTCTGTTGCGTCTGTTGTGCGGGTACGTCAACAAATTTGACATTAGAAATTGGGATTTGTGACTTGTGTGGGTTCAACATTTTTGTTATGCGCACATGTTTTTTATTGGTAGTTATCTCGTAAATGCGAAACGTATGCACCTATATCGATGTTTGACGACACCAAAAATGTAAACTACTAAATTTGTCCATATCGTACCGATAGTAATTATTATACAACACAGTTTAATAGTAACCGTATTTATACTATTATTTAGTCTAAACTCTAAAGTCTATACGGTGGAACCCAATGAACAATAACATATAACTGTTGAACTGTCTGGACAAAAACAAGCTGTAATAGCTTTTTCTAAATAATGTTTACCTTTACGGCTGTACCAAGTCCAAACAAAATGTATGGTAATAATTTAGGTATAGGTACATTTTGACATTTAGTTAAGAATTATATCCAAAACGCGCAATTAAAATAATCTTTTGTAAAATACTTTATTATGGGTAAAGGGTATAATTGTATATAAACTACAAAATATGTACAATACTATTAGCCAATAACAATAAATAGGTAGTATACATTTAGTAGGTATAAGATTCGTACAAAAACAGATTGAAATTATATTTTAATTATATTTTTAAAATACAAATATCCAAGAGAAATAATAATATTGAATGACATAATGAAGATAATGAATACTGAATGCAATTTATGTCCATAAAATTGATTATATGGACAATTATTAAAGACTTTATACCTAACCTATTATAATAAGCATAAGTTTTAAATAAATTGATAGTTTTCAATAAATAAAAAATGATTAATTATATTAATAAAAAAAATTATAGATTCAATCCCTACCGACTACTTTGAGATAAATATAAGAATATCTATAATCTTAAGTATATAATCGTGATCCCTACAGAAGTTAAGTTTAAAAAAAAAATATAGTTCACGTTGTTGATAATTTATCAGTACCCAAATCAACATCACACCAGATAAGATGATTGTACTATGTCTGTATATATATATATAATATACGTATATGAAATATAGTCCGTAGTATTACTATATAATAACTAATATTATATTGAATGGTATTACCTATTAAACATACCATCATTAAAGTAAAAGAGTTTCAATTAAATATTTTCTCAAGATTGCTAAATATAAATCAGCATAATTTTTAAATATATTTAATTAATAATATTAACCCATCAAATTGTTACTCAAAATGTATTGGGTTAATAAATGTAATTATTTAATTTATACGAAATTGAAAACAATATAATTTATACATTATACAGTTAAAATAAACAATAAAATATACCTATGTTGCGAGTTATACAATAATAATAAGGACATTAATGGTTATACACTTCTGTATACAATTGTCAGTTATACCTATCGGTTTATTATAATCACTAGTAATAGGTACGTAACAATGATCATAATCTGACTAAAAAGTTAAGGATCTGATCTGAACAATGAATATAACCAACTTCCGCCAAAAATTAAGTATTGCAAAATAATTTCCAAAATACAAAAATACGTAATCAAATTATTCAAAAATGCATAAATAACATTTATTTGATTAGGTCACCTATTATATGTGTCAGAAGTCATAGAACCCTGGAGGCCAGATACATACCTACAGTAAAAAAGATAACCAAGTGCTCAAATTAGTTCATGTGAATCGGAGGAAGTCGCTCAAATTGTTGCCTGCTGGTATTATAGTTTATTTATAGGCGTTTATGTTTTATATGTTATCTTTTTTTAAAGAATTTTCTAAATATAGAGAAGTTAATGAATACAATTAAATCAAACTTATTTCATAATCACTGAAAAATATGTAAGTTATACTATATTAGGTATATACAATTATTTGATCTTAATTTGATTGGTTTCAATTTTTTTCTATTATAAATCAAGTTAAAAACAGTAAGTTAACGCGTTTCGCTTTTTAATGAAAATAGAATCAATAACATTTATGTACACGCGCATTGAGTGAAAATTAAAAAGTTAAAACTGAACTCAAATACTCAACCGAAGAAGGCTACACCTTTTTTTTAGGAAACGTGTGACTTATTGAGTTTATTGTTCAAATGAGTGGCACTAAACACAACTTATTTCTTTCCATTTTTATTTCTATAAATAGCATTCAAAAAATTAAAAAGTTTTGTTTCATATGATTATAATAATTTATATTTTATATTTTATAAAACACTGTGTCTTATTTGCTACCAAAGTTATGTCTTATATTAAGTGAAGAAAATATATTAAAATTCTCGAGTTAACATTAAAAGTTAATACAAGACATTTTCAAAAAATTGTTACATAGTTTTATATTACTCCATAGGTTATAATTAGTACATAATAATATTGTATACAAGTATTTTATTACCTTATATTCATACTTAAAATATTTCAAATATGTAAATCAGGGACTTATCATACTTTTGTCTACGTAACAGATAACATGTGTAATTTTATTAATATTTTAATAAGCACATAATTTTATAATGAAGTTAATATTACTAAAATTAACTTTTTAATGAAATTATTTTGCATTTTCTTTGATTGATTATTGATTAAACATTTATTATAATTATATTTAAAGTTTTCCTGACTTCTTGCAGTCTGAGCTTCATGATAAGGACAGTACTTTGACTAATACTACAATAAGCACTTGCAATATTTTCAAATTAATTAATTACAAATATTATATTAAATAAGTAGGTAGGTACCATTATTATTTATTATTCAAAAAATATTTCAGTAAATAAATAAGTAGGTGATAGTAATTAAAAATAAATCACAAGGTTTTTATTCAAATAGTTGAACTTTAATATAATTAAAGTTTAAGACAGCACCTATATGGTGCTTTTTAATAAAATACCTACAGTATCTAAATCAATAATTATTATTTTAAATAAAAAATAATAAAAAATAGGTATATGATCACAATATATTGTTTTAACTTTAATTTCTGTAATGTCTAAATAGGTGGTTTACAATTCATATTTGTTTATACTCAATATAATATAAAATTTAGTAAAGTATGTATCTAGCGTTAACTATTTAATTTATTTCTTCATCACAAAAAAACTACAAAAGTAAATACATATTGATATAAAAAAAATATAAAGTTGAACCACTTATGATATTATAATGCTTTTGTTTTTGAATAAATCATTTTTGTGATAGTAAATTACCAAAAGAGTAATGAATAAAGTAAATTATATTATAGTACAAATTCACTTTTTTTGAAGCGATTCAAACAGATGTCTAATACAATAGTTATTTGTATTCGTCAAATCAAATCATAGGTACACTGATTAGAAATAATTGCAATTGGAAATATTAGTTATTTGATACAAACGGCATATATTGTAATTTAACTATCTATTACATACCTACTTATACAATTATGGATATTAATGTTTGTTAATAAGCCATTAGAGTTTGTGTTTTGACCCGAATAAACATAATACAAACCTTACAAAATAGTTAGTGCACTTACCCACTGTGAGAGTACTCATTCTTGGATAATTGAATACAACAGACTAAAGTAGATATTATATTAACACAGTTTTATAATACACGTTTGCACAAATATTACACTATAACAATTAAAAGTGCGAAGTCCAACTTCAAGTTGTGAGCAGCGATTTTTCTCATCAGCTTATCATTTATCAATGACGTCGGTGTTTTCGTTTGGGGCAACAATAGATAAAATAATAAATATATGCGTATACACTATAATTCTATACGTATATAAATATAAGAAATATCAGTGTGACCAACCAGAACGAGTTCTACTTCGTAAATAATTGATTAATTTTGTTCATAACTCGTAAGTCATAAGCACCATTGCACCAACTTACTAAATACATATTATGCTCATAAGCATTTAGCATAATAACAATTAAGTCACAAGTCAATAAAAAAAAATTAAAAAATATTAAACGCTAACACAGACTTTACATTTCTTTGATATACGTATAGGTAGTAGATACTATGAATAAATTATTGGTAGGTGCTGAGTTTTGTTTTGTATAGTTTAATATACTATAATTATAAATTATTGTTTAATATATTATCATAAACTACAATATAATAAATTATATAAATTATGACCTAATTCTAATGGACCGTAAATTTTAATGCATTATAGAACTGTATAAGTCCATACCACACGATGTACCATGATATAAGTATCTACCATAAATGCGTGATTCTGATTTGATACATTTGACTACATTTAGAATCACGATTCAGTACCTAATGGTTCTTCAGATCGTATATGGTATTTAATTCTTGTCTTCGATCCAATTAATCCTTGTGTGTACCTAATCATTAAACTCATTAGTCATTAAATATTATTATGAATGATAGGACTGATAAGTGATAGGTATTTGTCCATAACCATTAATCATATTATATAGGTAAGTTATGATCAACTAGCCCCTAATGTCATGGGCGTAACTTGGAAATTTATAAGGGGAGGGGGGCAAATATATAGTTACACATCAAGTAGTCTATATAGATAACCTTAGATAGTTACATACTTACATTACTTACAACTTACTTGTAAATATATGTTAACATTACCTCTTGTTGTATATTAGTATAATATGATCAATATAAGTAAGTACGTAATGAAATAAATCAAACATAAATAAATAAACAAACTTAAATACAATGAAAACATAGAAAAACTTTAATATTTTATAACTTCTAAACAATATGTATCATGATTATAAAAGCTGCAAGTGGGTATATACAAATAAGTATATTAACTTTGTACTTAAAATAATTACACATTTATATTAACAAGTCTTCTGACTCTTTGGGGTGATTCTGTACAAAATTAATCAATCATTTTATCAACAACTATTGGACACATCTTTTCTATATTTAAAATAGCTATGAGCCTATGTTAGTTAGTCTTTCTTGGTCAATAGTATTTCTAGTGAATGTTTTGAGACGACGTAAAGATGATAAAGAACACCCACTAGAAGCAGAACTCATGGGAATCGATAAATATATTTTCAAATGAACCCTTTAAGTCCTTGGACAAGAAAAAATTTAAATGAGTTTCAAAAGTTTCAGGAATTGTACTTGAACTTGATAAACACATTTTACCAAATAACTTTAACTCTGCTCTAAAATTGTCTATTATTATAACATATGTGTTACAAACTTCCAAAATATTTTGATCGGAACAGTTTTTGTAGCTCAAACAACTTCGATATTGTATTCCTTAAATTTGGATTTTATATCACTGATTATAATATCTATATCTAGAACGGGAAAATAAATATTTACTTCGAAGTATTATTTATTGTTGTAACTTCACCACCTCCTAACCCAGAGGAAATTTCTCTTTTTGTAGGAATATCTGGCAATTGAATATCCTCATTGGTAGCAAACTGTTCAGTTTCAGTCCAAAAAAGTTTTAAACTATCATAATTTCGAAGTAATCCTAGTTATATTAAAGTAGCATTTGTAAAAATTCCTACTGTTGAGTACCAAATTAGCATTCTTTTTTGAAAATTGTGTATTAACAAATTATTATAGTTTGTTATAGAACTTGTTTCATTATATTCAAAATTTCAAACAAAATATAGAAACTCAAAATCTTAAATACTTTTATTAATGATTTTGCATGAGATCTATGGATGGAGTCAGTTTCATTTATGTGTTCTAAGGTAGAAATAATGTAATTAAAATATATTAAAACAGAACGAATAGATTCAATTTGACAATTTCATCTCGTTTCACTAAGTGATTTAAGAGTGCTATTTGACAGTTGACACATCTCTTTTTGAACCCTCTCAAATACTGAGTTTCTTTTTGAAGTGGAACCTATAAATGTATAAATTGTATTTAATCTACCAAACATGTTTTGAATTGGAGCTACTTTTCCACAAACATCAACTATACACACAAATTATTTATTTGTGCAATTGTACATAGCTAGTTTATTTACATCTATAGTATTCGTTTACTACCCAAAATAAGAATCACATATTGAGGCAACTCCATCGTAGTATTGTCCTCTCATGTTTTCAATTTTTAAGTCCAAAGATTGTAAAGTACATTTTAATAAATATGAAAGGGTTTCACCATCCATTTTGTCTGTCTTATTCAAACCTATACAATATTCTAAAACATTTAATCTTTTATCACAGTACCTTTGAACAATAAAAACTTGTTCTTGTTTTTTTAAGTCTTGAGTTTCGTCCATTATAACACTATACACACCCGCATTTTTTACATTAACAATTATCTGAGATAAATCTAGATAAAACGTTTATACCCATCAAATGTATATAACTTTTTTGATATTCAGGGCTAACATTACGAAATATTTTTTCCTTTTGTAAATAATATCAATAATACAGATATCACAGTGTTAATATAGCCACTGTGTTTATGTAGCAATTGTGTTAGGCAGGAAACACGCTACAAACTAAAGCCATGTAGCGTAAAAAATTGTCAAAAATGCTTCGCAACGATAACGCATTGAAAATTTTAAAATACCCCAATGTGCACATGTGTCTCCACTGGATTTGGCTTTGCCATTTTCGGATAGGTACGTAATATAAAATTAGTAATTACAATAACGGTATAACGGATGATAATAATTTATTGATAATTGACTATGTTTAGTATTTTCATTTATCCGTGGTAATTGCCAATGAAGACAATACGGACGTCGGACGAGACAACAATCACTATGGATATTTGGTATTTTAATAATATTTAAAAATAAAACAAATAAACTGTATTATTATGTTTATTCATTGCTTACGCAGTTACGCTATAATATTATAATATGAATCTACATTTCGGAAGAGTTTTAGTAATGATGCGGCCAACATCGGGACGAATAAGGGACATACGCCTTTTGGACGACGTTAGAACGGCCGGCGGACAGGTGAATATCTCCCGATAATATTGATTTCTCTCCGGACGGAGTCGTTGATGTTTTCATCGTCGTAGGTGTTTCGTCTTCGATTTTGTGTGGCAGTGATGGCGGCGTTGGTGTCTGTGAAACGACTCCGACAGCCCGGACGTGAGGACGCGAAACGGTCAGTAATAACTGATGCATGGCGCTCGAACCATCCGGAAACATAATGTACATTACATACAACTTACGTAACAGAACGAACACAGTGCTGGATTTTAACTGTCGACCTAAGCCCTTTTAAATCTTCCGACCCCTTCAGAAAAAATGTAAGTTTTCATTCCTTTTATAAACTTGAAGTTATAACAAATTAAATCAATTAGGTAACAATCAATAATAAATTACACGGAAAAAACACATTTTAAGAATTTATGAACACACATTTTAGAAATTCAATATAAGATAAAAAATAAAAATAACTATAAAAGTTATATATTATATACAAATACCCATCAAATTTAATTTAATAATAACTTTTTACGTGCCATATATTATTTATAACATGCGTAGCGATGAACTTTTTTTGATACAAAATCGTCGATTATGTTAATTACCCATATAAATCGTCTACTATTAATTATACATTTATACCACGAAATATCTTAGAGTCATATTATTATCATGTAATATTGAAATAGCGTTTAGTCTAGGTACTTGACTCCATTGTTGAACGAAGATTTAATTTTACTCTTATCAATGCTGAAAATCAGTTCTCTGCTATTTGTTGTAAATATGCATAAAAACAATATTAGTGATCTAGTTTTATCAGAAATAGTTTTCTCATTAAATTTGTGATAAAATCAAATTTATCACATATATCTCTTTTATCTTACAAGTTCGGTAATATATTTATCCAACATAACGAATTTTTAGATTTTTTAATTACAGTATAAACATATACAGTTTTATCTATTTTCTATGGTATAAACCACTAGGCACTTTTGAGGAACCGTGTTTGCCGTTGAACGATGTTCAACCCTTAGCTATAAAAATTTAAAACTACAAAGTAGGTACTAAAACACATTTAATTTTAATAGTCATGCTCACGCAGCTACGTATATATACCTAATATCTGATTACCAAATGATTATATTATTATTGATATAATAAAGAATCCTCCGTAGTTCATACAATAATTTACAATTACAATCACAACAGCCCGTAAAGTCTTTGCGGATGACTTAATATAACTGAATGAATGGTTTTCTGTACCAAAAAATATAGTCGATTTAAGCTCCCCACATACTGTAGCAGTAGCGTTGGAGGTAGCGGTTACGGCAAACTGAAGCCGGACATAATTTTACCGCCGCCAGTCAACCACGGCGGCATCTCTAAGACAAAAGAATATTACCGGAACTGTTACAGTGTGTGGTGAGTGGTGACCTTAAGTGGATTACACACTAGGCGATTCGCGTGTCTCCGTGCGTTTCGAACATCTCGATTAATCGTTCAAAATTAAACATGTATTTTTATATGGGTTTATTCATACACGTAAATGAGACGCGCGTTCGGTTGCATTCGAACGCGCCGAAACGCTCATGTTTAATTTTGAGTGTTCGGTCGAGATTTGCAGCTATAACTAAACATTATTTTTCCAATGCATTTCCAGCGTTTCAATACACATTGACGATTTAAACGCCGCGATTACCTCGCGTTTATTTACGTTCATTCATAATTTGTCTCTTATCGTTTTAAGAGGTCCATTTCACTTAAAAAAAAATGTTATTACAATTTCAGTTTTATGCTAATTTCCACCAAAAGCTGTTAGATTCAACTTAAATTAATCCCTGCGTATAATTTACCGATATGGAAAAACATCGTGTCTTATACCTTTGATCGATAAGACTGAAATTATTGTTTTGAAATTCTTAAAAACCTACTTGGGTACTTTATAAGGTATAACAAAGCTCTCACAATTATTTAATAATTGATACCTATAGATATACGCAATTTATATGTATACATATATGCACATATGCAATTTGTATGAAGTCTTAGTGCTATTTTAAAAATTATTTTTTTTGAGTTTATCTTATTTGTGTAAATATAAAAATTATTTGCTGTCCAACCAATTTTTATCAATTGTAACATTTTCCAAACGTTTATATACATAGTCTATACAATTACCTAAGTATATTGAACGTACTGATAAAAAGTCATTGGAAACAAAATATAGAAGTTTTAACATATTACCAACAATGAACCCTATATTATGCATGTACTTATCTGTTTAAAATATTTTAACATATTATTATGTTTATTATTTATGTTTATAATATTTGCAGTTTCCAATTTTTTATTTTTTTTTCTATAGACGTCAATTGAAATCTATTCGATGTGTTAAAAAGCTTGAAAACTTAATAAAAAGCTCCTATTATATATTGTTACAATGGCAGTTGAAAAATATTAAAAATACATTGTCAGAATTTTTTTTTATAAGCATTTAAAGTTCAAATTTTAACAAAATACGTAAAGATCACGAAAATGTGAATTATTTAGAGTTAGAGTTTATAAAAAATTTTCTTTTTAAATCTATGATTTTAATATTTAATAAAATAAGATTCTTCATAAGTATGTCTACCTGAAAGTCAAATTAAAATTTTACTAGCGGACTACCGTCTATGTCTTTTCTAATACACGGTCTACTGTACCTATATGTAATCACGTTAAAAAAAATTAATTAATGTAGTTTTATCCATAGTTAAATAAAAAATATATTATAATCACGTCAAAAAATACCAACAAACTTATTAAATATGTATTTTTTTTTAGTAAAAAATTATATCTCTATATAGTATATACCTACCTACTTTAATCATCTTTACATAAGGAAAATAGTAAATACCGTAAACAATAACTATACAATACAATCTACGACTGATAGGTAACTAACAAACTACGAAAACTACTGGGAAATGGGTATATTTACCTCCCCAATGCAACATCTAGATTCACTTTCATATCGAACAAGATACTGAAGTTGAAAATCAAAACATTATTTCGACGACTTATCGTGTACACATACACAAATAGTAAAAAATATGAAAAAAACCACATCATTGTAAAATAAATACATTCATCATGCAGTATCCAAAAACTACATAAAATAAAAAATGTCTAAAATAGTTCAAAAATCATAAACAAATTTAGTGATATTTTTCTTGTAGGTATCTACGTTTATTTGCTTTTGTGTTATATCCACCAAAAACACAAAATTGATTTTTTCGAAAACTGGTACTGCATAATTATCACCGGTGATAATATCATCTCATTACACAATATCGTCATTCCAATTTTACCATGTCTTAGATAATACATCGTTTCTATAAGCGTGATATATGTGATAAGAAAGTATGATGAATATGATTTTGATGAAAAGTAAAACACAAATTTGAAATATTTATCTATATATATCTAATATATAAAATTCTCGTGTCACAGTTTTCGTTGCCATACTCCTCCGAAACGGCTTGACCGATTTTGATGAAATTTTTTGTGCTTATCCGGTATCTATGAGAATCGGCCAACATCTATTTTTCATCCCCCTAAATGTTAGGGGTAGTCCACCCCTACATTTTTTTTTTATTTTTTAGACAAAATTTTTAATTTCTATTTTTTCTATTTTTCATACAAAAATACATACAATCCTCAATTTTCACCCTTCTACGATCAACCCTTATTTTTTAATAGCCATTTTAGTAATTTAATCATTTTTCCTCTCCGGTCGAATACTGATCAATCGTCATTTAATTAGTTATCCCCGCCAGATGTTTACAGGTGTCACTTCTGACCCAGTAAACAGCACGGAGTAGGGATGAGAACGAAGCCGGTCTCCTTTCTTTCTCACTCCCTACACAGTTGTCGGCCATCATTAATGTTTATGCATCAAGTGTGGTAGTAACGTTGACAATTGTACATAATGTATGTTTTGTACAGTGAGCAATGCAAAGGGGCTGATTTGAGCCGCAGTACAAGTAAAGCTCGAAACTTACGAAATAACAGATCCGAAAGAACAGAAGAACAAATCCAGCAACAAAATACTGATGCACGTGTCAGAATGGCGCAATTGCATCAAGAAGAGCCAGAAGATACACGAGCTGAACGCAATGAAGTCAGAAGATTAGAACAACGACAATCACGCCGTTTCACAGTCAATAGACGAAGAACAAATGGCCAACAACGGCAACAGGTACATCGAGCATTTATATCTGATTCATTCCTGCGTCTAGCATTCCAGTATGAGCCCGATATTGAATATTATGCTCATTCAAAAGTGGTAATTGGTGCTATGGACAAGGAATGTCCGCATTGTCATGCTCTGAAATTCAAAAATGAGCCAGCTGGGATGTGTTGCGCGTCAGGAAAAGTTCAACTACCTGTAATTGAAACACCACCTGAACCATTGAACGGCTTACTTATCGGCACGGATCCAGATTCTAACGTGTTCCTGAAGTCAATTCGAAGATTCAATTCATGCTTTCAAATGACATCGTTCGGAGCAACAGAAATAGTTCGAAATACTAATGCAAAAGATGGACTAACAAAAAATATTGTTCACGCTATAGCATTAAGAGATTGATATTGTTTAATAGTGTTACTGTCGTAATTGTTTAATTAATGATATATAATTTTAAGGAATAAATTATAATAACTTAAAAATAATGTTTGCCTTTTGTTATTTTTATATTCCCTCATCGTTCACATCGCTCCATGCTTATTTCACGCATATACCACATTCTAACATACATACATACTTACAATAAGTAAGCTATTTTTTTTCTACACTAGAAATTACTAGGAAATTATTTATATGGCAAAACAACGTTTGCCGGGTCAGCTAGTTATACATATAAATTAATGTTTGTGTGTTTGTCCTTTATGCATTCCTAAACGACTGGACCGATTTCGCTGAAATATGCATATGTACATATGTAGATAGATTAGATCTCTGTGAAGAAAATAGGCTACTTAAAAAGTGGTAAATTAGAGGTCTGACCCGGGGAGGTGTTCCAAAAGAGATTATGAGATATACGATGGAAATTTTTGTTTATAAATAGTTGTTATTGGTTTTAATAAAAAAAATTTTAAATTATGACCTCTTGAATACACCAGTTAGATTCACTTTCCCATCGAACAATATAATGCATGTATGTAAGTATGTAAACTATATTCTACTATAGTCTTCACAACTCATCGGATGGCGTGACCCAATGAGCAGCGGTTATTGAGTCTTTTCCTGTCTATAGTTTCCGTGTGAAGACCCTGCAGCTGTCACATTGTCACATCTTAAAATTATTCTATACTGTCGGAGAAAATCAAAATTGTTTTACTGCCCCAAACGGTGATGACTGATGACTAGGATTCGGAAGTTGAGGCACATTGCATTTTTTTTGGAACTTTTTAGACGATGCTTTCCTGGCCATAAATGTGTTTCATTAGCATGTGAATTTGAATAACTAAATTTTATTTTGCATTTTTTCGTTTTTTTTACTTTTAAGTAATTTTTTTTAGGTCGTTTTTTAATGTTTTTAAGGTCATCAACTTCCGAGCCCTACTGATGACAATCACAAAAAAATAAAATACATCCATCGTTGTATAATCAATAGATTCATCGCTCCGCTCAGAATCTAAAATTACTTCATTTTAACAAATTTTTGGTCAACGTTATTAATTTTTTAATTATAACATAATAATTGTTTTTGTTGAATATAGATATTATCGTTTTACTGTAAAATTATTTAAAAACCTAGCGCTCTGTCCCTATTTGCGATCATAAGTATTATTTTCCCAAATCCATTATATTATTTATATTAATATTGCGTGCGTTAAACTGTTAATACTCGCATCGCAAGGAGTATTTATCGGGATGGCAAATGCGTATATTCGGCTACGTGTTCCAGCTATAATATTATTATTATTATTATTATTACTACTTTAATCGTCACAGCAAGGTGTATGAATTATCGGGACGACAAGTGCGTATATTCGGCTACGTGTTCCAGCTATAATAGTAATATTATCATAATCAACGTATTTACTTATATAAACGTCTCGTTGAGTCATGCCGATAACATATTATTTTATCAATATTATTAGGTATAACCATTGTAAGCCTGAGTGATAAACAACTATGAAGTAGTTTTCATACTGCTTTCTGTGGAGCTGTAAGCTTTATTCGTCAGCTGTTGTTTACCATTAGGTGTTCACTTACGTTAACAAGTACGTACAGTAACTAATTTTATTAGTTTATATAAATTTTGTTTCATTTATTTAAAAATTTTAAGACATTTATTAAATTATTAGGTAATTAGTTAGCTTTAAAAAAAAGTAGGTATGTATAATTATTAATTTTATACTAAAAATAAAAGTAACTTACTTTTAACTAAGTTAAGTTACTTTTATTTTCTAATTAACTTGTAACTTTTCCAAGTTAAAAAAAATAGAGGTAACTTTGAACTTTGAACTTAACTTACTTATTGTTTTTAATTTTTAGGTTTACAATTAGAAGTTATGTCTTATTCTTATATATTGACATAAAAAAGCTATACAGTTATACAATTATTACATTTTTTTTTTTTTTTTTTATTTTAGAACCACCAGCAATAATAATTAATACATTATACATAGTAATTAGGTACATTATAAATAGTAATTAGGTATATTCACACAATAAATACATTATACATACAATAAGTAATTATATTTAAAACAATATATATATTTAACTATATATATTATATATATAAATGAATGTTTGTGTGTTTGTCCTTTATGCATTCCTAAACGACTGGACCGATTTCGCTGAAATTTAGTACATATGTAGATAGATTAGATCTCTGTGAAGAAAATTTATTGAAAATATGTCTTTGTGTTTGCACACAACAATTCATAAATAAGCAAATAATAAAAATACACGTAATGACGAACAGTTTTAAGTTCCAACTGACTTCCTAAAAATGTTTCGTTGTTTAAATATAGAATTTCATACAAATTTTAACTTCAAAAGTTTATTCCTATAAGAAAAATGATTTTGCTTATTTTAAATATTGTTTATCTATTGTAGTATTAACCACTCATACGAAACTTATATTGAATTGTCAAGCTTTTTGACTCACTATAATATTATTATACAGAAATGTGAAAAACTAAACAAGTCAATAATTGAAATGTTTATGTATACCTATCAAAAGATCCAAAATATTATTAAAATGTTATTTTACCTTGAAAATAAAGATAAAAATATTAGGTAAAAACTTAAATTCTTTATAATTCTTTAAATATTAAATATTAAAAACACATATCATTGTAAAACCAATACATCCACCGCTCCGATGAGAAACTATAATATATTGCTTTTCAACAATATGACTATGAGAGATTAACCTAATTCTTCTGCAGAAAGCACATTCATGATGTCCGTTGTATTCGTCGTCCACATTTAACCTGCTGCAGTTTCTCGTACTAGTTATTTTCAAAATAAAATTAATTTGAACCGTTTTAAATTCACATATTAGAAAATAATATAT
Source organism: Nasonovia ribisnigri (assembly GCA_027563435.1). NCBI lineage: Eukaryota > Metazoa > Arthropoda > Insecta > Hemiptera > Aphididae > Nasonovia > Nasonovia ribisnigri. The sequence continues at coordinate 51,244 of JANEHU010003982.1, forward strand.
TACAATATAATATTAGTGAACTATTATACTTTATTATTGTTATAAAGCGGCACGAAATTAACTTTTTTTGTACGAAAGAATGATAGGTATGATATTAAAACTAGAGTGACGATGAAAAATTGCAATTGGACGAACGTATATTATATAAATTGCACAGAGAATATCTTTTGGACAACAAAGAAAATGCGTAGGTACCTATATGTTTTGTAGCCGGTCCATTTTATTTCCAAAGGCAATATTATAATTAGGTTGGTACATCGTATTACATAATAATATATTGTATATTATAAAATAAGCTTGATTTTTAAAATTTTTACACTTTTTAATTTTAATAATATGACCATAAAGTGTTTTGATGACTCTTGATACGTATTTTTTGGTTAACGTTAAATTAAATTAATTTTTTGATTATTGTTTTCTATACCTAGTGGTGTATTCCGTGATAAAAAAATATGTACCTAGTGCTGGTAGGATAAAATTAAATTTTAAATCCACTTTGGTACGTATAGGTACTACTTCTGATCGGATTCTTTAAATATAAGATAATAATTTGAATATAGTAGAATTATATACCTACTTCTATTATTTTTATTAACAAAAATCCTGATTTTTATAAAATGTATTATAATGGTCATCATTTTTCATTAAATATTATAATTCTAAATAGAGTCGCATTCACGATCGGAAGAAAGAAATAATTAGAGCACTGACGGTATACATCACTGCCGGACAGAAATTTTGAAAAATATATTAATTTAGGTAGGTACCTATACTTTATATTAAATACAATTGTACGAGTGCGTGTTCAGTAAACTGGTCAGTGACAAATAAAGATCGCCGGCTCATATTCCATTATCTATAAACGGCTACAGGCTATGCAGGGATATTATTATGATTTTTGTCCTTGAAATTGGTTATTGCACTAAAGGTAATAAATATTTATTATTTTATGCTACGTAAATAATAGATTTGTAGTTCTTGAAAGGGGTCTCCTCTTGAAAGTATCCTGGTTGAACCACTGATTGGATACAAACGTTATAAATTTAGTTCAAGTCTGCATAATAACTCTTTAAAACTTCTGATAGACATCTGAAATAATTTTAAAAATTGTCTTTATGCTCCCGAAGACCAGAAAACAATGAAGTATCTTAATACACGATTTTTTTGTTATAATATTTTGTTTTATTTATTTTAAAAAAACTGTAATGAGTAAAATTCTGAATTTTTTCTAAATATATCGGTTTTATGTTTTGAAACTATGAGCTATGTTACCAGTTACGACATCAACACCAAAACGTACATTTTCTACCACGAAAAGAAAACTATTTACAAAACTCATCAGACATTCAGACCAAGTACGCCGAAATGATCTCTGAAAGCTAGGACCGGACTCGGATCGGATGTATGTGAATATATGTAATGAAAAACAAAAAAATCGTATTTTCGAGTACACGGATGCCTAAAGGATTAAATTAGGAACGGACCCGGATCGGATGTGTTTGAAACTGCGAAAGAACCTTTACAGGTCCAGCTCTTTAGTCTATTGAGTGTACATAAAGTATATAGCACGGACAAAGATAGAATGGACTGATAACGAAAGGTACTCCATACCTTAAGCGACCCGGTTCCCCGTGTTATTACTTTTAAATAATATATTATGTTAAAAATACTGAAACAAAACGAAAAATGACAATATTATATTGCCATATTGGTATCTTCGAGTATGAAACGCCTGCAGTATGACTTATTACGAGTATGTGATCATAAAAATATAAAATAGAGACTAGTTTTGATACGCGTTTAATGAGCGTTTTTATCAGAGCGCTTTTAACTATTTATATAATTAAAATATTAAATACAGTATATTACACGTATACACGTATAATGTAATCGCAATTCAATATTCGTAGAATATCTTTTCTTTATTAACTTTTTCCAAATAATGACATAAATATTAAATATTTTCGTTGCTATCTGTTGATAAGAGACCAACGGCAACGGCCAACGGATATTAAACGGATATTATTCAATACAACTCAAACATAAAATACGATAGGATTTAAATATACCTAATATAATTATACAGTTACTATTTAATATTTATCTGGTAAAAACTACAGAACATTAATAATGTATAATCTTAAAAAAATAATAATATTATGGTAGTCAGGTTTAGATAACATAGATAAACACTATATTATAAAATAAAAAGTAGTTGATGGTACAAACTATTGTATGTCGTACAACATAGCCATATAATAAGACAATATAGAAATAATAACAGGTATAAATTTTGTATTGTATTAAATTGTTTGTACCTAAGAAAGTGAGACAAATATTGAAATATTATAGACTATAGTTAAACATGTGTAACTGTAGCCCATTTGCACCCCGAGGGTTATGGACCAAATATTATTTTAGTTTTTATAGTTATACCTGCAATATATTATGCAATTAAAGGCAACGTGCACGATGTTCTCCTGATCTGAATTGGGCGCATATGGGCTATGATTTGGGGCGCAAATGAGCCATGATAAATGGGTGGTGGTAAAATTATTTTGTAGCGCCCCTGAATACTAGTATGTATTTATAATCAATGATATTATATATGCACAGTGCTCACGGTCTCGTTTGTAAGATAATATTATAAGACGTGTATATAGCTCAAACAAAAATAAAACAGTACTTTACTTGCATAAAAAAAACACACACACAAAAAGGTTTGAAGTCGGGAGGAATATCGTGCCACTTTTTGTTTTTACGTACAGTTGTCTCTCGCACTCAGTGACACAGACCAAAATCTCTATCATACCAAGTTAACCAATGCATTGTTTCAAACCATGGTTTCTATTGTTTCTAATAATTTTGATAAATAAATCACGACTTCGGTCTAGGATAATAACCAAACGACCGAAATACCGAATCATATAGACGATCACGATGGACGAATAACAGATTACGGTATCACCACGAAACAGCTTAGTGAGTAGAGTAGGTCCTTATCATTTGATACACGCCAATAATATTTCAGATTCATTGGGCAGGAAATGTATATCATAATAATATTATGTTGATTGAAAAAAGTAGTTATAATGTTTAACGTTTGATTTTCAAAAAGTAAAAACTTAAAACACCACCAGAAACTTTTTCTGCGTACCTACTACCTATATATTGGTTATGTAAGTTATAACCTACAGCGATAGTGGTAAAATTGTAAATATCATTATTGTTATGGTGGTTCCGGACTCAGTTTATTTAGCCCCGACTTGACAGTACATTCTATTATTATTACCGCGGTAACACCCAATTGTCAGGCAATTTTATTGAACTACCTGAAGTAGTTACGCGTTTGCCGACACTAGAGCGTATACCTCAAGCTGAAAAAGACACAATATTTGTATTAAACATTTTGCTACCAAAACCACAAAAATAAACAGAACTAATTTAGTGGACTAGTCGCTGGTTATATACATATATTATGTTATATGCTGTTTATATAATTTATGCCATGAGTAAATAATTTATTATATATTTAAAGTTATCAAATTTGTAATTAAACGATCAATAGAAAAAACTTTAAAAAAATAAGTAATTAGGTGTGTATTAAATATGTACCTATTACGCTTTTATACAAATTAGAGTTAAATTATTGACAAATGTGTCTATTAGAGCGGTGATAAAATGTTTAAATATAATAAAAACGTATAAAACACTTATCTCGAATTCGAAAAAAAAATGATATTATAAATTACTATATAGCTTACGTTTATAGGTAATCTCGAATATAGGTAACCTCGTTGCATGACATAGGTAATTCAAAATATTTAACTGCCTATTAAATTTTTAATTAGGTTAAGTATATGAATTTAATTTAATTTATGGTTATAACTTATAAATTTAAAATGTTATATAGTGCATAATAATATAAAATATAATATAATTTTTTTTAGATATAATCCAACATTTATTATCCATCGATATTAAATTTAAAACAATTTTGTACATCTCTCTATCTGGAGATGGAAAAATAAATACATTTTAATATAACTCAATAGTTATTAGCACGATTTAAGATAGTATCTTAAATATTGTGGTTATTAGTAATCATAATTTATTAATTTATTATATATTTATAATAATTGATGTATAATATTATTACATTACAGTCCTGGAGGATTAAAAGTATCTAAACAGCAGCCTAGCCATGTCCTATTAAATAAAGCAAATCAACGTATGGTCACCATATGTAAATATTATAATGGGAATATGCATCCACTATATACCGCTCAATTAATAAATTAACGCACAACGCTTTGTCATAAATTTAAAATACAACGCTTTTATATTCGTTGTTTGCTGTTATGATTTATGAGAATGAGAATATAGGTACATTTATTTCATTAGATGCACTTTCGTATAATCTTAAACGATTTTTGTGGAAGACTCAAACTTAGCTCTTGATTTTTAATACAATTTATTAAAATTGTATAATTGTATATGAATATGAAAATATGAAAAAAATACGAAAACATATAGCGATAGGACATGATGCCAAGTTGGTATTTAAAAACTCATTCAATAAAATTATGTTACTATCTATAACTTATAAGAATTTAATTAAAATGTATTAGTCGTTAATAAACATATTGTAAGATCGCTAAAATTAAATTACATAATTTGTATTAATGAATTTATTAGTGAAATCGTGGATAAAATACTCTAAAATGTTAGTTTTATACCATGTTATAATGAATGTAAGATGTTTGTGCATTGCTATTGTAATGAATGATTTTTTTAAAAGCTGTTTGCTCAGAACTATTGTTGTAACATATTTTTAAATAATTAAAATAAAGTGAGATTTGTTAATTTTTCATTATTTATACATTCACAAAACAATTACAAAAATATAGATTGTTATATGAAAAATTAAAAAAACAACATGTAATTATCTAAGTTTGACTACAGATTCGTCAAATGGTCTAAGCTTGGAACAACCTATTGTCACGTCATGCGAGCTTACGTGCTGTCACATGGAATACCTATATGAGATTTCATCACATTTCTCTTGTAGAAGTAGAACAACTTTATCTCTCGTCTATCTTCTTTAGGATATCTCTAGCCTGGTATTATTAAACTGTATTATTAGAATACTATAAAAATAAGGAAGTATTTTTTTTAAATACCTAACTTAATTTTTAAATATTTTCATATTGTAATGTAATTAAATCGGTTATTAAAATAATAACTAAATACCATAGTCATATCCCAATCATTAAATTGTTTAAAAAAAATCCTAATGAAAGTAGTACCTATAGCCAGACGCCCAGACTCCATTTAAGCATGTTTATAGAACTGATGGCGCTGGGCCGAGGGCGTGGACACAGTCTAGGCCCTGTTCACCATATCTTAGAGCCTAGAGATGGTCCTACCGTGTATGTAATATACTAATATATATACAATATACATTCAACTTATGCAACCTATGTATATAATAATGAATAGTTGATAAGTAGGTATACAACTAGTATAAGTAGGAATGAAAAATGTATGATGTACATAATTATACTATATAATGTGACTACTTACTATGTCTAATAAATCACTGAATTGATAGGTACTTATAGTCTGCTAAAATTGTAGGCTGTAAAGAGAATTTGGTACAAAAAATAAAATATGTTATAGATTATGTATTTATGTATAACAATGATTGATGAATCATAATTATTAATTAATAACTGGAACATAATATAATATGTATGTTTAATAGTGTAGTTAGTGTTGACTTTTTGATCTTATAATATTTATATACAATAATCATAAAAATTACTTCTGTTTTTAAATTTTACTTAATAGTTTATACTATCTTTTTTATAGTAAAAATACGGACAAAGGTTATAGCTATTTTACTTACTAAGGGCAGTACGCCGATATCTATATATAGTTAAATATTTATTTTCACTAGTTACTAAATAAAACAATTATGTAATGCCTATAATATACCGCGAACACCAATCATAGAACATAGGTATAATATTTTAACACGGGTATAATTTATAGTTTTTATACCTACTATATTATAGTACATATTAAGTATATTAGTACTTAGTACTTAGTCTATATAATATAATAATTTATAATTATATAATAATATAGTTTGTTGAATGTAAATTGTAACAACGCAATATTTTTATGTTTAAACTATTTTAACCATATACAATATACATTGTAAATACTTGTATATAATAAACATAATATTATACGAGGTATTTAATATTTGTATAACATAACTGTACTTATATTTTATGCACACATTCGGATAATAATTATACTACAAGTCTACAACATAGTCGTATACATGATTTATTCATTAAACTTAAACCACAGTGCACAGACTTTATTTTCATATTATAGACATATTTAATTTATAATTTAAACTCGAACATTAAACTTTAATTCAAATACTATATAATATTCTGTTTTGATACCAGATTAAAAATAATAATAAATAGGTAACTTAATATTAGTTTAGGTCTTTAGGTAATTGATAATCATTAATCACTAATCAGGGGTCAGGATATCCCAGCTATTGGCAGTGACATTGGTTATCAAAAGCTGTATACTATAATATTTCCGTACATAACAGTATTTTTGTTATCATAATTGAATTGATTATTATCGGTGATTCGTAAACAAAAATGTTTAGTAAAAAATATATTAAATAACAATGCATTCCAACTTGTTATAAAAAAATATGGGAAATAAGCTAAAAGATTTTTTACATCATGGGATCATGGGACAACGTGGAGGGTTTTTGTTGTAATTTTTGTATAGTAAAATACTCAAATACTTTACAAAATTAAATTTAAAAAAAAACAAAACTTCACCAAGAAATCATAATGAGCTATCAATTAATATTGAATTAATTTCCAAACTTTATATTATTTTCTATTTAAATATTACCGAATAAATAAATAAAAACAATAGTTTAAAAAATAGTTTAAAAAATAGGGGACCTAATAGTCTTTAAATCAATATACGTCTGCAGGGGTTACAAACTAAATGCCTATAATATAGAAATGTATTTATACATAACGCCTACACGTCCAATGTCCAAATATCAAGGACTAATTTCAGTAACAAACTTTTTCCCTGGAAACCCTACCACTTACAAGATGGCTCAATAGGTTTAAGACCTAATTTAATTTAAATACTATAAGCTCACTATGAAATGCTGTAATTTTATTGAGGGAGGGGGCTATGATATTAAATTTCTATCGTTATCCTACCCCTTAATTTTGATTAACATATTTATTTTTTTCATTCCAAAAAACATAAACAATTACAGATTATTAGTAGTTAATTACCATATTATATTGTTATTACTTATTAACTTCTTTAAACTTGATTGTACATCACGATTTAAGATATTTAGAAAACAACATCTAAAATTGTATAAAATAATATATTATAATATTATGTATATGTACCTATTATGGGGACACAATCTACAAACATATATAAATGAACTTGTCCTGACTGACTGATTCATCATCTTGCCTGAACCCCGCTGAAACTATATGATTCTGAAATTTGGTCAGTAATTTCGTTTTATGACCTACTAAGAGAGGATTTTTCCGGAATTCACATTTTTAAGATGTCCTCAAACAAGAATTTTGAAAATGACGGTGGAATGAAATTTTTTTCGCTTACAAATGGTTGTCGTCTGTCAATGATTGCAGATTATAATAGTAAAAGTAGAAATTATTATTTTTTTGTATATTAATGGTCACCATTGATTACTCGAGCTGATGATGTATAATCCGACGTCGTACCGTTTTAGAAGAGTACTCAGAAACAAGTATTTCAATAAATCAAGGTGATCTGATAAATAATAATAGTAATAATAATTATAATATTAATAATGGTTACGATCTAAACTATTCTATAAGGGCCGGCAATCTCTATTTGTCTGACTATTTGTAATATAAAAAAGTAATAGGTATCACAAAAAAACTGCACACCGACGAAGCCGAGTTATTCAGCTATTATTATAGTATAGGAGGTACGGTATATCATATTATATTTTAGTATGTAAGTCTAACATGTGAAGTCTCTGAGATGTAAGATGTGCAGAGGTCACATAATGCCGCTGCCGCGGTGTGTGCCGTGTGCGGTGTGCGAGAAAGAGTCCCGGCGTCTTGCTGCTGTCGTATAGTTCAGCAGGTATGTGTGTGTGTGTGTGACGGTCGTAGCGGAGAGGCGAACGGCTGTCAAACAGACCTTACTACCTTAGAAAGATATTTTGTTTGTTTTGAATGCAATAAAAGTGTTTCTGACGATTAATTGTGTTAAGCTTTTCTTGCAAATCGTTTGAATTTTTGACGTTCGATCTTTAAAGACCGAATTATGCTGTGATATAAAATAAATCGTATCTAGAGTTGGACGGACGTAAAATGAACGGACGTAAAAGTGTAAAACGATAAACGTATGCCATTGTCCTCACTTTAAGTTAATAATGCTAGCCAAATTGAATTTCGGATAGTCATTAACTTGTGTACGCGGCTAAGAGTTGGTAAAACGTTGGTTTTAACGCGTGTTCGTCGTCATTATTGATATTAATGATGTAGTTAAATTAAAATGGACAAAGTATTACAGGTGTGACATAGGAGAAGCAATACAAAATATAGCCATTTGCAGTTTGCTACTTCCTACCATAGCCCCAGTGTAGCGTCGTCGCTGTTGTATTATTGTGTACATTCCAAAAGTATGGCGGAAAAACTGAGGTAATTTGCATTAGAAAAATTGTTCGATCTGATCCGAATGCTACCAACAAATTTAAATTTCTTAATATTTTCTCGTGTGGTGGGGTGGGTTAAAAGTCCACCTGGGAATCTAAACGAGGACAAGACATACACTCAAAGAAGTAACGCTAATAAGTAATAACATTATACGTTACATCTATTGTATACTAGTCATGCTTAAGCAGTCAAGCGTTTCCGTGGCGTCCACTGGCAAGGCGTCTTCGGTTCAACCCCGAAAAATAAGGAACACCAATAAAATATTTTACTATCTTTATAAATTATAATATACAGTCTCGAAAAATATATCTACAGTCAATTTGTAACCGTTTTCAATTGTTTTTGATTATTGTCTACGGAACCTAATTCTCTGTAAAATTTAGTTTGTACAATCATATTTATGATTTTTTTGGATTTTATTTTGATTTCCAGTAATTTCGTAGAAATCAGGTTCATTATCGGATTATACTTATAATATATAGTTAAAAATATCTATATTAATAATATAATACTATATGCCTATAATAAGTGCCATATTTTATACTTTGTATTGAATTAATTGAATGTCAATATCTTTACTTGTGTTCCTTACTGATGTCTGATAACTGATAAGCAATGAAAATAAATAATATTAATATATTAATTTATATTAACTGCTAAACTGTTCACATTGTTTGAACTTAGAAATGAAAATTTATTCTCGTTTATAATATAAGTACATAACATAATATTATACTCGTATTATATTTTAGTGAGTATTTTAAGTGATCACCATAATATTACCTATTGTATCTATTGTATACATTTATTTCAGAATGTATAATAATTATATTTTGTTGTTTTTAAAATAAAAAAAAAAAGTGATAACACCGAGAAACTTGGTTATTATAACAACAATTCTCGGTAACCAATCGATACCTCACCTGACATTATTTATCTGTTCTTCAATTGTCAAACTTCGCGGAAAAAGGTAAAGAAATAAAATATTTATGTACCTGTAGATTGGTGTATTCTAGATATTGTACGTATATTGAACCTCTAAAATATAGTACCCATCTCACGGTTATTACTGTAAATTTTTTTCCGAATAGTTGAGACGTATTACTTGCTATAATAACTTGGGCTGTAGAATTCCGGTATTCGAAATTATAGTATAGGCCCAGCATAGGTTAGGTTATTTTTTTATACGGACATCGGGACATACATACAGTATTCAAGTTTGTAATATCAAATGATGATGAAACTATTGCATATAGCCAATAATATTTGGTTTAAGGCATTCGGTGTTAGTTGTTACTTGTTAGATCCAAAGTACTAAAGATATTCAGTAATTTTAAAATTTATGAAATGTAATTATGAATGTAATTAAATCATAAATCCATAAAAGTCCCTTTATTATGTTACGGTCTGGCCGTCCTCTATGGGTACGGTGTAAAATATATCAAATAATTTATTTGAAAGTCGACAAGTTAGATGAGTAAATCACTTTTTAATTTAATGAATCCAATGTCCATTATCTACCTAACTATAAATGGTTAATGTACGATAGGGTTTAATGAAATAATTAATTCGAGAAAAATATTATCGTGGTAAGCACCATACTTTCTACCTTGTACGTCTATATTATATGGGACCAGTGTACCACAATGGAAAACGTTGATATAACTACTGAGCAATGTTCTTTTATCTATAAATATAATAAATTCGAAACATTTTGTATTTTAGGGGTTTATAATATATGTATAATTATTATTATGTACGTTAATCGTTGTTTCTTACTATGGGAAAAAAGTAAAAAGTAATATTTTGCATATGTCGGCATATTATAATGAAATATAATCATATTCTTACGACTACAGCATTCAGAAGTTAAGGATTTTTTCAATCGTTATCTAAATGGTGAATGCACACTAGCAACATAACACACCAAATAATTGAACAAGTTCGTAGAATTAAAAAAATAAGAGTTTTCAAAAATGCCACTTCAGTAACAATACAAAATACACACCTATAATATTATTATACATTATATTTTTATATTTTCAATAAACAATAATGATTGTTTTCCTAACCGACTGAGTAGTACCTACAGAAATTATTAGTCGTATTTGTAAATACTTATATTGTTACCTATATACTTAATATACTTATATTATGATTTATGACTATTATTGACACCGGTTCGGACAATTTTATAATTTTATGATCCTCAGTTAAATTGGTAACTCAATTAATCGTGTGTTTATTTATATGTGGACTGTGGATACGTATGCGTGTTATATAAATGACTACAATTTATATTATGACTATATTTACATATTATACAATATTATTACAATAGTTTTTCTTAACCACCGTAATCCGGTCGGATTGTTTTCGTGGTCTACAAGAGACAATACAGTAAACCGTCAACGATAAAAGCGGTGTAATAATAAACAATAATATTGACTTATAGTGGTCGTTCTTAACTGAGTCTACTCGAAATGGGTCGTGGGGGCAAAATTGTTCGGCCGTGTACGATACCTTCTGCACATACGCACAGTAATCGAATGGTGGAAGGCGGGGGAACGGGGACCGCGTTTAATTTATGCCGGACACTCGTCTGGTCTAGCCAGCCAAGCCGGAATTTCGACGGCAATACGTTATTTTAATTCACGTTTGTCTCGTACGCACTCTAATAATACGCGTCCCGCAAAGCGTAAATGCCGTGGTAGGTATGCGTTATTTTATTTACGGTCTCGAAACGATAAACCCGTCTCGCGCACTTCGCATTACAATAATTATTATATTTTATATAATAGTATAATATTATCATATTATGTATAATACGGGTCTCTGCGGTCTCGCTACTCTGCAAACCATTACGGCAAAGATTCTCTACGCGAGTAATATTATGGCGTGTTCGAACAATCGCATTTGATTTTATAGTGCTCGGGATGCTGACGAACGCCCTGATATTTTTATGGCTTTTATGCTGCGCCACTGTGGTTATGAATATTTATGTACCTACGCAGACGGTAGGCACTGACACGCGATGCGAATATTGTGGAATGTGGAAAACAGACGGGGATAGCGAATTATTGTAAAAACGTTGATATTTCTCAATAATAATAATATTATTAATACACATTACATTAAGCGTCTATATATAATATTGTATACGACGACGGACGAAGTGTTGTGCGGGAATATCCCGGCGTAAAATTACACCAAGAAAATTGTAGGAAATTTATACAAATCGCAGCGTACATTACGTAGTATTGTGCTAATCGAGGTGCTAATCATAGACCTGTAATAGGTCTAGGGTACAATTTACAAGTGTTGACATAATCAAATAAGAAATAACGATTGATATAATATTTATATGCTTTATGTTTTATGTATATATATATATTAATATATTGCTATTGAGTTTTTTATATCACTGAATCTAAATCCTACTCAATGTATATACAATATTATACATTTAAACATTTTATTGTCACGGACGCGGTGAATACCATAGTAGGTTTCTACTGGTAAAAGTAACTTGGTTGTTGGTCACGAGGTTTGAAGTAGTATCAAAATTCAAATGGCGACAAAACCGTTTACGCATAGATAATAAATCTTTATTATCCATGCGTTTATAAGACAACCATTTTAAAATCAACACGGTAGGATCTATTTCATATCTAGGTTCGTGTGGCAGTACCATAGTCTACCCTCCCGTCGGAGGGAGCATTCTATAAACAAAGCAAAGGACGAAATGTGCCTCGTACAAATTTTGCAAAAATGCCAAATAATATTAATATGTTCTGCATACATCGTATTATATAATATAAGTACAATTTGTCTCCGGTATAGTTTTTCGATTTTTTTTTTCTACGGATTATGACATCGTACGAGTGCTCTGGCGCCCTTCTCAGACGACCGGACGATATCGTCGATATCCATTCAGACCATTCAGTATTCCACAAACAACCGGTCGTCGGAACTCCGAACGGTCTACGCAGAAACGCGTTTGAATTGTTTGGAATTATTTTTTTTTCCTTTCTTTTCGAGTTTCGACCGTTGTTGTGTACGGTTTCGCTCGTTCGGCTCTGTTCGTGTCCGGTTGCCGCCGCCGCCTGCCGCCGCCACCGTCGCCACCGCCGCATCCGCAGCCTCCCATTGGCCGACCGGCCGGCTGTTACCTTGTCCCCGTTCGTCCGCCCGTCTACCCCACCACGCGCGCCGACGGCACTGTACACATGTTCTCCGGTTCCCGTCAGCCGAGACCGAGTTTCGAATCCTAACCGACAATCCGATCCGGCATTCCTAGTGAGTAGATATAGAATTCGTTTTGCTGCCGCGGAAGAATTATACTGTCGGTGTCTGTCCAATTCAGCACTATCGACTCATCGTTATCATGTGCCGCTGCCGCTGCGATCCCACGCCAGAAGGACGCACATCGTCGGCGTGACCCACGAAAATCCGTCGAAAACCTCGTCGGCGGGACGTTTTGCGCGCGCGTCTCATCGACCGCCTTAGAACTCGCCTGACCACCGGACCAGGTAAAGTAAATTATGACTACTAATGTACAGCGACGGCTAATTATCGTCGTTTAATCGGCGGCACTCGTACCGTTGTTAATGGGCTATAACGATCCACCGGGCTCAAAACGTCAATTACCGTAATTGCTCGTCGCTAGGGGGTGCTCGTTCGTCGCGCGTTCGACCTTCGTTGTCGCGAAATCAATAATAAAAATTAATTGGGCACGTTGGCCGGGTGCGTGTAAAATATCGTCCCGTTTAAATCTGTCTGCGATCAGAGTTCACCTTCTGGGTCGGTCGCGCTGGGCAAAACCATTAGTGTCGAGAGACGGCCGAGCGCGCCAAATCTGACTGCACTGCTGTCTCCGCCAGTAAGTGGGCCGCGGTCGGAGGTCCTGTCGCGTTAGGGACCTGCTTATGCTCTGTCCAACCTAAGATGGGTTGTAGGATTAGTGGATCGACACATTACGACAGCTAAGACACATTGTTCTACACGGTAACACTTCGTCATGCACCGTTCTATTTCTGCTTGACGCGTCCGTTATCATGGGATTAAGGGTACTTACCTTTGTCCGTGTACTTGCCGCCAAATTTTTTTCCATCTGATTTTTTTCGGCGAAATTTGTAACCACCGATCGCGTTCACTGCTCGTTTTATGAGCTGAGCGAGCGATCGGGAACAGTTAACTCACGAGTTGTAGTGTTCAAAACTATTTATTTTTTTTCGTAATTTCAAAATAAATAATCTCGTTGTCTGGCTTTCTACTTTAGGTCATAGCGTACCTAGATATGGGTTTCTTAGACCGTCTAATTATAATTAATGGTATCAAAATTATTCATAACAACACACCAATTACTATTTTTTAAACCTACCTATCGTATATAAGAATACAGTTTTGTAATCTGATATTTGATTGCTACTTATAATATAATGTAATTTAATGGTAGGTAAATATTTGTTTTTAAAATATTTTTATTAAATTAGTAGTTTGGTATGTTTCTTCGCACCTTAGGTAGGTAATACTTATTGTTATTTTGTTAATCATTTACTTTTTCAATAAGTACCAACACAATCTTGTACCTACCAAAAACAATTAGGTATTTACATTTTTAAAAATTCAAAGTCAATTTAATGATTACCATTTTTATTTCAGTTAAAATAAAGTAGATGCCTATAATTTGAATACATTTGTATTATCTAACATTATTTCGATTTTTTCCTTCTCTAGGCGTTAAAGACAATGTAAATTAACGTATTTTTCGGTAACAACTAACAACCATTGATGTTCCTAATAGCTCAGGTGATAATAGTTTGACCCTGATGTTAGGGTTATATAGTTGTACACCAAGATGAATGAATAGCGCTTAATTATTCCTAACTGATTGAATGAGTTGAATTTAATATGTATTTTGAATTTAATTTCAAAGAATAAGATAAAATGTTAATAACAATGTTCTCTAGCTACACACATTGGTATGATTGTAACGAATTAATGATAACATGTTCTGAATAATATTAAATACCTTTTATTTTATTATGTAACTACCTATGTAAATATTATATAATATAAATTTCACTAGTATTTTAATCTTATAATTTTTGTATATTGTCTTAGATTTTTTCTTTTTTTTTAACAGACAGGTAGGTTAGTAAAAAAGGCTTAAAGGGAACGGAAGTGAAAACTTGTTAAGGCCAAATTATACCTAACTGGTTAATGTACTGATTTCATTGACATTTATTTTATTGAGACACATGTTTAACCTAAACAGTACAAAATTATTCATTAGATTAATTAACTATTTAGCATGCAATTTTTAAATTGGTACCTACGTAAATAGTTAAATATAAAAAAACAAAAAACAAAATGTAATACAATTAGGTAACTAATACAATTAATATAAAATTAAGACAGCTAATAATTGGAATAATAAACACTGGGTACATTTTTAGTTGTTAAAAAATGTATTAATTACCTATCAACCTAAGCGCTAACCAATTTATCTAGTGTTTTAATTTCACATGTAATGATTTTATATAAGTACATATCTATATTTTTTTAATTGTAATTATATTTTTTTTTAGATAATCAAAATAAAACAATGGCAGACATATATCTGAAGGAATCTCCTTGTTACAAAAATTCATTAGTAACTACTTCAACACCTTACAAAAGCATAAATGACAGTGGTTACAATACTCCAAATTATAATATTTCCTCTAATCTCAGTCAGGTATCCGAAGTATCTATTTCATTTGATCATACACCATCAGATATTGATTCACTTCAACTATCTTCACCAACTCATGATTTTACCCTAGACAAAAACTATAGTAAACTTGAAGATATTACCAATACAGTCGAGTCTCCAACAAAAAAATTTAAATTGTGCTCCGACTTACAATTTAGTTTTCGTTTACATGAAAGTTCAAACAATCATGACAGTCAGTTCTTAAAAAGAAAAAACTACACTCAACCAAAAAATGTGAACTGTGAACGTACTTCTATAGAAGGCCGAGAAAAAGTTGATTTTATGTATTTTCTATCAGATCGTTATCATTTCCAACCAGTCATAGAAAAAATATTATCTTTTTTATCTGGTAGTGACATTTTGTCAATGTCTATGGTATCTAAAATTTGGTCTACCGCTATTGAAAACTCTCCAATTGCTCAAAAAAAAAAACAAAAGTATTTTAAATTATCAAAAGAAAATCGCTGTGGATATGTTGGCCGAGACCGTTCAGCTTTTAATAACAAAGGATGTCTAGCTGATATTACCAATGTTATGCGTTCTCCATCAAAAAGAGAATTGCCTCAAAGAAGTCCACCTGTCAGTCCGAGTAAATACAGATTCCATGTGTTTCAAAAAGTAAGTAAAAATGTAAACATTTATTTAATTTATTTGACTTGTGGTAGATCATAGTTCAATTAACCAACAATATTTATGAGCTTATGAAAGTTTACTCATGTAAAGACGTGAAAGATTAATTTTTCACTCATATTTATTGAAATAATGTTTTTACAAAAATAGTAAATTATGTATAGATAATGTAATATTGACTTATATTTTTGTTTTAGGAAGCTAAAAAATTAAGTTCAGATCAGCAATTGGTACCATGTCCACGTTGTTCAAGACCAGCATCGTGGTCACCCTCCCAATCAACTCGAGCTGAATGTAAAGGTTTTCATTGCAAATTCATTTTTTGCACAGAGTGTAAGTGTGAGTATTCTAATAAATTTGTACACAAATGTTTATCTAAACCAATTTTATCAATGTCAACATATAACAACTGTCGTCCAATGATGTATAATATCAGTAGAAGAAAACACAACTTGCGTAGATTATAAGTAAATGTAAATTTTATCAAAACATTTTACCTCTCGACATAGTGTCTTAAAATGTTACCTAAACATTAGGAGTTGTGTGCTTTTATTAGTAAATGTATTTGTAACAGATGAGAATCATAATTTTTTTTGTGTTGTTATTAATATAATTAATTTTTTTTTACGTTCTGACCAATTCGGTTTTTTATACAGTTACTTGTTTATAATTATAATTTTTTTTTTTTTGAATTTTAATTATGTAACTAATTTATTTCACATAATTATTATTTTTCAAGTCGATAATTGAAATTATTTGCTCAAAATATTAATATATAAAGAAAAAAAGGAAATGATTACATATAAGATTTTGAATTAAATTTTGAATCGACTGAACTTTAAAAAGTAATGTTACCAATGGCTTATTGTCATAACATGTATCTGTATACTATTATAAGAAAATAGTTTTAGTTGAAAACTCATGTACAAATTGATGAATCTTAGCTCTCTAATGTATTTTTAAGTACTTTGTTTTTATATTTTTAAATATACAATTAACAGTTCTACTTAATTTTTGTACTTTTTTTATTTTAGTTAGGTTTTTATATTTGCGTAAAGTGATTTTTTAATAATAATTTAATGTATTTAATATATTTTAATTTGTGTTCCCATATTTTACAACTTTACGGGTACAATTTTTTGATTTTCACGACTTAATTTTACACTTGAATCTCATTTAATTTAATTTTATATTAATCACTTTGTGTATTTGCCATATGGTTTTAACTAACCAGAATTATATTATTTCATTAAGAATACCTTTTATATTTTATAAATATATACTTGATCAAACATTCCTCTGCTCAATTTTTTTTATACTGTGAATCTTTTGTATAGTTCTTAGAAGTTAGCAAAACAAAAAGTTGAATGAACTTTATAGTTATTAAGATTTACTTAAATTTATTTTTATAAAATAAGGAAATTGTATATACATAAAAATATATTAAATTGATTTGAAATAAAAATTAATTTGTATGATATTGTTTTTAATATCTTTATTTTTATTATAAATACTATTATTTATAAAATATTTTACTTAGGCACTACTGTTATTTTGGAAATTGATATGTTATTTTATTTGTAACAAATATTGCCTTTGATTGTAAATGTTATTCATCATAATTCAGTACTTATTACTTGGATTTAAGTGTATGAAGTAGGAATTGAAATCTATGGTCTGTACATTTAAGTTGTAATCAAAATATACTGTCTGGTTAACTTAATAATCAATAAAACATATTAAATAATATATAAGGAGTACAATTCTCCTCAATAACCAAAAATGTAAAATATTTATATTTAAATACTCTTCTATTTATTTACAAATAAATTATTTTATTAACCTATTTTAAAATTCTATATATAATAAATAGTATCCATCAACAGACTTTTTAGCGCATAATTAATAAATATGTTTACATTAATAGTTGCATATAACATGTTAATGCTGGTAAAAAAAAATATGTCAATAATATATACTCAAACATACTTGCACATACATATTAGTGTGTGCTTGTGTATATGTATATTTATATCCATATTGTGGCCCATGGCCGCGTGTTGTTTGATTATTCTCTAAGTGTAAAAGTAACCTACTTTTAATCACATCACTTTTGTTTGATCGTTCTAATGAGCAAATGTTTCAGAATAAATGTTCTGTCATCCAGCTTATCTGATCTGACCGTGGCTGTAATATGTTCTCCATTAAATTGTTTCACAATTCTGCTCACCTTGTATATCCTAGTAGGTATTTAGGTATCTGGTATGTGTAGCGAGGTATGGACATGATAACAGACATCCTAATAATAACAATGTTTGCATATTAATATAACAGTTTAAATAAGACAGTAAATTATTAATGGCTGTTGCTTGTCGTTATATTGAATTATTGTGCTGTACATGCCACCTACTGTGCTATTGAATTGTTTTTTAATTGAAAATGTGCCATGTACAAATAAAACTACTACACAATAATCAATATAACTATTAAGTAACAGTCAAATACAGTTAGTTCCAGAACCATTGCAAATTGTTTACTAATTGATAATAATTCATATAGGTCATTTTTTTTTTAATATTATTAGCTAATATTATATGTTATTTGTTTATCAGTTATCACTTGGATCATACATAAAATTATATGCTTGAATAATTATAACTTAATTGTGTGGAACTGGAACAGGCTGTATGGGAATGATATTGTAATAATATTGTAATTTTTAAGACAAAATTGAATTTGTTTTGTAGTTTTTTTAAACAATATTGACAAATACAGTTTTTCATAGAATATTTGTTAAAATAAACATTATTTTATTAATTATTATATAATATAATATTGTCATAAAATCTAGTAGTAATTTATTCAGTTATCTTAGTATTATTTTTTATTTTATATTTTATTCTGAACTTACATAAATAGTTAATTTGGTTTTTTTTAAAACTATTTGTATGCATACTATTTGGTAAATTAATCCAATACCTTAAGTATTTATTTAATGTTACCCAAATTTTAAAAGATAAACAGTAAATAAAATAAAGTTTGAGTGTCTACTTTTTTAAATTAAAGCTTACTTAAAAATAAAAAATAATTTTGTGGGTTGGTACCTTCTTTGATTTTAAAAGATTATGAAAGTAGGTATGTAAAATACTAAAATTTTAATCAACAATATTGTGGTTATAATTTTTTCTCTTCTATTTTGTCTTAATACTATTTTCTAATACTATTAAAGTAATTTATGTACTAATATTAACCCACTCACCAATAAATAGAAGATTGCTGTAGGTGAATATACAGTGATAGTTACAGATGACCGTCACCTTAGAATTTAGATCATTGTCACTCTTAGAAATAGTAAAAATTAAAATATTAATTTTTTTTTCCTTTTGTGTTTAGTAATTAAAAAAGCAGGTATAGCGGTTAGTATAGCATTAGTTTTAAGGTCAAGCCCTGTGTTTTGTTGACTGGCAAGTATGGTACTATAGCAGGCACCCAATAATATTGTATAGATATTAGAGAAACATACGAGGCCGTGAACCCATTGTATAGCCACGCACTCCAACTGATCCGTGAACCAGCATCAATACGTGACTCAATTTCTTGACATAAGATCTTTCGATCATGCGAACGGCCTGATCTGAGATCACATATCATACGTTTTTTGCACTCTGCATCACATGCAGGTCTTGTTGGTGAGTTTTTCCAGTAATGCCTGTAAAAACCATAAATATATTTTATAATACATTTTTATTATTATTTATCACAGTGTAATATTACTTGTAATATAGGTCAAATAAAGTTTGATCTTCAGCTAAATTATTAATAAACGCATCCCAATCCTCAGGCCTCAACGAAGGTAGACTATATGCCGCTTGTGTAGAATATAATTTTTGCCAGATAGGATAGTCATATAAATTAGCCTCTTTCAAATTCATCACCCATGTTTCATGGTCCAGCACTGCCTGCAGATAAATTAGTAAATATTATGTTCGCTTTGGCACTTGCAAGTTGGATAATTTAAATGTTATTACTCTGGTCGAATGCTCTCTATCACCATCTACATAATATATTCTGTAACCTGGATTGAGATCGTAGTATGGAGTGACGGAAGGACCAACATACGCTATGCTTACTGGTCTACCAAGGTCTTGTGTATCGTAGAAAAGTTCAAATTCATCAAAATGGGTATGGCCAAAAAATTGAGCTGTAATTGTGCTTTCGTACCTATTAAAATAAATATTTACTCTGTAATTTAGTTTAATTTTTAATTTAATTTAATAATTATATTTTTACATTTACATGGAACTTTTTTTAAATTGATATACCTACCTAATAACAGGTATTTTGGTTTTGGTAGGTAGGTACCTATTTAACTTAAATTAAATTTAAAATTGTACACAATGTTATTTTAACTATAAAAATGTCTAATGAACATTGACCGAGTAGTTCATAATATTTTAATGTACCTATTTTTTAATTTAATTTATATTTTTATATTATTTAATAGGTAAGTGCCTACTAGAAAAGGCACCCGCATGTAGATTAGATACATAATATTATATACATAGGTATTATTTTGTTCTATAATAAAACATTATTACAGTCATTACTCATTAAACACCTAGGCATACTTGGGCACTCTCAAATCTTACTTGATGAATAAAGTATTAATACTAATAATTTGGTAGGTGACAGGTAGTATGAATTCAAAACAATACCTAGTTATAATAGTTAATAGTATAATAATAATAAGAATTAATAATTATTATATAGGTCATTCTAGGTAGGTAGTTGCCATAATTGTTGTGTCAGCCAGTACCTATAATGATATAAAACCCACCTGGAGATTATGGCGTAATAGTTTCGACTCCAGACTTTTAAACAATCCGGATGCCCAGGCGGTATGTGTCCCAACACGTGGACCTTTTCACCATTAAATTCGGCATTCTGCAGCTCGTATATGAACCATTGGAGTTCTTTGACTGGATCAGTACTGTTCAATAACAGCCACCAATTTTTATTGTTGCAATAGTTCATGTTCAAAGATATTATGCGGAACCCAGGCCGGACCAATACACTGTAGAAAGCTCCACGTTTGATGGTCCTGCTGACGGAACCAGGTAGCCAACGTCGCCATTGTGTGTCCAATTCGCTGTACAGCCAGTCGATGGCATACTCGGGTTTGTTTACCAACGAAGACGGTGGAAAACTGAACATCAGATTAATTTTAATACACATGGTTTATGATCGTAAAAATCATTTTAATATTGTCCAACATTTGAATATTACACCTGCGGCGCACGATATTAAACGTTTGGCACAATGGAAATGTGGAAGTATATGATATATTATATAAGTAATAAGTACCTGTTCACCGGAACTGCTTCGTGATTCCCAAGTGCTGGAAATATGGGAATTCCGGGAAACATTTTGAGTAACTGTGCCACGGTTTCCTTTAAGATGCTCAAGTTTTCTTCTTTCGTCTGGTTCCAAATGTCGTGTGCTGGCAGATCACCCGTCCATATGATGTAATCGATGTCCTTTAATAAAATGTCAATTTTTAGTTCCTAATTTTACAGTTAATTTATTCTGAAATCGTTTACAGTGTGTGTAGCAACAATGTGTTGAAGCATATTGTCAATGGTTCGTTTAGGAGTGTCACATTTTCTGTAGTCTCCCCATCGTCCCGCTCGGCTTTGAGGACTTACTGCTGGGCCATTAGTCAAACGGCAACATAATGGTTCGTTGCAATCGGCGTTTGTTCCTTCTTCGTAATATGGATCAAAATGGGTGTCAGACAAATGGAGAACTTTGAACTGAGGAACCGGTTCCTAAAAATGTTCAAGGTTATCAATTTTAAATGTACAAATCGAATTACCACGATATATCTATCTCTATGCCCTAAGGACTACCTATGGAATAGTAAATTAGCATTTTATTTTTATGACGAAAGATTCTTAAGGGGCCTCGCTACGGCTATTATTTAAGGGGCAACATTTAGGCAATTTCTAATCTCGTCTTAGACGCCCGGGATCTATGTGTTTGTTGTAAATGATTGTTGGTGTCAGTGAAATTCAATGCGAGCACCACCTCGTACATGTCAATAACTCGATAACAAAACATAAAATTACCCATAATATGAAGTTTACGACAACTTGCTTAGTGATTTTGATTCTGAAAAAATATTTGAATTTAGCTGAAAAATGTCTGTAGATCATACGAAATATTTTCCGTTTTTAATTTTAATTATGATTTTAAAAAAATCAATATTTTCAAGTTTTCAATTACAGTTCACAATAATATAAGATTTAATTTTTACAAAGTGTTCCGTACGATGTATAGACAATTTTTAGGCGAGTTCAAATTTTTTTTCAGAATCAATATCCGACAACGTAAACTAACTTTAATGTTGTCAAAACTTAAGGTCTTTTGAGCTAAAACTGAGGGCAGTAGCAAGGCCTCTTAATGTAGATTCCTATACATACATTTTGATTTATTTATGATATTTTATATGCTTGATTAGAAGTACATAAGACGTCAAAAGTGAAAAATAATTTACCTAAGTAGGTAGGTACCTCCCTAAACTTGTTTGTCATATGCCAACTATAGGTACCGCGACTTATAATATTTTGAAGTTTTATACAAATAACTGTAATTTTATTACCGGTGGTTAGGTACCTATGTTATATTGTATTTTTATTCAGTTTTGAAATATTCTACCAACTGAAACTGATAACAATTGTTACATTCAAATTATTTTTAATTCGACAAAATTATATTAATGACCTTGCAGGTTTAATGACATCTACGTGTTTTAATATGTTTGGAAAAATATGTTCACCTACTCCATAGTACACCTAATGCTGCATACAACATTTATTATTTACTACCTATATATATATTACTTTTAATATTTTAATTTCGTTCGGAGTGGGTTTGGGAACTGGAGGAAAAACTACATCCCATTCGTGTGTTGGGTTGTACACATCTCCGCAGGCGTCGCCAATGACAAAGCTGCAGATTTCTTCAGGTCCGATATTTATTCTCTGTAGAACGTAAACCACTTCACCCTAAAGTTGGCAAATTAATTAATCGTAGTTATAACTCATATGCATATTGGGTATCTTATACCTATTATATATAAGTATATTATGTTATTCAACAATACATTGTCAGAGTGACTTACACTAAATAGTTCAGTAATTCCCTCACAGACACGTGGCGTCTGTAATTTAAAGCTTGTGCAGAACTGGTAGGTAATTTTTACAATGTCATCGCGTGTTTTGCCGTGTTTTATGTAGTGCTGTAGTAGACCAGCGCCAGCTTTGCAAGCGGTACATGACATTTTAGACATGACGCTGGTTTCCACCTCACCCACAACCTGATTTAAATTGAGTAATTGTAATGCTTTGTCCACGAACCCAGGCAGCGCAGCCCGTGAAGCTCGACTGTCTTCTTTATTAATTTTTCCGCCATTAACGTCATAGAAATACTGTGTGTAATTTGCCTGAATAGAGAAAATAAATACATATTACATTTAATTTTGATATAATATCATGTAAATATAAATACCGATAATTTATTTGTTATACTGAAAATAAGTGATTTATAAATCAGCTTATAATAAAATGTTTTACGTACGATAAGTTTTAATTAAGAATCCCTCCACCGAGGAAGAAGCGAGGAAGGTCAAGTGTTTAATTGGCAACTAATTATTGACACATATATTATTATTAACCCGTTCATATCAATATGTAAAACATATATTGAAAACTAATTATGCTCTTCACTTAAAATTAAAATTAATTATTGTAACGTGTTATTAGTTATTTAACTTAAAAAACAATTTTTTTTTTAATAAATTACTTTTAATATTTGAAACTTTCTTAATGTCTCGTTTTCCATTTTTTCGATGTCTGGGGCAGTGTAAACACCAGTTTGGTTGATCATTAGCAGCGGCTGATGACTGGAATCTGAGCTCAATAATATTACGTCTTCCCATAGTGACATGTTGTGAGTGGTCCATTGTGGTGCTGTTATTAGTGGTTTTTCTATTGGAACACCTACAATTAAAATAACATGATGATAAATGTCATAATATTTTAGGTTATGATATGTATATATAACGTCTAAGAAATATGTGTTATGTACGTATTAATTAGGTATAGTTTGAAAATATTAAAAAAATCTTTTTTTAAAAATATTTAGTACTAATATGTTATTTTATAATTGAATCAAAATTTACATTGGACATTTCATGGTCATTTCATACTAATTATTTATTATTAATTACTGTCAATTTTTTTATTTCAGAAGATTAATATGTATTTTTTTTGTATAAAGGTACTTATATAATTTGTAATTTACATAACAATACAATATTATAAAATATTTTAATATTTTTTAAACTTAAATTTAGGTGATTTAGGTTTATAAATATAATGAAACAATTTTCATTATACTCATTCACCGTATTTACAAAAATATAGGTAATTAAAATAATATTTATGATTTGATTCATATGGAGTTTCAGTTTAGAATTTATTTAGTTTCTAAAAAAAAAAACAACTATTTTTCTTATATCTATTACAAATATCACCATTTTAAACAAGGTATGTAGTTAATATAAATAGGTACCTAACTTCATTCATCACTTTGTTTACTTTTCATATTTTTCATATTGGTGGCCACTGACAATTTAATTGATATACAAAGGATGAACGTGTTTTAAATACTATTATCTATTATGATTTGTCCTTTCCATTATTGTAGTTATTACCTGCTGTGAAGATTGCACATACAGTAATGAACGTTACTATCTGAAGTGACCATGTTGTTAACAGACTGAACTGCATAATATGTTGAGAATCTAAAGATAACAACAGAATAATAATAATAATTAAAAACAAGTTCATATTGTAGTCTGAAAGAAAATAATAATGATGCATAATAGTATATATTACTATCTAAATATTTAATTTGTTTGTGGTCACACAAATTCTGTAACTGCAGGAAGTGTTAGTTAAAAAAACAAAACATTAATTTAATTCATTATATTATTATGTAATATAATTTAAAACGTGGAAACGTGGAGTACAGTCAGTCTACTTAAGTCTTAAATCTTAGCTCTTTATAAATCAATATTGTCTCACCTAACATGTTTGACTAATTTTTTAGTAGTAAGTAGCCACTAGCCAGGCATTACATTTACATAGTATAGATATAAATATTATTTATAATAAGTAATAACATACTAATTATTTAGTATACTCAGTCTTAATTACTTCCGGTAAATATAAAGTATGTTTACATTGTGATAACTTATTAACCGTACAGAAGAAGTACTATGGTATACTGACATAAACTGTATACAAATTAACTAGCTATATAGTACATAATATTATTATTAAATTAGGTATTCCGGTGTACGTATTATATTCACAACTCACATCATTCAATCATTGACATGTGATGTGTGCTACCGCATAGGTACGAAAATATACAGCCACATTAGACTAAAATTTGTTACTAATTATTATAGTGATTTACGACGGATTTACAACAAATATTACGTGGTAATATATTTTACCATACCGTTAGGTTAGGTTAGGTTAGGTAATACAATAATACCTTTGGATTAAGGAGTATTGGATAGGCAATTTTCGTATAAAATGCCGATGAGTTTTGTCTTTTCTGATTACTGATTAGTAGGTAATTTACTATATTTTATATTAATATGCTGGTTTTGTATTTTTCAATGTTATTTCCTTCACCACGCTTTCGCTCACGCATGATGCACTATGTATATTATATCATTTAAAAGTGGAACAAATATGCATCTATTACTTGATCTCTAATTTAAATTTTTATACATATTATATTAATTTGTTGGTATCTTTAGTTGTAATTAATGTAAAAAAAGACTTTTTTGATATATTCTACTAGTTTGTTAAAAGTGTTAAAAAAATAATGGTTTTTAACCAACTAATCAAATTTTTTTTGTGTCTAAATGGTTCATTTTAAAATAGCAAGTTGGAAATTAACAAATATACGATAATATTAATTATTTTGTTTAGAACCGGGTTATTTAAATATATAATAAGGTATGACAGGAAAAAAAAATATTAAGTATAAAATTAATACATTCCTTGCCTCGTTTAGAGCCAGAATCGAAAACATAAGGCTACTATAGCTTATCCAAACGTGTAAAGATAAATCATGTAAATTATTCACTGATAAAATTTCTTTGATAAAATGACCTAATTTTGTAATGTTCCGGCAATTAATAATTGTATTCATTTTTATTCGTACACGCAGTAGAAAAGTATAAAAACTAATGTTTTAATCATTGAATTCATTATTTTCGAACAATAAATTAGCTATGATTTAAGCTTGATTTTACTAACATTTTTTAAAATAACGGTGTTAAGATTAGAAATAAAAAGAAAATAGATGTTTATTTTTTATAAATTGCATTTTTAATATAATAGATAATTAGTAAAAAAAAATTATAAACTATAATCGTATAATATAACTTTTTTTTTGTTAATGAAAAATAAAAATGTATACCTACTAACAAAATCCATATCAATATTACCTTATTTTAGCAATTTATTTTATAAATTATATATATTATAAATTTATAAACAAATAATTTTATTTATATGAAGCTTATAATAATAAGTTAAACTATTAGTTCGTAAGAAATGTTTGGGATATAAAATATATATACTATAATATACTGTATTACATTTTGGCCATTAAGCATAAGAAATGAAATTTGACTACCTACCTGATAATTATTTTTACTTTTTATACTACATGTATATTGTTAAATTCATTATTATTATTGTATTTTCATTTTATTGTTTCGTTAATAAACATCTTTATCGGATATATGATTTCCACATTCCAAGATATGTTTGCGTTGCAATTTCTATGTTCTTAATTTGTATACGTTCGTTTAATGATGACCTGGTTATAATTTCATCAATTTTTATAGGTATATGTTATATATAGATGTATACAGTTTTTGTATAATAAGAATTTCGTAGAGATTTAGAGTTCAACCTAATATTTTATTTTGGAAAAATTATACTGGCATTTTGATGCCAGATTTATGCAATTATAATTGGATTATATTTTTTTGCATTGAGGATTTGTAGTATGGTGTCTTTAAATGGTAATTAATATGGATAATATACGAATCGGTATAATCCAGTATTCGGATTTTCTTGAAAATTTACTTCATGATCATTTGACAGCTAAAATTTATTTTTGTTGTCGATATTCGTTTATTGATATTTTTACGTAACGTTAAAATATATATATGTATAGCTTATATAGATTTTTTGAGTGTAAACTTAATTATTCAAGTATACTTATATAGTTGGTTTATAAAAAGTAATAGGTTTAGTTAAATGGATATAAGGCTGAAAAGAAATGGATTTCTGTATTTTAATAATTAATTATATCTGTATTATATTTAAGTAGGTATAGTATAGTCTATATTATATATTTAAAAATTCTTTAGAAAAAAATTGTCAGCAAATATAAATATATTTTTCTTTGTTTTTAAAAATGTTCATATAATAATAATATAGCTACAAATAAATTGGCAACAATAAAATAAAAAAATATAATACACGATTTAAATTATGCTTTATAGCACATCCTCTGAACCAGAGAAAAAAATTATTGAATAATAAAACGCCAATGAAATTTAAATTTAATAATATAATATTGTCAACAATAAAACAGGAAATAATATTTAAATAAATGTATACTATAAGTTGACTATTCTCCATTATTCGTACCTACACGTATTATAGTGATGTATACTGAAGTCTGAAAATTGCAATAGGTACTTGAATAAAAAGTTAAAAGATAGAGGTATCAGCCATTATAGGAATGGTACCAACGTATTAAGTATAGTAAGTAGTAACCATCAACGACGTTAAATCAATATTGTTATTTATTTAAACTGTTTAATAATACATAGGATATTATTAATATTCAAGGTGAAAGTAATTACATAGGTACCAGCTATACCTATAAACATATTGTATTTTTTTTTGTTTAATACATTTAATAATAAATTGATCTATATTTCTTAATGCATTAATATGTATGATAATTTTAATACTTGGGTGAATATCTATATACATTTTACTATGTTATAATGTGTTCCTACTGTTCCTAGTATCTTTTACCCATTTAAAATATTTAAGAATATCGTATCAGAATAATTGATAATTGACTATCTTTATTTGTTTATTTGATTTTGAATATACTACGTTTGGTGTTATATTAATGAGACTTGGCCAGACCGACCTCTGATGTGTAGATGTGTAGTATCCATATATTGTATAAGATTTATTTTTGTTCATATAATGATTTAATTCAAATTGCAGCCATATTTCTATAAAATAAATTTTACTAATAAGGTTGCAATAAACAATTTTTAATATTATTTATGTGTGTGACTGAACTACCTAAATTAGTATGGTCTAGTATCCGTCTTATATGTGACTTAAATTTTCTCCTGTTATCAATAATATGAAACGTGTTGAAACACGTATGTTTCTCTTTTCTATATGCCACTAATCATTAAAAATCGAAAACAAACAACAATCCGTTATGATCTCGTCAAGCATTTTATACATGTAGGTAATACAGATAAAAGTATAAAACTAACATTTTTCACATCTTTCGAGTTTCACTCTTGTTATAATAATTTATTGTTTGTGTATACACGCAACTGGTAAGAAGTAATGATTATATCTACTATGATTACTAGTGTCCATTTTATTTTCTTGTTTGATAATATTTTGTAAATAAATATTAATGTCTCTACAAATGTAAAAGTTTGATATTTTATTTAAAATTAAAATGATTAATAACAAGGAATAAACGGGTTTGAATTTTTAATAGATTTTATTATCTAGTTGTATAAAAAAATGAGTATATTCTAGTATTAGTTGATTATAATAATTGTTCTTATTATTTAATACTAACAAATTAAATTTAGTAAATTTTTCCATCTGCAAAATATTTGAATTTATAAATAAAAAATTAAATATTATTTGTAAAAAAATTAACATTAATCAACATTAGAATAACATGAATAAATAAATATAATAGGTTGTTGGGCACCAATGTCCTTTTCTGTCAAGTATAAAAAAAATCTCCTTGGTTTAAATATTGTACTCGTGTTTTATTGGTATTTTCCTATGATTTAGATGTTTGCCTCCACTATCTTATACAATAATTGATTATGATATAGGTAGATGAAAATTTTAGGACTCGACCTACAGCTAGGTAACAGTTAACTCAACACTAACTATTTTTGAAAACAGAAATTTATTATTTTTGATGTGTAATTTTTTAAATTTTTACTCATATCATTCAATTATGATTTATGATTACAAAATAAATCTTAGGACTGTAAAATTAGATTATGTATTTACGTACGTTATACATCTAAAAAATATCTATAATATAAAACATTGCATATGATGTGTGTATATTGAGAATAAAAATAATATACCACCAGTCAATGGGCCAGCTGCCGTGACTTAGAATAAAAAAAAAATATATATATACCTATACCTTGTAAAATCAATATTCGATGACGTTTGTTTTTATTTTTTAGCAAGTTCATCAGTTTTCATATAAATTTCTTTAAATGTGCAATTTAATGAAAACGACATTATTGGAATTTCATTCAGATTTTTTAAAAGTTAGGTTATATTCTAATAAATAGTAACTATATAAACGTCTAAATTGTTAAAAGATGATTAAAATTGTCTTTAGTACCTACAGCATTCGTCCTTGACCATTCGTAATATTTGTAGTAGGGTATAGGTAGGTATAGTGTTTATTATTGGCGCCGTGCTACAATCGTCTGAATCCGATCAATTGCACGCCGTTCTCCTTTATACTTCGATAATATTTATAACGGTATTAATATGTATTTAATAATACGCGTTTCATTTGACCAAATAACCTTTTAAAAACATAATCAGGGTCACGTCATCACATACGAAAATAGTTATTATGGCTTCGTGTCTGATAAAAAAATATTCGCGAGTATAGGTATTATGATAATAAATTGTTAATTTGATATTCACATTCAATATTGAGAGAACAAATTAAAGTATTTTGTTGTTTACAAATTTTTAAATTATTATTAATATACTTATTTATAAGATCAAATAAGGAAACTGGATACAACCAGTATACAGTATTTTATATATTATAAATGTTTACTTATAAAGAGATAAGTTAGGTACCTATAATATGGCTATATCTAACTTATACGTTTTAACTGTCAAAAACATAGAAGTAGTTCTCGCTCTAATTAGTAATTACAACATATTACAACATTCGTTCTTCTATAATAAGTACCTAATTATATAAAATACTGATTAATTAAACGCAGTATTAATTGTATAGGTGTATTTTAAATATAACTACACTAATTATGAATTACAAATCTTTACGAAAAACATATTCAAAAGATATAAATCAAATTATATTAATTTGAAAGATTTAAGATTTTGGAGATTTTGAAACAACTTGTGACATGTTTGAACATTAAGATTTAAGACCATTATGACATTTTAATTCAATAATTTGAAATGTAAGTGCACATGTACCTACACCTATGTAATAAGTATCCAAGTAGGTACTAGGTAGGTATATGTAAAATGCATTTAGTGGCTATACATACCGAGATATGTTAGTACTTGCACAAATAATTACCCAATTCAATTTAAATACTGTATTTAAGTATTTTCTATTATGTATTTATATAGGTATAGAATATACATAAATATTATATGAAAATAAATGACTTGAGAGACTAACTTTTTTTTTGAAAAATCAGATTTACAAATTCTAAATAACAAATTCTAAATATTACCTTAGCTTTAGTGATGGATATTTGAATGATTAGTAACAATAGCTTCAACATCTTGATTACAAATAATGTAACCACGTTTACACAAATTTAAATACAATTTCTACACTACTGTTTTTTTAACCGTTATCATAATTAGAAAAATAGATGTTATTAGTTGATATACAAACCTTATTAAAAAATCAATCCATTCTGCAAATAATTTGAAATAGAAATACAAAAACTACGTAAGGAACCTTCACACCTTACTACTTGTAACCGATCACTGAATGGGCAACGGGCTCTCGACTAGGTTCTATTGCATTGTCATTACTCACCCCCTCTTAATAACTATGGACGTTCAACCACTGGACTGTTCTTAGTGTTAAATAATTCAGTAATTAGTGGTTTTATTCATTATTTTATAATACAATAATATATACCATTTACACAGTAAATATTTTAATCTAAACACTTAAAATGTAATTTAAAAAAATTACATTTATTTTAATAGGTAACAAATTACTAAATTTAATAAGGAAATTAAAGGTAGGTACCACACTGAAAAAACAATGTTAACGATTACAATATATTTAATTAATTACAATAGCAAAACCATTTAGTGGTAACTTATAATTAACGAACAGGAGGTATGTAGATGTTACCCATAACTTTTTTGTTGTTGTTTTTTTATCGATAATATTTAAATTTATTATTTTATTTGTGAGAGTGTTGAGGATACAGCTTTAATTGACATGCTTTATTTTATATAATACACGTTGAAGGTATAGGTATTACTTTTACGATATAAATACTCGTCAAAAAATTAAAAAAAATTAAGCTAAAAGCTAATTAAAAATTAAATTATAAAGACTGCTTAACTTAATTTTTTTTATCAATTTCGTAGTATAGGTATTAATTTTTTTAGCTTTTTATAATTAACTAAGAAATATTCTCTCAGAGTAGAAATGTGACCATTCAATAATCACCTACGTATATTATTGTTATTTAATCATACGATTTGAAACATTTAAGAGTTTTTACTATAATTTATAAGTTGGTTAAATTCAGGTATTATTTAAGTAGGTACTAAATGTATACAGCATTCCATTGGTGACATACTGACATCCAAGGAAACACAACAAGATTAACCCTATAGATAGAATAATTTAAAATACTATGAATTTACAAATTATTATTTAATTGTGTGCACATTATATTTTATTTTATCGTATTATTTATAAATAGCATTTATTTCGTTATTACTTATTTGTATATTAAACTTATTAAAAATCTACATTTATTAGTTATTACATAATTTATAAAAAAGTCCGAGATCTATGAAATATTTTACCAAATTTAACAAAATACATTTTTGTCTTGTGATCCAAAATAGTATCGTTCAGTATTGGAAATTTCAATAATTTCTTAAATGTCTTAAAAATACTTTAGGTACAAAAAATTACAGGTTGAGTAAATTGTTTCTTGTTAAGGTCATTTTCTAAAAATTGGAAATAATGTTGAATATATTATATTATGTTATTAACTATTTTAGAAGCTAAAGTACTCTTTTAAATTTTATAGTAGATACTTATTTTAATTTTGTACTGTATATACTGTATAGTTCGGCTTATGTAAAATAGTTATTAAATTTTAAAAATCAATTACAATGTGTACAAGAAATTATTTCATTAATCGAGGAGTATTTTCCGGTTGGAATATAATATATTTTATTCACGTACTCATTCATATTTCATAAATCCTTGACTCAGTAGAAATGAATGCTTATAAGTTATAACGCCAATAACGGAACTAGAAATTAATAATAATATTACAGGTTTAAATACCTACTTGAAGGTAATTCCGCAATACAAATCGAATGAGGACTTCGTTAAAAAATTGATCCTTAAATAAGTATTAAATATTATTAAATATCTGATGAAATGAGTATTTGTTAGTAACTGAGAGACACCGAGACTATATTATTATATATTACAATGCATTTTTACAATATATTCTCCGTTAGTTGACATCTATTCATTTTTGCAAATATTATGTTAATTAGGTAATGTAGGTAGGTAATATTTACATTTTTGAAGGAGTGAAAGTAAGTTAAAATTAAAATTAAAATAGAATTCTAATTAAAATTTAGGATTTTACAATATAAGATGAGTATTTTACTAATAAAGAACGTTTTATTAAAAACTAATAATTACTAATTTATTATTTTTATTATTTGTATTGCTTTAATCTAAGGAACATCTAAAATAGTATGACCTTAAAATACAATCTAAAATTGTAAAAGGAATTGGAATGTATACTTAAATGAATAAAATAATTTTCATTTTTATTAGAAATCTTTTTCTTGTTTATTTCAGATAACATGAGTATTGGGAAAAATAACAAGATAGCCGATATGTATAAAAACAAAATAATAATTCAAATGATAAGATCTTTGAGAGGGATACGCGTTAAAATAGAAGGTACAGAAATTCTCTTCGTTTTATGTCATTGTAAAAGGGCCGTTTGATTAAAAATTAAAACTCCACAGGGTGCAGAAAACTACCTGTAAATAAAGATTGAGTAATTTTTGATTTCAAAATACGTATAGTCTTATAAATATTTGGTGGATTTTCATTGTTGTACGTCATTTTTACTAGGAATTTGTTTAATTGATGGGTAATATAATATATTTTATTATTCGATTATTTCTAGGTTTGGTTGATGTTCGAAAGACATAAAAATAATACATGCGTAATATATACCATAAATTCGTATTTATCGATTTAAATATCTGATAAAATTTTTATCTTTTATAATTGACATACATAAACCTCATTACCTGAGGATATAATCTAAATCTTATGTAATTTAAAATGAAACGTCAGTTTTATTGATTTTGTTAATTTCACTGTTCAATGAAACTATTTAGGTACGTACCTACCTACTCAAAATCCAAAATAAAATGTACGTACTTCACTATAAAAATAATAGCACCTATAAAGTTTATTTATATCAAATTGAAAATGCATTGGAAAAAATTAAAACGGGGTTTGTGGTTTTTTTTTCATCACCAAAAAAGTATTTATGTGTGATATCCGTGATGAATGATGAATGATGATATAGATTTTTAATTACTTTATTGTAATTTACTGTACACATATTCAGCTTATTTGGAACATTACAAAAATCAAAATATTTTAATCAACTGATGAAGTTAAAGCAATTAATAATTTTACTATTTGTACCTATCAACAACTCACAATGAATATATATATATACTATGGTGGTAAATAGAAAATACGAGAATAACATTGTATTATAAATGGCTAAGGAATGAAACAAACTTGTGCATATAGCATACACTATATACACATATTGACCTAGGGCAATACATAACACATATATAAAAACATAATAAATAATACATATATATACATATAATGCATAATACAAATATAATACATTTTATATAGATTGGTGCCTAAATATTATTTTGTATTGGTTTTAATAGAACTAAAACTTATAAACATTTTATAGTTCTGTCGAATTCTAGTGAAATTCTTTTTTATTCATTATTTTTAATCTGACTGGATTTAAACTTCACGATATAAACGGTTTTTGAATAATTATCTACATTTAAGTAGACACATGGTGTAAGCGATAACGATTTCCGGCAGTAACCTTTAATCTAAGATCGTGGTAAGACACATTTCAATCTTGTTTGCGGTGTTCATCAAATCACTAATGTGGCGTATATACTATAGTCTTTAGTACTATAGAGTATAGATTATAGAGTATAGACTATAGAGCATACAAGTATACAACCCTCGTAACATTGTAGGTACCTCATTAATATTTCGAGATAAAACTTTATCGTTATTAGTTATTAGTTATTACTTATTACATATAGCTGCACTTCTTTCATTTATACTTCTAAACCGAAATACATTTTTTTTTTATCGTATATAATCGAATGAATCGAATGATGATAGTTCTTGCTTATACTAATTATATATTTCTTGTATCTACATAATATATTTTTATTATGCCTTAATTATAGAAATAACGATCATAAATGGCGTGAGTTGTTACCTAACGGCTAACAAAACGATAATTGTTATTGAGCGTATATAAGTGGATAGCAATTGTTACAATTTTACAACGTAAGCCTTAAGTGTTTCTGAAAACAATTTAAAATGTAAGCTACCATGCTCGTAATAGAAAAATCTATACATTTGACAGGGTTAAATTATCGTTTTTATAAGAAAAAAAAATAATAAATTATTCAACTATAAAAAACAACAGTGCCACTCAACACAAAAATTGTGCTGGTTAATTTTAAAAACCGTAATCGCTGGAAATAAATATATATATACGATTTATGTATTATTTTTTGAATTTTATTTATGAAATATTATTTTTACACAAATTTATGTAAATTTAAAGTAAATAAGTGCCATTAGGTATGTCTTTTTACGGTTAATAATATAAATTAGTTGTTTTTGACACGTAAATAACTATACACTATATTAGATCTTTGTCAAGCGTGGAATTACGAAATAGGACAGGTATAGTTTTCAAAGTAAGTGGCCAATTATATGTTTTGAGAACATACTGAAAATAAACGGGAATTAGAAATTATTGTGAAAATAAAATAAAAAAAACGTGTTTTATCTGCCAAGAGGTACGTGGCAATTTAAGCAATTATTTTGAATTGGAAATATTTTCAGTATAGAATTTTTTTGTCTAAAACACAAATGTGTTTTAAGTATATAGGTAGATATTATATATAGAACAACGTTTGATAAGGAAATTAAAAACAGTTAGGTACTCCTACCAAAATTTTTTCTGTTATCATTATCCAGTTTTAAAAATTTAGGTTTGTATCAATATTTAACGATTATTATAAAGATTGTTGCTATTGTAACCTTGACCTAGTCTCGGTGGTCCGCTACATGACCGAATCAACCGGTTGATATAGTATTTTTTTTCTTTTGGAATATTTGTATTAAATTGTCACGGTTGTTACACGCGGGGAGTCTTGTTGAATCATAACTTAAGTACATCCACATTTCCTACATTATTATTTTTAACACCATTAGATATAATAAAACATTATAATAGAAAAATATCATACTATATATTATTTGCGTAGTCTTAAAAGTTAAAACATGTATGGTATATATCAAAATGCATACATTTGAAGAATTTTAAATTTAAGGTATTGTCAGAAATCATAATGCGGACAGTAGTCCAACCAAACTAAATAAATATGTATTTAGATGATGTGTTATATTTTGTAACGTTGTGCCATGGTATATTATAATATTATGTTCTTACTTTGAGTTTTAACAATAGGACGAAGGGGAAACAAATCGTAGATAAAACGCTCTGATATTATGCACATCCATTGTAATAGTTCGCAAAGAATGTAGATAAGTAAATACTAAATAGGCAATACAATTATTTTCTACATTATAAATTCACATAATATACGAATCATAGTAATATTAGGTAAATAAAAACGTGTTGTAAACAATATTATTGTTGAGGATTGAAAAACAGAAAGAAAAATATTTTTGTCAACGAATAACGCACCGACACACCGTACAGTTATCATTTGAATGATTTATATTTTTGGTGTTTATTACAGATGATTGATAAATGTTATAACTTATAATGTTATTATGAACGTTTTAAACTTTAATCTCAGTGTTTCGTTAGAAGAACGCGAGTGTAAAATAATTATAATATCATGCACCTACATGTTAATTACCTAGTCGAAGAGTATATGGTTAAAAATTTGTCGTCACTCGTTTGATGT
The DNA here is from genome assembly GCA_027563435.1 of Nasonovia ribisnigri. Taxonomy (NCBI): domain Eukaryota; kingdom Metazoa; phylum Arthropoda; class Insecta; order Hemiptera; family Aphididae; genus Nasonovia; species Nasonovia ribisnigri. Next base: position 88,158 of record JANEHU010003982.1, read on the forward strand.
TTATGATTTTATGAACATATATTTTTAATTTATATAATATAATATAATATAATAGGTACCTCTTAATACATTATACAATAAACATAATATTGTCGTATATGTTCATTAATTTGTCCCTACTCCTAGGTCATATTATACCTAAGCAGTGGTATACAGCTAGTATACACATTTCATTTCCCGGTGCTCTGCAGCAGATGTCGTCGACCATACTACCACGATAATATAACAATATTGGTACGTGACCAGTGTGTCGAGATTAACCTACTTGGAAATGACACTCACCACCGATCGACAGTCATACAACCGTTTTGACGTGCCACTCTCACTATATAATAAACATCACACACACATGCCAGGTATATAGCAGCATAGAACACGCGTACCGCAACAGACCATCATCAATCTACACCCAGATGAAAATCATAACCAACCGCATCGTCTGATTTGCGATCGAGGATTAGAGAAAAAACGACTTTCGCTCACATTTGATCACTATAATTACTATAGTTGTGGTGTGCGCACAAATATTACGGCTGGCTTGTGGTCAGAAATGATAAAGGAACTTCCAAAAGTGAACAATTATTACGCCGAAAGTGCGTCTTGTAAAACGACATTTTAATGCTTGAAATAATCCATAACGTATCTTGGAAAACTATAGGTAACACATTTACTATTGTATTCAACTAATAAAATATACAATGACAATTAATGATTTTCGAGGTTTATACTTATATTAATATATTTATTGTACGTATTGTTATTCTTTTACAATCACGACAGTATAATCAAAAAAATTAAATTTGACAAATTTACAATTCGTTTTGATTGATTATTTTAAATCAGAGCATAGCATGCTATGGCGTAGGTAAACATATAAAATTTATAACTAATAGAGGGGAAGAAAAGCTTGAACTTTTTCAAGGTTAATTTATTATGCAAGTATATTCCTTATTAATAATCATCGATTTACGAGAGCTATATTTTTCTATTTTATAAACTAAGGTAAATATAAAAATATCCAGGCGAAACTAAAAAAATTAAATTATTGAATTTAAAATGTGATTTTATTTTGGACTTGAAGTTTTTTTTAAATAATTTGATATTACGTTAGGATCACACTTCATAATATCTTAAATTAATTTAATATTTTTAATTTATTGTAAGTAATACGGCCGAAGCATGCGCTTGTTTTTATGTGTAAATTGTATTATAGCATGTATAATATAATATTATTAGGTATAACAATTGGTATAGTAGTATGGTAATAGGTAGTTAATTTTTTTAATTCAAACTACCGAGAAATTGGGATTTTTGGAATACTATTTATAAAAATAAAAGAACCCAATTTGTTATAATTATGTATTTTTTTATACCTGTTATGACGTCTTATGACTAATATGATAGGTACTTACGCGGCTATACACCTAATGAATCTACAACTAGAGTAGTATTTTATACATCCGTTAGTAATTCGCGTATTTATTCACGTACTAATATTTTGATTGATACACCATCGTATCAAGCAACAACAAAACACAAAATGTTAATTCTGGTAATAATAGCTAGACTAACGATATTGATATTTACTATTATGTTTTACATAGTTAGAGATGACTCCCTATTGAGACGTACCTACCTACTGTTATTATTATTAATATATAAAAAGAAAATACAATGAACCCGTTTGGTGTGTGTGCGCTTGATGAATAATTATTTTATATCGGTAAATATTTACAGTGATTCAAATAAAAGTTGGCAAAAACTAGTTTTACTCGGTTGTGGTTACTAACAGACTAGCGGGTTAGAATTAATGTACATACCTACGAAAATTAAAATTTTTAGTCATGGTGAGTCTTCTACAATTATGGTAGATATATTATGTTTATTGCGAGACACCGAACACCTATGTATAATAATATAATATAAACCGTTGTACACCTCAAACGATCCAACTAGGAAATATGGGACACCTATTTATAGCAACCGGGTTAAAATCTACATATTTTCTATAAAATAAATTCTATATAGGTGCTAATATTGATATAATATTAAAGGCCGCGGTTTCTGTAAGAATGATATTGTTCGTCTATTTTATATATGTATGATCTTTTGGCCAGTGGTCGCGAAGATAAAAATACTGCCAGCGAACCAACCGTTTCCCGGTTTCCGGATCCAAAAGATTTCACCTCCGTTCCCGGAACTTTAAAAAATGTGTTTACAATGGTCGCGTGCGCGTACTTACGACTTGGATAGGTTCGAGTGAAAGCGATATTCATATGTGTGAGTGTGTCAATAAAATGTATGATTTATTAATTTCTTTTTTTTATACTCACGTGCGAGCCACTTATTTCGTGTTCAAAATAACCACCATGAATCGGCGATCAACACGCTTTTTCCTCTTTTTCTTTTTGTAGTAATTTTTTACGTTCCGACGGGGAAAAAATTGCAATTTACAGAGTCGACATACCTACCGAGATCACGCTTTACAGTAACACAGTGTATTGGCAAAAGAAAAAAACGAATTTCCAAGAACAAAACGCGGTTTCGAACAAATGCACTGTAGTTAATAATATGTTATTCGTTTTGTTACTATCGCGGTGATCGAAATACGCGGGTCCGATGAACAATATTATTATAACTTATGATATCGAATTAATTACAGTAGAACATCGAGCGAGCATAACGACTTCTATATATATTATTATTATAATAAAATTACAATATTTTTTTTACTAAGTAAACCGTGTTTATATTTCACTGTATTATTTTTCGAATACGGGACGGCGCGCGGCGTGGCGACGACTGCGGTGTAGGTATAGGTATACACGAGAAAGTATCACAGTGGACACGATATTACCGACTGCACCAGTGCACCAGTGGATTTTCGTATACCGTTGGCCGCCAGATCACACACACACGCACACGCACGCCGACACGTATAACGTTATAGATATAGTAATAATTAGCACAGTGCTGCCACGTACCGGACGCTCACTTAAGTCTCCGAGGTACTTTAATTATATTATTATATTTTATACATAATACACTATTTTAATACCGCCCAAACGTACGTAGTAATATTATGCTCGTGTTGTTAATTATTATTATTATAATTATTGTCATTATTGGCGTTCGTATTTTCGTATACAGGTGTTTGTTTGTGTTTCTTTTTTTTTTTCGCGTCGGCACCAAAAAACGTCTACAACGATAATATTATAATACTACTATATATTATTATTCTCTCGTTCGTTATTTACAATATAATATAATAATATTATTCATACTTACTTCGCGCGACGCTTGTTAGTTGGTCGTTGTTATAATATGTATTATGACGACTGAGCTCGCCGTAGAACTCTTGCGAACTTATACGTATTTCTGCATAATAACCGCGGTTGTTGAAGACGATTTTTGAAAATTATTATTGCGCAGGTACATTCAAAATTTTTGAGGACACGACTCTGGGAGACCACATTTTTTAGATTATGCTATTATTTTTTTACAAGAGTTTGAAACTAGTTTCGAAATAGGATTTGTAAACCGGTTAAGACTTCAATAAAACTGAAATTGAAATCAAGAAAATTACTGAAAATAGAATTGTAAAGCAAAATTGAAACTGAAAATGAGAATAAATGGACAGTAGAATATTAAATTTAGACTTAAATAAGAAACAAAATGCTTTAAAATTAAAAATTAAAAAGGAAAGCGCGTACACAAAGTTTAAATATTTGTTTTCAAGTGGTGTTCATTATAATTATACATTACCTATCAATTTAAAATTAATTATTTACAGCCAACAGCTATGTTTAAGTAGATGAATAAAATTGGATTGTCATGTGAATAGTTACTTATTATAATATTATAGTATTGACATTTCAGTATAGGAATTATGTGATCGATTGAATTATAATATGATTATTTATTCAAGTTCACTACCCACTGTGTTCATTTAATTACTTTATTTTGTTTTATTTTTTATTGAAAATAAAGAAGCGTTTGTGTATAATTATAAGTTGTTTTATTGAATTGTCACTTAAACTTTAAATTTAAAAATATTGATACAGATCAATTAATATAAAGGTACACGAATGAACCATGTGCAATAAACATAATATATTACGTTGTTATGTTATCTTACTACTACTATTGTAGTATCCATTAAGTAGATAATAATTAAATATTTTAATATTAAACTAACATCACTGTTATTCATATGCGCAGAGTTCACAGTAGTCACTAATTCTTCTGATCGTTATTCAGACATAATGAAACAGCCTAAATCTCATCAATGCAATTTACGTTTTCTAAAATACTATAACAATTATTTCATTTTGATGTAAAATATTAATTGTTGAACTTTAAACCATGTAGTATTGTGAAATGCAGTTTTTATTAAAATACGAATTAGTATCTATCTGTTTATACATTTATTCTTATCGAATAAATTATATAAATTAAGTCAATAAGTGGTGTTCTAAAATTTTTTACAATGTATTTGATTTTTTTTTTATTAACCTTAAGCATTGGCATCTATGGTTATTAGTATTTTGTAGGGCGGTTACCGCTGTTGGTTGAGAAACACGTGTATGCGGGGCGAGGACTAAAAACCAGGGTGGTCACCCATCCGGCAACTAGCAATGCTAGGCGATGCTTGATCTCAGACACGTGAGTGACTGATACCAATCACAGAGCCATCAGGCCCCAAACAACGCAATTTATGAGGACATACAAACATTACAAACAAATTCGAATGGTATTTTTATCTTTTATTCTAATTCAGATTATAATAGTGGGTGTACATACAATACTAATATTTATTTATATTTATAAATCAATGAACCATGTGGTGTTGTTAAATTTATAAAATAAGTCCTAGGACTATATTTTTGGAATTTTGTACACGATTAGTATAAATACGTATAGGTAATAATATTTTTTTATTGATTCAAAAATTATATTTTTGCAGAGTAACTATCTAGACACTTTATTTAAATGTAACAATTTATTTAATTTTCAATTATATTAAATTAAATCGTTATAATATTGTTGTTTATTTTTGTTTTATTACCTATACCAGATATAATATTTTTATGTTGTTATTATAATAATATATGTATTGTTAAATACGTAGAATGAAGGATAAGGGATAGATAATGGGTAACCAACTACTGTTGCGTGATCAAGTGACAAGATTACTACTTTTATTTTGTAATAATGGGTAATTTTCAACCAAGTTGGCGACCACCGAAGAATCGGATTTGAACACACCGTGGTTATAACTTTTCAGGTAGTTAATATACCTACATTAAATCTTTTTCTGAAAACTTTTGGCTATGTATATCAATAAATAATTATAAGGCCACCAGCGTGTGCTTCATATTTAATTTTCAAAGTTCATATGTTTAGGCTCAAGGTTCACACGAACACGTGAACAATTCAAGATGACACCTCTCATGAAACACACAAAAGCAAGAACTTATCTCTACAATTATAAATTTATAACCTTTACTTCATTTAATAATTATAATAGTCTGTCAATATAAAATTAAAAGTTGGTTTTAGAGTATAGCATTATTATAATGTTATGATAGTTACTAAGTTTATTTATTTTTTATATTCGTGTTATCAACATCATTACCTATTATATTTTTTTTATGCTGCTAATAAACTATCGAATTTACCGTATCGAACAAGATTTACGATTTTCAATCGACATATTTAATTAAAAATAATATACATAAATATTATATGAACGCATATAAATGCACTGAAATATAAAATTCACATATGCCTATTCATTGTAATAGTTACTCATTTAGGTACTTACTACTTACTTTACTTACCTACTTAAATGTCCTAGTTAAGAAAAATATATAAATAAATATTATCATTGATTATGAATACTAAGTAATAATAATGATCAATGATATTACATATTAATTACATATTAAATTGCAGTATATCAGATAAATTTGATAAAATATGTACATAGTAGGCACTAAACACCAATCGGTTGCATATAATTTATATCAAATAATAATGGCAATAGCCAACTAAGATATTTTGAAAAATAATGTGGAATTAGAAATTAAATTAAAATCATTGAGTAGAAAGCTCTATTTGAAACCATATACCAATTATTATTCAAGATTGGGTTTGTCGAATTCGGAACAAAAAATTAAAAATTAAAAAGCCAAACATAATTAGCACACAAAGAAAACTTGACATCTATACGTAGGTACTCGAGCAAATAAGGTCACTAGGTAGGCCATACTTTTGCAATTTTGGTGGGTGTGTAAAGTGTATATTTTCGTATAGAACCGGTTTGGTGTGTGTGTGTTATGCGTGTAAGTACTTTATTATTTTAAATATTTTAAATTACTATATTATATTATATTCTACCTATACCCATGCATCACAATATACCTTGGCATCCGAAAAAAACGATTTTATAAGATCTAAGTTCTATGTATAGTTAAAACATAAAGTATCTAGAAAGTATTTAGGATTTTAAGAATTTTCAATTTTACAATATACTACAAAACTGATTGTATTACTTTTAATATATTTAAGTATTTATAACTTATAAGTGATAAGTCTGTATAATATTTAATCTGAATTTCCTTTGTTTAAGTGTCATAGTGTAATGAGTATTGTTACTATTATTTGTTTTTAATGGAATTTGTTATAAATAACAGTATACCTATGGGCCAATACGCCATTATATAACTTGTGTATGGGAGCATAAGTGGAGATATAAATGGTGTTTTTAAGTATTATTTATAATGCCCCGAAAAAAGTAAGTGTATTATTAAAAAATAATTTTAGGTGAAGATCAAGTCCCACAAATTCAAAGGTCTAGTTATGTCCATGTTTACACAGTTATTTATAGTTGTCATTGATATACCTGTCACGATTGAAATAATTGTGATTTACTATCATCGTGTTGACTCAACTTAATCCATTTATTTTGTCTATAATACTCAGCTATCCTTTTCAACTTTTGCATAATATATTACAAAAGGTTAACTATATTACATTCTATTTACACTAATTCGATACACTTAAAATTAAAAAATTAAATATATTTAGAAAAAATGTATTTCATTCCATTGTATGAAACAAAAACAAAACGAACATAAATACATAATAATAATAAATAAACTAAAAATTGTTCCGTTTTTACACACTTTATAAACAGAATTTATCAGCTTTTTTTTAACATAAATATGTTTTTGGGCTGGGTACAGATATTTTTATTTTCTACCCGATTTTGCGTAACACTTTGTTTATCACCATAAAAACTAATAAAATTGAAAAATTACCTAATTCCCACTATGAGTACCTACTTATTACTAACGGTTACTTATTAATACATATTATAAATGATTCATTAATTTTCTTCGAAGTGGAAAATATCAAACGTACCACGCTACGTTTGTCTTTAGTTGTTTGATACATTAAAATCTCAAAACAAATAATAACTAAAATAATATGTCTGGAGTCTAATAAGGTTTCAAATTATAATAATTAATAACAAGTTTTCTAAATAGACTATACTTGTTAATTGTAACACTCATATATTTATGTTAATATAATATGTTTATTGTTTATGTATAATATAATGGTACCTACTGGCTACTACCTATTATGTTATATATGTATTAGAATGAAATAACTACATTTTGTTTAATGAATATGATTAAAAATGTTATTTTTTAAGTTATTTCTAAAAGAACATTATTTCATAACATTTATTTTTAAAAAGTTGACGAATGACAATTTACAATGGCATATGAATATTGTAAATATTTTAGGAGCCCTAAAAATTAAAATATCTACGCGACCATCGGTAAAGTATAAATTATAAACTAAAATTAAAGTTTCATATACTTTTGGAAAAATAATGAACCTGAAATTAAAATGCCAAATATGTTAATTCTTTGTATCAGATATTGGATACTGGATAGCTAATTAAGTACCCCTAAAAGGAATTAACCTAGTCTCAAAAGGATCGTCCTAACATCCCCTCAAAACCACCACCGGTGCACCGTAATACGGTCGGAATAAATATATGTTGCACTGCGTGACGTATAGAACGGTAACCACTATGGTACATCTACGGGTATGCGGGGCAAAAATGCACCTATACTCGCTATACTATCTACATTATAATTATAAAGCCGGGTTGGCGTGTTCACCCTACACCGTGTCTGTATACTTAATACACAGGTACAAAACATGGGTAACACGTTACCTACAAGTTTAATATTTTATTTAACTCTTCACGATACGGCGTAGTAAGAACCATTAATTAAGATAATATATAGTTAAGATAAGTATATTAGTTCACGGTGAGTACTGACTGACAGATTAACAGACCAACTTATATCCCGGCTTAAGGGTGGTTCATGGCACGCGATGTTGGTGACGGAGCAGTTGTAGGCATCGTTTAAATTCGATGTCCCATGTCCAGTATCGTGTTATGACGTCCCGAATTTTTATTGTACATATTATGTATGTATATACAATGAATGGTTAGGCTTAGGTTAGGTTAGGTATACATACAGCCGCTCATGAAAACGTCGACTCACCGTTTAGATATTTTCGGTTAGGTCAGGCAAGCATCGTGAGTGACATTAGGTCGACGAGTCACGACGGTTCTGCGGTTACTGAAGTAGGTAGAAGTTTAAATGTTTTTTGTCATACTGAAGTATACATGTAGGTTTTGTTAACCGAGACGGAAAAACGAACTGACGGCGACGGCGGATAGCGGATAGTGTTAATAAGGTAATTTAATAGAAAAAACTCGCCGACGTGCGAGTGGGAATACCCAAACTCACGGAATTTAAAATTGTATAACTTTGACACTAAGTCTGATCAACAAATTTTTATAACACCATTATTCTTAACTCATTGAAATACATAGGTTCTAAAAAATGCTTTCAAAAATCTCTTGGAAGCTAAACCACATTCATTCCACAAAATAGTAGTTATAACTTATAGGTTAAACCTTACATTTTAAGAAATATCTTTTTTGGGGGATAGGAGAGTCAAAATATGTTGCGTGTCGCAAAATGTTCAAACACGGCCCCTGAATATTTGTCTCTGAGTAGAGTTGACTAGGTTTAGTAAATATATAATTATACACTAAATAGTACATAATATAATATATAGAACATAAGTACTTACATAGGTAACCTAACTTATTTGTAGGTACAGCATTTGGTGTAATGCTCACTCCTGAGTCGTTAAATCCACCACTTAAATATAATATAAATTATTTTCAAAGTATATTATGGTATACAATATGTAACATGTGTCTAATATATAGCTAATTATGTAGTAAATGATTAATAAAATACTGATTTCATTGATAAAATGTACGTAGGAATGTAGGACTGCCAAATTGACAAGCTAAACAATAATTCAGTATTACATTATGTAATTTTTTTTACATACTGATGTTTAATTATTATGATTTTTTACGGTAAAGATCGATGATAGTGTAGTTAGTGGTTACTGAAGCCTGAAGGTATATATGATTGTAAACGTAATCTACCAAGGTTCAATTAATCATATTTTTTTACGCGTACATATCACGATGATTTAATATAAAGCTTAAATTTTACATTTATTAAATTATGTTTTCTTGTATATGAGTATACTTACTAAAAATCGACGGACGTGAATACGCAATTATTTTATCAGTGTTTACTTGGATATTTTTAAATCTACGTACCTACCATACCTATTGTACTACTATATCCAGTGATATTCAAAATACATCACTTAATATATTTCTAATACAAAATAGTAAATACACACAATGTACCTATTTGGAAATTTAAAAACATTATATATGTGACATTTTGTATTATTGTAAATAGTAAAAACAAATAAAAACAATAACGGCCTTATAGAAGCGTTTGAAAGACTGTCTATATCCCTACAATTATAACCTTTTGAATAATAGGTGACTTGATGTACTGATAAATTTCTTATATCTATTGATCCAGAGTCGAAGAGCATGACTGACTCCTCGTGAAAAAAATACCGACGACCCTGTTTTTCTCAAACTGACTGGCCGTTGGGTGATAATAGTAAAATTGTTATCGTGGGTACCTACACGCTCGCGATTATTCCACGTGCCTACATTGTGGACCACGGTCGAGGCGGTACCTACCCAGACAGCAATTTATTGTTTAAATTATTATAATACATGGTTCACATATTTTATATCAAATTTATCCGTTTACGAGTAAAAGTATACGTTCACAACTCATCGTGTCAATTTTAGTTGAATATATTTATCTTTTAGCTGGTAACGTGTTAGTGTGTTACCAACATTATATTACCTACGTTCTTTGTCAAATGAAATGATGCATACGGAATACTACACGTGACTCGGAGAGTAGTTGGGAACGCACTTAAGCACCTTACTCGCAATTGGGTAACCGCGATATTCTTCGTTGGTCAGTGTTCAGGAAAGTTCCGTCTGATTCTCTTTCCCTTAAATACAGTATTACTCGGTTATCATACCGTGTTCTACGTGATTAGCACGTTTCCACAATCATGTACTTTAAACAGTTGAAAATATCAAGTGGTCGTAGGTCCTATTAAATATGTTTATTTCTTATTAGTGACTAGAGAAATCGTTGTACATAAACATTGTGATTTAATTTGGTGAATCAAAGAAAATGCCAAACGCGGTGTGTACGGAGCACGGCGGTATAGTGCAATACCGCATTACCACCTCAACACACTGACCTGGAACGGAAAATATATTGTGCATAATATACGGTATGTCGGTATATAATAATATGCTTGGTAACCGCGATAATGCTATATATCCGTGGTAGGTCAGCTAGAAGAAAACTCAGTCGTCGCGCCGTCCCGTTCGATTCCGACCAAACCGTTTTCGCGAGTGAGCGTGAAGTGTTGTGCAGTGTGGCGATATCTCGGCAAAACGAGTCTATTTATATTAGAATAATATATTTTGTAAATCTTGACACTTCAGGTCCGACTATAACATGTTTTTTTTTGGGAGGATTTGCGGTGGGCGGCATCGGAAAAATTTAATAAATACATAGGATCAGTTCGTTAATCGACGGTCACCCGAGTGCAGTGTTATTATTCACATGCCACAGCCGTTACTTATACCTATGAATATAACGATTTACGATTATATACTATATAGTTACCCATTGATAAAAGGTGTTAAGGTGTAAAAATAATCGATGATAAGACTCTTTCATAAATTGATTTATGAAGTGACCATATAAAAAAGCTGTAAAATTACCTATATTATGTCTATAAATACCATCTCCCATATGACATATATGTCAACAATAAAAGAACTAACTTTATTCTATTTCATAGTTTTATATTTTTATGAGTTAATAATAATACAGGACACATGTTTATAATATACATCGTAATTAACCAAGTGTGCTCACCCTTTTTTTCTTCAATAATGCAGTTAGTTATTCAACATTTTTAAATATACTTTAGTCTTTAAGACCATATTTTCAAATTCATAAGATTTCGTGTACTACTTTAGGAGTATTTTGTGGAGATACAAACTGCTGTTTTTATATTATATAAGAAACCATTATTTCTGCTGTAAATCATTAAGCGGGTATTTTTCTGAAAATGTTGACGCATCAAAATCAATACACAAATGAGTAGTTTTTGAGTAATTCAACTTTGTGTACTAAGGACAATAGGTCTATAATAGGCTTAGAAGATATATGGGCTATCGTGGGCATTTGAAAAACAATATATTATTCCCTATATTGTTTAAAAATGTCAAAAACAGAAATTTTAATAAATTCATTATTAAATGAAAATAGCGGGTAACTCTCCGCTGTATATTAGGTGTCTAGAGAGTCACTGTAATATAAGTATTAAATTAAAATTCAATTATATAAAATCATTTGATAGGTACGAAAAACGATTCTGAGAGAAGACTGGCTGTCAGCCTATAATATTACAAAATAGGTATATTTTATGATTAAAGTAATTTATTTTGGTCAAAAAAATTTAATTTTAAAATGTCATTGTCTATAAAAAATATAATAATATACCTACTCTAAAAGTTTCAAGTACCTACGATTTATTTATTACCTGCGAATAGTATTTTTAAATTAAAACAAAATTTAATATGTAGTTTCGTCTAAATTTGATCTCAAAATAACTATAAAAAAAAACTTTGTTACCTATATATTTATTAGATTTTAACATAAATATGTTTTTGGGCTGGTAACAGATATTTTTATTTTCTAACTGTTTATTTATTACCATAGAAACTAATAAAATGTAAAATGTAAAATTACCTTATTCCTATAGGTATATACCTAGGTATATTATACAATTAAATCAATCGACGGTTACTTGTTAATAATACATATTTATGATTCATACATTTTCTTCGAAGTCGACGGGAATCACCACTTTTTTGGTTACAGAATGAACAGGTATAAAAATCGATTTTTTCGTCGGACCAATAATCAGTACCTATTATTATAGGCTACAGGCACCTCCTACTCGTGATATTTAATATTAATAATGTTGAAGTGTTGTTTATATGGATAAAATAAAACTTACTCATTGTTATGTTTCGTGCCGTTACGCGTTACATATAATATTATACAACATTAACTGTTGTTGTCTGAAATTTGTTCCGTTTTTTATCAACGAAAGCTTGATTGCGTTGTTGCGCACTTTGTGACAATCATCATTCACATCGTGATAGCGGTATCGGTGCAACGTAACCGTGCAATACAATACTGTCTGGAAAGAACTAAAGACGAGTATTTTTTAGTAGTTTGGCGGAGACGACTTCATGTCACGTAAATGGGTAAAGCATATTACAATATTACCCTCTCAGGTCTCTGCGCGATCGTTTACGACGGTGATGGTAATATTATGCAATAATAATCGAACTCGACGGGTTTTCGTTTGTCTCTATAGTAGTACTCCACCGTAGTCAACTACAGGTGGATAGAACGATCTTATATTTATACCTAGGCGAAGTGGCAGTGGTGCCCTCGTCCGACCAATAATTATTGTAATTTTGGAGTCGAACAATGTGTAACGGCTTTAGTATACGGCTTTTGTCGGTTTACTAGTAATTGCGGTACATTTTCCGTTCATAAACACCGTCGCAATATTGTGTCAAATTACATTTTTAAGAAAATAACTATTGATAATATTACCTATGTTATATAGCGAGAACAGAGAACGATTGCAGAGACAAGGTCGACGCGGCGTTTGATTTATCACTTTTGTGGTGTTATTATCCTAATATATTATATTATAATTATTTCTTCTGTCCGTTTGTGTCACCGTATCCCTCCTAAGAGGCTGGACCGATTTTGATGACATTGTTTGTGTGTTTGAGTGGTTCCCTGGATGGTCTACATTCACAATATTGGACCCGGAAGATCCACACAAGAGACGTGCACAAACAGGGATTTTGAGGTTTACGATGAAAATGTTTGCTTATAAATGGTTGCCATTAGTTATTCGGGCAGATGAGGTAAAATCAACCTAAAAATCGTTACGTTTATGATTTATAATAAAGGAATTATATCTTAAACAAATATAAGAGTTTAATGTATATTAATTGTAACTGTTATAATATAATATAGGTACTAAAAAAATACTCGACCGACTATGTAAAAGTTTCAAATTGTTCTTGGAGATATCAGGAAAGTTTAAATAGTTTGAACTACATTCAATTTATACCAAGTGCTATATTAAATACACCACATTCTGGCAGTAAATTTGCTATCTTACGAACTTAAATTAATTACAACCATGGACTTTATGTGAATACACTATTATAATTTTGTAATGTTGGTTATTTTGGACACTGGGGTCGAAGTGTTTATTTGTGGAATACACTCTTGACTTATGTCTAACAACATCGTAAATTATAAATAAATTAATATTATTCGTAATCATAGGTATTCATATCGAGTTGTGCAAATGTGCAATGTACCTATGTTCTAGTACTATACTCATTATTCATGTCCACCGATTTATGAATGATTTTTTACATTTTTATTCAATATCCCGAATGACACAGTGGCTATTTTTTTAATATTCACTATTCGATTATTAAAAATATAATTTAATATTTATGGTTATCAGATCTTAAACATTAAAAAAAAGGTTATGTGAGATCTATTCCTCTCACCCCCCCCCCCCCCCCCACAACCCTAGAATGACAACAAAATAACTTAGCGATTCTGTGTTAATTATTATATGTTAAAACATGATTTATATAAGCAACGACGACGGTTTTTTCCCACTCAACGAATATTAACTTATTGGTTATCATAATTCGATAAGAGTATAAGACACTGGTTTTTGGTAAATACGAAATATCAGTAATACCATAGTTGAAATGTGTGATTGTTTCTATAAGTATTATTGACTATTGTAATACATAATACCACAACTTTTATCATATTGATTCTGGTTGTCTTATCGTAATAAATTCAGTAAATAATTATCCTCATGTCTTTACGAATTGTTTTCAATTACCTATATTTATTTATGTATTACAATAATGTCATTTTTAGGTATTTATATGCAATAATTAGAGATGTAAGCTTGACAATTTCAGTCGAAATGTTTTTTTTTTCATTGCAATTTTTTGAAAATGTTCAACTTTCTTTGAAAATTAGTTTTTTAACATATTTTTCTTATCACAATTAGTTTTTGAGGTTATACAGTTCGTATGTTAGTTAAATGTTAATTATTTAACTAGGAATTAAACGACTGGAATTTTAAATACAATTAAAATATATTTAGAGGTACCTACCTAAAATTTACATTCTACATGATTTATCAATTATAAATAGTTTTGACTTGTGGTCTTGTTTTAAAACTAGATAACACTTAATTTATAATTACTAATAACTACCCTGTACTCATAAAAAACAGTTTGTGTAAAATTGTGGAAATAACCCAATAAATATCAAAAAATATCAGAAAAAGGAAAAATCAATAACTGTAGGAAAATGTTTAGGTACCAATACACTTATAATTTATACTGAAGTAAAAATACAAATTTTTTAGTAGCAAATAAAAATGCAAATTTATTACCGAGATAAATTTATTCGTATTTTGGATTTCCTATAGTGTTATGTCCAATAGTCGTTATCTATACCTACTATTAAAATAATATTAAAATGGGTAAATGGTAATACAAGTAAATGGTTTTAAATATAATTATGTAGCTTAAATATATTATAAATTTAAAACTTTATAAAATATCAAGGGATTTATTTGATAAGAAATTAATATGAGAAATCATAAAATTTTCACAACAAAAAAATGTCATGAAAATTTACATCACTAGCTATAATATACGTATAGTACACGTGACACGATTAAAAAAAAAAAAAAGATACTCTCACTTATTGGTTTCCTAATAGCTTATAGTACCATGTTCATGTTTTATCTATACATTTTCAAAAAAATCATAAATTTATGTTGTCAACCAACTAAATTGAGTGCAATATTTGTCTACTTACTAGAATAATTTTGGTGAACCTAGATAGTCATTATTTATTCAACAGATCAAGAGTTACATGGTATTAGATACGGCTATAATACTCACAAGTGAAGTTCGCCATGGTGGTTGTAGCCTTTGTTCGATCGCGGTCTACCGACTACTGAATCATACTGTTCACTATCACCGACCGTACATAATTTTAATAATTTATATATGATTATTGATTACCTACATTATTGGTGTAAGTCTTTAGCTATTCAAATGCGTCATAATAATTTATTATTTTAATTTTTTTAAATTTCTAAATTAAATGACATACCTACTTACTTAAAAAAAGTGTTGCTTATAATTTCATATAATTATTTTCGTTTTTATTTTAACAAATTGCTTATTTTATTAGTTTCTGCGCCATTGTCACGGTTTCAACAGTAATTATACTTTGTAAAACACAATTGTTTCGGCCTCATCCCGAAAAAAGCTTCCCAATTAACTATTTGAGATATTAACGTGTATAATTACTAATAAATAATAATTAATTTTAAATTTATAAAATCTGTTTGCATTCCTCAACAGTATTAATTAGTAATTACACCAATAACATACAATATTTGGCAGAGGTCTTCTTTGTCTCAAGTTTAAGACTTTGTCCGGCTTTATACGCCTTTCACTTATTTTAGACTATCGCATATAGGTAATACTTAATTACTAAGCATTTATTAATTTATTGTCCTCTGTGATATTATTCCAATAATTGAAATTGTGTTTATAATCTATCGTCTTAATAGACGATAGTTATTAATTAATATACCTATTAAAATTAATAAAAGTCATAAAATTACTGTGATACTGCTATTGCACGAGTACATAACCTTAGTAGGTACCTAATCTGAAAATGCAGTAATTATAATATTATACTTGTTGGCAATGCAATGTTCAATATTAATTGTTGAAGTGTCAAATAAATATCATTACCAGTCGCTACAAACTACTAATGAATAAAATGATTAACAATAAATGGTATCGTTATTTGTAATGTTTAATTATTTAAATGTACCATTTTATTTATTTTCCTATTTACTATCCTGCAGTTATTATAAGATCTTTAGACGTTTAACGGTTGTATGTAATAAGACAATTGAGTTAAATGCTCACTGAATGAACAATAACTATCACTCAGTAAAGAATTAAGCTGTTTATATTTTATACGTAGTTACTATTAGTTTGTAAACCAATAACGTGTATAATCTATACTTGCCACATTTATATTTTATAGTAATATTTGTATATTGGTTATGATACCTGGTAGTGATACAGGTAGTGTAGTAAACATTATTTTCATTTAATTAGGTTAACGTAATGGTAAAATTGGTCTAAAACTGTCTATTTCTGTCTATAGGTATAAAACTTTTAACAATTAATAAATTGTAGGCATCTAATTCTACAGTATTAATAAGTATTACAATTATCAGCTCAATTGGTACTGGTATAGCTGTGTATTATATAAAACTGACGAAGTAGACAATAAAATATAGTCTGGACGTTGGCAATATATTATTTATAAATTAAAATTTGTGAATGTTTTCTACTCATTTAATGTATTATTACAATTTTTATTATTTAAAAATGTCCACAAATGTCATTTAAATATTTACCATTTAGTTTTTAGTGTACACCTATTATTATACATTACAATATAGGTACCTATTATATATATTTTTGTTATATTTATGATTGCATATTAAATGTACGTTGCACACTTGCACCTAATATAATAAATAACAATACAGTCTACTTGACAACATAATTGAATTGCGTCGTAATGATTTTCTTGTCATAACTGTTTTTTTTTTCAAAATATTTTTAATTTTTTACGTATTTACATTTTTTGTTGCATGAAAAATACAAGGTCATCAGCCTTGATTGTATTATATTGATGATGGAATTCATTTATTTTTATAATATATGTTTTTAGATTTTGATCGAATCGAGAAAAATATTTACAATTTTAAATGATGTGTTTGAATTTGTTATTTGATTTATTTTTTATTGCGAACACTGGGTTGGAGGTGGCTAGAAAAGTTTTTTGTAAATACTTTAAATACAAGAAATCTAGTCTGGTCCATCTGGAATCTGTAGTGGAGCCGTGGAGGTACCCAATACATTTTTCAATGTTTCCCAAAGCATAATGAAAAAGGACTGTCGAAAATAGTTAGAAATTGTATTAATTGTAACTTAATATTTTAATATTGTATAATTATTAATTAGTGTATACAAAGTAATATATTCCACATTGATTTTTCTACAAAAGTATTATGGTTATTATATTAAGTTTAAATATCTAATTCAAATATAATATTGTCTTACGAATCCTATAGTTCTTTACTTTCAAATTAATTTTAATACCGAACCACTGACTCATCCATTCCCTTAGCTGACCCACTTCCAATATGTCTATTGCTACCATTTCAAACAATATGAATTAAATGTAGTAGGTATATAAATGCATTTTAGAAATTAAAAACTGAAAATGTTAATAGAGTCTTAATGTTTACGATTTCGTTAAACATTTAAAGTATGTGAAAGCGATTTAAAGATAATAATTATTTATTATTCTCGACTCTCTGGTATTAACCTATAGGTACCTAATAAACTATAATATCATATGATACTATATTAACAACACTGTATTATTAACACTTGTTTCGAATTTGCACTATAGGTACGTTTATTTATATTGATGTAATTATATGTACATGGTTATTGTTTATTAATAGTATTATGTATTATGCATAGGTATAAGTTGACACGCGCACTTGTGGCCGCATAAAAGTGTGTAGACTATCAATAATATTTTAACCAATTAATAAAATACGTGCAAATTACTTGAAATCGTTACGTAACAGTACTGAATATAAGCTGGTGTACAAATACAGTATTTAGAATATGCATGGTCTGACTTAATTTATATTGTAATTTATTATAAACGATCATCACAGCCATTCTATACGGCCGAATGGATTAATTTATAAATTAATACGTTTGTTAAAATGTGTATAACGCATAAAATGTGCTTTTCACATTCAAAACACGTTTGGTGTTTATACAAATAATCACCCATCTAGTTAATAGCTAAATAGTTTGCAGGTAACTACATACTACAAAAATACTTTTGATTTGCTATCGACTACTGTATAATAATATATTAAACCTTCATTCCTCAAGTCATTAAAAATAGAGAAAATAATTTAACAAGTAAATAGTTAAGTCACTAATATTGTAATATTGTAACATTTTTCAAATGTAAATATATTATATTGTATAACTCTCCAAAGCTAATGGCCTATGCAGCTTATGATCAATAAAAAAAAAAAAAAAAAAAAAATATTAATATTATACCTACGCGATTGTCTCTTTTGAAATAGTCTTACAACTGTCTTACATCATCAGGGCCGCAGTTAGAAATGATGCGCACCGGGGCATTTTTATAATTCCGTCCCTCTTGCCCCTTGGGGCATTTGAACCTTCCCCCCTTAATGCTCCATTGAGCATCATAACATCATAGTTTAATTAAAAAAATTATTAGTTTTGAATTTATAAAATTCAAATTACGCCACACTATTCACATACGATCTTTCAGTTGCCTCTATAATTATTATATTATATTAATCTCATTGACATTGAGACTGTACGAATACAAATGTTTCTTTAAAACCATATTTATCACCGATTCCATTATTTGTGTACAATACATTTCGACCTTAGAATAATACGCATTAGGCATCTACATAATTGTGGAGAACGGTGGATAAATATAATAATATTATGATATTAATATTGCCTAAATATCGTATATTTATCAAAACTAGGCATTGACCTTGAATAAAAACGTTTTTGTATTTTATCTTACATTTTTCATTAATTTGCATAATATGATATAACTATATGCTATATAGGATAAACGTAATTAAAAATTATCATAAAAATGAGATTTAAAATAGATTGTTAGGGTTTATTATAATATGTTTTATTTGATTAATTATGGGTTCTTTAAATATGAATAAAACGTTATTTTATAAACTATAATGGATGCGTATCATTAATAATGAAATTATCCATCGAGAAGTAATAACAAAGGATATTATGTCTTTCTTAAAAGAACGGTTATTTTATTTTCGCTATAATATGTGTATTCTATTATATTTTTAAATATAAAATTTAAATATATTTATTTAAAAAAAGATAGAGTTTATCGGAGATCAAAGGTTACAAATACGCTTTATTTAGGAAATACAGTTATTAGTGTTTGTCGGTGGAGTCTGGTCAAATCCTATCAATGTTTTACTGCAGGATATATTTAAAGAAACCATTTCAACCATTTTAAAGATTTCGGTTTGGGTTGAGGTTATGAATTTATCATACTTAGTTATTTTAATATTGGAATTATTTTACGGAGTTATATTATCAAATACGAAGTTTCACATCATTTTCTAGTATTTGACAATTTACACAGTATTAAAATACTTTATTTAATAATAATTAACATTAAAACGAAACAAGATAATTTATATTTGTAAGTAACAGGTTGTCTGCAAAACGCTTTTTTCTTTAAAGGCATTGCATGCCGTGATTATCTGTCTTTGTCTAACACATATGGAACATAGGAATAACGACCTAAACGCCTGACAAAAATTAAGGTACTTCTAGTTGTTCGATTTAAAATATGTAAAGATGTTTAAATTGGTATACAAGTTTACTTTGCATCGGTTGAAGCATATTTTTAATATATTTAATAATAAAAATTAACAAATTCATAAAACGTAAAATATTTATCCTCATAAAAATATTGCTACAGTCGAAAAAGTGCTTCGACCGATGCATAGTAAACTTGTATACCAATTCAAACATCTTTACATATTTTAAATCGAACAACTAGAAGTACCTTAATTTTTGTCAGGCGTTTAGGTCGTTATTCCTATGTTCCACGTGTGTTAGACAAAGACAATGATAATCACGGCATGCAATGCCTTTAAAGAAAAAAGCGTTTTGCAGACAACCTGTTACTTACAAATATAAATTATCTTGTTTCGTTTTAATGTTAATTATTATTAAATAAAGTATTTTAATACTGTGTAAATTGTCAAATACTAGAAAATGATGTGAAACTTCGTATTTGATAATTTAACTCCGAAAAATAATTCCAATATTAAAATAACTATTTTCCCTCTCTATCCTTGTTAAAACTAATGTTTTCAGAAATTAATAGCTTACCGAAAGTTCCCGGAACGTCAAAGGTTAATCATCGAATATTATTTTTACAGAAGTAATTGATTTTAATTTTGGTATAAATTTAATATGTTTTTTCAAATAAATAATTTTTTTAAAAAAAGATGAATTTTTTGTTTTTAATCATGCCGTGTTTATTTCCCTTATCATCCTTCAATGCATATTTTATATTCGAAACAGTTTCGATGTTTCACATCTGGCAGGCGTCTCGCGACAGCCCACTTATTTTGTTTTGTTTATTATAATATTATGGTACCTACTACGCATATAAAAATCATTTTTGACCTTTGTAGACCTCTACTAAACATGCCGACGCAAATTGAGTAGATTGATAATATTGTTAATGCTAACGTAACGTTAGTAACGTTGACGGATATGCTTTTTTTAAACATATTTGTTTAATGTTTCACTGATATAAGATGGATCTAATAACGTCATTCTGTATTTGATATGTTATTAGGTTTATTTAAATATATTAGCACAGATTAATTTTCTTTTAATCTGTGATGTTAGGACCTATGATAAGTCATTATGACGTCCATGAAAATATTTTTGTAATAATTTTTCAACATGTATTACGTAATTATTACTATTTTTTTTCTAACAAGATGTAAAAAGTTTATAATAATAAAATGATTTAAACTAATAAACAATACAAGATTACTATATTATGATTTTATCTATGAGAACTCTTTATTGATGGTTTAAAATAAAACAATTGAGTTTGTTTTGATTAATGATTTATTGTTTATAATTTAACTTATATACCTAGGGATTATTTGTTTTCATTAATTCTATAGCAACTTATATACAAATAATGCAAAAAAGTTGAAAGTGGTGTTGGCCATTGTCCATTGGGCACTTGTGTTACTTTGATCACCTTGGCCCAGAATAGTGTTGCATTAATATTTTAATCTGGAAAGTAATTGTAAATCAACAGTTTCTTGTATATCTTCAATATTTGTATGGTTGTAGTTTTAAACAAAAACTAATAATAATAATTAATATCTAAGGTAGACATTAATATGGAATGAATTCTTAAATCTTAAGATTTTAAAATTAATTTACTAAACAAAATTATTATTGATGTATATCCATTTTACAAAATAAAAAATATCATTGACACTTCAATAATTAACAACAATTATTGTAACCGAGACTTGGAGATCTTTCCTTAAGTAAATAAATAACAACAAAACTGAAATATTTGGGTAGGTTTTAAATTCTTAGAGAAATAAATCGTCTGGCCAGGTCATAGTAATGGATATCTCAGATTTGAATTCAATGATACAAAGTCAAAAACTATACGAAAAACAATTCTGAGCGTATACGGTCTATCAGCCTATATTACTAACAACAAAGTATATTTTATTTTATTATTGCTGTTAAAGTAATTTATTTTATCATTAGTATTACCACAGAACAATATACAGTATTATTATTGGTATTACAGTACCTAAATACATTTTTTTCCGAAAAATTAAATTTTATAATATCATTAAAAATTTCATTTACCTACGAATAATATTTTTAAATTTCAACAAAATAACTAAAATCATTATTCTCCGTTTAAATATCCGATTTCGTCTAAATTTAAACTGAAAATATTTAAAAAAAAAAACTATGTTAATATAATTTGTAGATATGTTTGGTTACAGTATGAAATACTTATAAGAAACTTTGTCTTACATTTAAATTACATTTTATACATTTTTAACTACAAAATTTTATTTATATTGACAAACCTTGTTTTAAAACTCTATCATGCATGGCATATAAACGTTTGGTGAACATTTAAAGTGTCTACGATTATTGGTTTTTTAGTTATACCAAACTATTTTGCGTAAAAAACCCCGATTTTTCTTAATTTTTTTTTTTAGGTTTCTAGATGTTTTTGAAATATACTAGCAATAATTTACTTTTTATACCCCAAAGTACCAACTACATTAATTTTTCTACCAGAAAAGAAACTGTTTAAGAAATTCGAAGCATTTCCACTGTTCCAAAAGGCGATGACAGACAAAAACACACACATCATTGTAAAATCTATACATACATCGATTCATCGCTACTCAGAATTTAAAATAATATGAATTAGAATGTTGTTGTTGATATAAACATTTTTTTCTACGGCGTTTTATATATGCAATTCCAATACAGTTCATACGTGAAAGCAAAAATATGTCATAATAATATTATGTAGGTATAAGTTTATTATATCTTGTTGTATAACGTCTTGTCGGTAAATTAATACCTATGATTAATATTATGTATATAAATACCATTTACCTATTAAGGTTGTGCAGTTAGTTGCGTTATTTTCCAATCACGAATTTACACGTATAAGTGTGCTCCGTGTAAAGTCTTGTTTAAAAATATTGAGAAACTACGATTTCGACGAACCTCGAGCAACGAAAACGAGATAGTGTGTAGCCAAATTTAAAGTATTATCTATTGAGTAGCTTAATTAAATATTTAGACCTCTTGCAAATAGTTAGAACTGAACATAATCATACATTCAAATTTATTTTGACATTCTATATTATAGGCTAGATGTTATATTACAGGCCTATTATATTTAACTAGAATATATAGTTATGTTTACAAATTATAGTATGCACGAATTAATCACTTTAGGATAGGTACTTAGATGAGAAATATCATGAAATATAACTACCTGAGTGTTGCACAATGGATCAATGTCCATGGAATGATTATCATTGTCATATTCGAGTATTCGACAAGTATACAACATCTAATAGTAGTACTGATTTGGGGCCATTAGATATTTTTTAATCGATTCGCCAATTATAAATTATTCTTTATAGTTTCTAGAAAACTTCTGGGTAACACTTTCGGTGAATCAGTCGTGATAGATCTAATATGGCTACACTGTACGCTTATATAATTTATGCATACTATTTTGGAATTCTATTAGTCATTTTGATGAAAGGTTTCAACCACTATCTAGTCGTCCGTGTTATAGTAAAAAAGGTGACCGGCAGCCGGAAAATGTGTACTTAAAAACGCATTTTTTTATTTTAGTGTTGTGTCCCCTATATTAGGTAGGACAACAGTATAGTGTTAATTTTTGGTAACACTATAGTCCACAAAAATATTACTATAACACTGTTTCTATAATGTGTTTTGTAATTTAATAAAATATTAAATAAGCATGTGGATGTATAGTGTTTTAAGTTAATTATTGTTAAAAATTTTCATAATGATAATTAGACTACTATACCATATAGTTATAGTTAAAGTTATAGTCGAGAATGGTTAGTTGAAAGCTACCTATATAATGTATGAATGCAATACAGTAAGTTCCCGTTAAAACGAATACCGATACAACGAAAAATCCCGTTATAATGAAAGTCATAGAAGTCCCTGCCGAAAAGCATTAAAACAATGTTAAACTAATCTCAATATAACGAAATGATTGATTTTTAAAAATCCCGGTACAACGAACTATTTGTACAGGTTAAAATATATGTATTTTCCCTTCCGAATGGATATGCGGAGCTTGGGATGATATCAGTCAATCAACAATAACTAACTGTGGGAAACATGCAACCACAACCAAAGACGCCAATTCTGTTTCAGAAGTAGCCGAATATGATGAATCAAATACGCACGATATCCAACAATCTGAGTTAGAGCAAATTTGGATCACTGCAAAAAAGAAAACGTCGCTTCCTGACGACGTGAATTTAGAAGATTATCTCGGTGCAGATGACAACGTTTCAACATGTTATGAACTAACCGAAGTAGACATCGTTCAATTCATTAAAGACAGCAAAGATGAGGCCACCGATGAAAGTAGTGGAGACGAAGACGAAGAAGCTGTGATGGGAAATTATGTGCGCAATGTCACTTCATCAGAAGCCTTATCAAGTTTGGAAGTAATGCGAACATTCATTACATCACAGAGTGATGTACCAGACTTCATCTTTACAAACATTCACCAACTAAAAAATTATTTACTTACTATTAAAACAGCAAACCTTGTTCAAAAGAAAATTGTTGATTATCTATAATAAAGTTATTTATTTTTTCGCAAATTATTTACATTATTTACATAAATATTTACATACATATTTATATTTGAATTATATAATGTTTTTAAATTTGTTTTTATTCGAATTTTCAAAATTTCGTTACAACGAAATTTCCGTTATAACGAAAAAAAAATTCGGTCCCTTGGAGTTCGTTGTAACGGGAACTTACTGTGTATAATAATTATTAGAATAATACGATGAAAATTAATATTAACTACATGGCATTAAAATGCCGGTATATTACAGTATTACAGTATCAACTATCAATATATTTCTATTAGTAATGTATGGTTTGAAATGGCTCATGAAATGTTGGAATATAATAGTAATGCATTGTATAAACATATTTTTTGTTCAAATGAAGATAATATTCGCTCAAATTGAATGTAATTATGTAGAACCGTTCATAGGTATTTAGTTTTGAATATGAATAGAGAATTTCAAACATTTGTAGGAATAATTATTCATAAACACTATAATCCTATATAGGTATTTGGATTTAATAGCACAAATATAAATTTTTGCGAAACTACTGACGTTGGTATACTTATTCCTTTATTCTTTTATTTAGGTTTGTTGAAATTATTTACAAAATGTTCACGGTATACTTATGCTTAGTTAGTAGTATTTTAGCCCCATTTGTGTCCTCGAAGTAAGTAAAAATATTGTTATTTATTATTTTCGTAATATGAAAGTATAAATTATTTGATTTTTTAGAATTTCTCTAATATCTTTTGGAGGAAAAACATATTTGAATGGTCAGCACGTAGTTGAAGCACCTGATAATGGCAATATAAAAGATGGTATTTATATAATATAATTGTACCTATATTAAAATTACTGTTTGAAATGCTATTAATTATTTTAATTAATATTAATATATAAATATGTGAATACATATTTTCATATATTTCATTCTTTCATAGTTTCAAAGGTATCATTTATAGATACTCATTATGGTTGTATGCAAACAAAAAAATAAAGAACATTTAGATAACACTTTTTTATTAATTGATACAGTATTGTATAGTAGACATAATATTTTATGAATAAACTACAGATATAGCTCACTTCTATACTGCAAGTCTATGATGTTATATAAATAAATTTAACGTATTTGAAAATTATTTAAAATTAGCATAAAATCTAAACAACCACGATATTATAATGCCAATCTACTTGTTTTTTTGAAAATGTAACCGGTATTTGGTATATTTGTTAACTAGACTTTTATTTTACATACATAATACGTATTATGCAGTAGTTGTAGTGTGTTTTAATCGTTCTTTAAATTTGAATGCAATATTTTATTAAACATAATATGTATGTATAATATGTAGTCAGGTATATTTACTAAAATCATAGATTAAATTCCTTTTAGAAGGATCTATGTAAAAATAATTATTTTTTTGCAATTTTATCAACATTTAGGTATTACAAATGCTTCTATGTTTTTGTAATAGGAGCGTTTAAGATAAATCTTAATGATTTCTAAACGTGATGAAAACTTTTAAATTTGTATGATACTCTGTGTTTATTTGAGTTATGACTTATGTTTATAATAATATAATAAGCTCTATAACCACAATAAATTCAATTATTTAAATATACGTTTTGGTAAGTAGACATAGGTAGTAGAAAAATCCGTAGAGCGTGTAATAAATAATAATGTATCAATATCATTATACTCAGTGAAATATTATATGCTTAAGTGTTAAGTTTTGAAATCTATCGATTTTCTAACCAACTGTAAATTAACATATTATATATTATTATTTCTAATATTTATAGGAATTGTGAATGGTCATACCAAAGGATTGAAATTAATCATTGTAAAAACATTGACGCTTCATGAAAGATTAAATCTTAGAGAGCAATTAAAGCAATCCAATGACAAATTAACCCAACTGGAGGAGAAAAAAGTGAAAAGATTAGAGGATCGTGAAAATGAATTGGAGAAATTGTTCAAAGATAAAGAAGAGCAACGACCTAAAGACTTAACAAATGAAAATAAAGTTCCAAGGGAAACTATAAGTCGTAAGAAATTTATTGTTAAAAAAAGGCCGGAACAGAATAATATAACAGAGGTCGATGGTATGGAAGGTGACTCACAAACGATGCAGTAAGATCATGTAACAGAATAATAAAAATAGCCAACATGTTTCAGTCATTAGTAAAATGTGTAATAATAATCTATAAACGAAGATTCGTATCTAATTATTAAGTTATAACTTTCAATCTTTCATAATATGTAAACTTTATCAGTAAATAGAATACCAGTTATTATTGTCATTTTTATTATTAAACTATTAATATTGGAAAACTTGACATTTTTTTAAATTAATATTTCAAAATGAAAAACTATTTGTATACATATGCAGTAGCGTGGCGAACTGAAAATGTTTCAGGTGCAAGTTACAAATATCCCAAGTATTAATATAAAATAATTTATTATATTTCATATCATTATTGACTACCTACCTAATGAGTATATAATATTACATTTACTAGGGGACTCATCGGCTACCACCCACCTCTCTATTTAAGAAAAATATCATAGGATATTGCCTCTGAAATTGCCGTTCACCACGCCACTGTACATATGGACATTTTGATAGGTATGGTTAAAGTGCGTACAAATATAAAATAATTTTCTTACTACAATTAATAATTGGAATTTTAGTGTATTATATTTAAGGCCATCCAAGAGAGTTGCGTGGTGTGCCCAGGAATCTGACCAAGCGCTTTACCTTACCAAAATTACACAAACAAAAACAAAAAAGCGGTAAGTGGGTAACGCTCTGCTGTATATTAGGTACCTACCTAAAGTCACTGTAATGGATGTGTTAAATTTGAATATAATGATTTAAAATCGTTATATACGAAAAATGATTCTGAGGGAAGACGGTCTGTCAGCCTATAATATTATACTTACCAACTTAGTAATTTATGATTTAATGATATTATTGTGATTTAAGTAATTTATTTTACTATTAGGCATTAGTTAAACAGTAAGTTTAATTCATTCATAAAATATAACAATATAGGCACCTAATCTAAAAATTTCAAGTACCCATGAATAATATTTTTAAATTACAACAAAATAACTCGTTATTCTTGGTTGTAATATGTAATTTCGTCTAAATTTGTACCTTAAATGCTTATAAAAAAATCTTGCGTAAGTTTTTATAATTTATTTAAACTGATATTTTAATAATGTGTGAGGTGTCTTGTATTAAATTTTCCAGTTTTTTGACTCAAGGAATGTAATTGTATTAAAATTTAAACAAAATAAATTTAAAATGACCTTAAATAGGTCAAAACAAGTCAAAATATTTTGAAAATTTTATAAGGTATAGAAAACAATAAAATAAACATTTAGTATATATTTCAAATATCTACGGTTTTTCGTTTTTGAATTACATCAAAATATGAAAATGGTTTCATGAGAAGTCGAGTGAATATCCAATATTGTAAACATTTTAACTTCAAACCTCATAAAAATTTAGTTTGACATTCCGGTATATAAATATTTTTTTTAATGAAGGTAGGTAGACAAACTTATAAGGTACCTATGTCGTTTTAAATGTTGTTTTTTAATTTCCACATACAACAACTGTTTATTCAAATTTAAATTGTCAGTTGTTTTTAATTTGAGGGGGCAGACGGGTGCGTTTTTCCAACCCATATTTCATTGGCCGGTTAAAATTTTGGATCAATCTTAGAGCAGCTAGATATGCTCATAAACAATAATCGTTGTCATTTTTAACATATGGGTAAACAATTTGATGCAAAAGGTAGGCAATCATATGTGCATGCGTACCATTAAAAAAATTCTAGAAGTCAAGGGGAACACGAGTGTTCTAGTCAGTCTAGTTCTACATCCTATAGATGATTTATTTATACCACCACCACTTGCGATTATTCTGGCGTAATAATTTTTATAACATAGAAAAGTCATCCACCACCAGATTGGAGGAGTTAGTTTTAATTTGGATCGACGTGCCAGTGGTTCGTGAAGATTAAATTGTGTTACGTTGTTGCATTCTTGTGCGTGCAGTGTCTTGTGTGGTACCTATATTTATACGGTTTACACATTAAACTATATTGTTTACACTTGCACAGAGGTTCTACAAGTACCAATATAGAGTGATATTTGTAAATCAAGTGTGTTTTATTTACTGTCTGAACATGGTGACATTGTACATTGACATTAGTACATTACCAGACATTTAGAAATCAAGAATCTATTGTTTGGTAGCTTGTGTACAATAAACATGACAACCGAATGACCGATCATGTACCTTGTTTTTGTTTTTTTTTATATTCACTGAGTGACGAAGAAAAATTATTAAAATAATAATAATTGTATTTATTGACTATGACAAATAAAATCGATACTCGTCTCTTATTAAATTTCGTATAGGGATTTGCATACAGTATTTATCTCTATTTTGTGGTAATAACTTACCCTAACCTATTGAGAATAGTATACCGGATAAAATAGTTAACCAAGGAGTAAGGGTATCATGTGTTAGTGGCCTAAGGAGATAAGTAATAGGAGCAAAATAAATTATGCAGTCTTAATTTTCATCCCGTGAGTTTGTTATTGTTTTTCATTTATTCGTAAATAGGGTAGGTTATAATTTGAATTTAAATATGTTTTTTCATCAATAATACAAATTGGTATTGAACTGAAATTAAATTGTATCAATTACATGCAATCAAAACTGATTTCTAACTTACGAGGATGCCGCTTTGAAAATAATCACAAAAAAAATATAAACGTACAATGGATTTATAATATAAAGCTTCACGCACATCTTCATGTTCACCAGTTTAACAAAGTCATTGCAGTTATACCGTGTAATATTTGTCAGTGAATTTTGTTTCACTATGTGCTGATGGTTAATAATTACTTTGAAATAATTACATATATGTCATGTGTTATGTATAGTAAATGAAGTGCAGATTAATATTGTTCAAAAAAAATTTGTATATGTGCAGATGAGACTTTAAATAGGTATAAAGACTCATAATTTGTACAAAAGTCATCATGTGTTTGGTAAATTATGTTTAGGTAATTATTAAATCTAGCACAATACTCCGAAGAACAATATTAAAACCAGTTGTTGTAATAATATAACAATACAATTACTATTGTTTGAAACATTGAATATGTGGCGCTGCATATAGTATTATATATTATATATTATCTAGTATTACTCGTAAATTGTATTAGATACATTCAAATAATTTGGCCAAGTATTTTCGTTCAATATTCTTTTTCTTTAGATTTTAAATTAAAATATAGTTCATAGGAGTATAAGTATAAGTGTAAAGTTAGGATGCTAAAATAATGTACTCCGTAACTTCTTAGATGTTATTCCTCACATTTAACCAGGCCTGTATTAACACTATCCGGGCCCCTAAGCCCCTAGGCACTGTGCCTTTAGTGCATATGCCCTAATACGGACATGCATTGTCAAGTATTTAAATGGTTAATGAATCTTATCTTTGGGAGAGGAAGTGTTGCATCTCAATCTTTTAAAAACAAAAATACTTACAACATTTTATTTTTAAAGGGCCACATTGTAAACTGTTCGCGAGGTATTAACATTGCTGATGTCAGTGAAAATCAATGAACAAAAATGATAAATTACAAAATTAGAACGTATAGTATTAACGGTTTTCACTTTTCTTCTCGTCTGCGGGGCGGATAAAATTTGTTGACAACGGCTCTAAACAATAATCGTTGTTTCATTCATCAATCGTCGTAAGCCTGTATGCGAGCGATATTTTATCGGTGTATGGTTTATCTAATTTGATTTCTATAGGTAATTTCGAATTAAGATAAAGAACATTGAGTGTAAATACAAGAGTAATATTAGTAAGTTGTGCTATCGTATATAAATTGTATAGGTATTAACTTATAATAATAATAATAATAAAAGAAATCATAAGATCATAAAAAAAATTGTAGCCACACATATTAGGCCCAAAAATATTCGTATAGGTTCTAGGCACAATGCCTATAGGGTGCACGATCGTAACGTTACGTGAAGCCATAACAAAAAAATGGTATAGGTAAAGAAAAAGTTGGGAACCGAATATTGTTATCGAGTTCGCAATGGCAATGAATGTTCGTTTTTTTGATTTGCCCATAATTGTCTCTTATTCACTTTTGTACAAAAATGTACATGCCATACCTATCTCTCTAATGTGGATTTTATGTATTAAATTACCGTTCGTACAGTGCATACTGGAAAAAATCGTTAACCGAAGACTGAGGTGTAAGGATATATCATATCATGTTAGTGGTCAAGGAATATATTAGTGAGAGCACTAATATATAGGAACAAAATAAATTACGTAGTAATTGCATTGTGAATTGTGATACTCTGAGATTGCTGTCGATTTTCATTTATTCGCAAATATATATAGGTGCTAAATAAAATAATCGTAAAATATAAAGTAAAACATATTATTTTGAATATTGTAATGTATTGGTCATTTACAGTTTTACACCAAATATGTAAGCGTAAGTATATACCGTATAATGTATAACAATAATATCATAGTACTAAATACTTATTATTTTAAGCGGTAATTCATTATGAAGTTTATTCTATGGGTGATGATGTAGGTACTAGGTATACCATATTATGATTATAGATTACATAATCGTGTTAACAGTATAGTGACCGGTACAACGCAATCTTAACAATGGTATTGAACTACAAATAAATAATATTAATATATGATTTGTTTGAGTCACAGCTCATAAATTAATTATTTAAGCTTAAAGTATTTTATCACTTTTTAATTTTTTTTGGGGGGTTTCTTTTTGTCTGTCCGCTCCACGATTGCGTGGATTATTTTGTGTATTATTAAGTGTACGCCGTTTCTGTCTTCTCGGTGCATCCGTTTCACGTTGTGCTCTTTCCCCTTCACTTTGCGCTGTTTTCGCTCCACGTTGTGCCCTCTGTCTTTCCAAATCGCGCATTTCCCTTTCCACTTCACGCTGTGCTCTTTCAGCATCGCGTTTTTGTTGCTCTTTTTGTCTTTCTACATCACGCATTTGTCGTTCTTTCTCACGTAGGATTTGTTCTCTTTGTCTGGCTTTTTCACGGTATGTTTGTTCCCTCTGTCTTTCCAAATCACGCATTTCCCTTTCCACTTCACGTTTTCGTTGATCCTTTTCTCTTTCTGCATCACGCTGTCTTCGCTCCCACTCCCTTTCTTCTTCGCGTAATTGTCGCTCTTTTTCTCTTTCTAAGTCACGTTTTATTCTTTCCGCTTCACGATATCGTCGCTCCATCTCTCTTTCCGCTTCGCGCATTTGTCGCTCCTTTTCGCGTTGGTTCCGTTCCATCTCCCTTTCAGCCTCACGTAATTTTCGTTCCCTTTCTCTCTCTTCATCTCGCTCCTTTCCTCTCTGTATATCATATTTTTTCTTTATCTCCAGTACTTTTAATTGTTCATCAGCAGTTAATAGTCTATAGCTTCTCAATCCTGGAATAGTAATTCCATCTATATCTGAAATAATAAATCATTCGAAAAACATGCTTAAAAAATAGGATATAACATACGTTGTTATATATACTATATAGTTAAATAATAAGAGTCATATTTATAAATTCAATAAAATAAAAAGCCGGTCGTGCATGTAAAATCGTGTAAGCTTTTAATTTATATATTTTTTTATTATTTATTTAATTGGTGAGAAAAGAAGAGCCACCGGAGAGGTCTATAATTCGTCCAATACTGAATTGTCTTCCAGCACCAGCCATACGCACGATTTTTTCGTTACACCTCTTCCACCACAGAAAATTCCTCTATCAATATTATGTTAATTCATACTGAACAGTCCCTGTGTTCTCGGTGTCTATATTTGTTTAACTGTTTCATAGAACAACATAATATAAATTACTCACCTTCCAGCTATCATTTGATACATAAGAAAAAACGTGTCAATAATCCCTTCACCCAGGTATCTATATTAATCTGAATTAGACTAACTTTTTTGGCCGTTAAGTAAAAAAAAACATTTAGTTTACTTAATGTAATTTGGCAAAGCATCAACTCAACAATTAAGCTTTCTGCCCAGAACAATTTACATTTTATTAAGTCACAGTATAAAAAACCTGAGTTTATTCACCTTAATAATATTATATTTCAGGATGTGTTTAATATGCAATATTATATTCTAATTCCAAATTTATATTTACTTAAAATGTTGTGTCCTCCATAAACTAATTCATATTGTGAATTTAAATACGTTTTCCCATCAGAAGTAAAAATTGATAGTGAACTGAAATTAAATTGTATTAAATAATATGCAATTTAAATCTGATTTCTAACTTACGAGGATAACGCTGCAAAAATAATCACCGATAAAAGAGACGTGTAAAGTGGATTTATAATATAGACCTTCATGTTCACCAGTTTAAAAAGTCACTGCACTTATAACGTGTAATATTCGTCAGTGAATTTTGTTTCACTATGTACTGATGGTTAACAACTGCTTTGAAATATTTATATATATGTCATGTATTATATAATTTTGTAAACTAAAAATAGATTTATACATATTGTTCTAGATAAAAAATCACTATTAAACTGTTTACTAATTGTTGGCACATTTTGTTTCACTGAATAGGTAACTAATGATAATGTTGAAGACAACAACTGCTTTGATATAATTATAAGTACCTATGACATGTGTTATATGTTGTAAATAAAGTATAGATTAATATTGTTCGTATGCAATTTTAATATACACAGATAGTTCAAATATTTAAAATAACTGAAACCTTGTAGTTTGTACTTTAGTCATCAAGTGTTTGGTATATTATATGAAATTGTAAAACCTAACACAATGCACCGACGAACAATTATAACTAGTCGTTGCGTAATAATAAAGCAATTATATTGCTTGAAATATTGTATATTTTGTGCTGCAATAATATATTAATGGATATCTCTTATCTCATCTTATATTAAAATAGTTTGGCCACGCATTTTTGTTTAATTTTCTTTAAATATAAATTTTTTACTGACATATACCTAATTCATAGGCGCGAATGAGGGTTAAAGGTAGGAGTACCAAAATAATTTGTTCCAAAATATCTTAGAGATAATCGTTCACATACAACATATTATTCTTATTTATTTTTAAACCAATAAGACAGTTTGTTAATATGATAATTGATTAACAAAATAAATGTTAAAAGTTATAAAAATAATTTAATCAAGTTTAAGTTTTTCATTTGAGTACAAACGTTGTTGTCAGTCACTAGGATCGTTTTGATGAAAAATGTATACGGTTTGCAGAGGCCTTAACACTACAGAGACTTAGAGGATTTTATATTTTTACAAAGCGCAAATTCAATTTGTTTTGTCATTTTTCCTATTCATCACATATTATGACAGTTCAAAGTTTTCAAATTTAGATTTTTTCAGACATTTATCAGAAATTACGAAGATAAATTGGTTATTGCATGTTAGATAGTACAAATCATGTAAAAGGTTACAAGAATATTTGTCCTATACCTATAGTGGGGTCCTAATGTCCAATGTTTATTAATTCCAACAATCAGTTATGTAAATTATACTAATTTATCAAATGTATTTTTGTCCATTTTTTTTTTAGGTAGGTATTCAATGTACATATTTGTCCAATGTTATTTTTTAAATCCTATGCAATTTAATCTATTATTTTATAATTGCATGTCTTAAGAAAACTAAACTGAATAAGTAGAAGAATAACACTATTATTGTAAATTTTGAAATTTAGCATTATTAATCCAACATATTTTGGATCATTTTGTAGTTTTAAATGTTAATATTATAAAATATGACATTTACAGTCCAAATGTCTGATTTTTGTAGTTAAGTCTTAACCACACGCACGATTAAATCCAGTTAGTAGTCATTCAATCACACCGATGTCGGTAAAAATTTTTAAATTTTACCATAGTGTTATAAGTTGTCACTCTTGAGCGACATTATGTTGCGCTGTGAAAGGTAGGCAATTATATGCGCATTTGTGTTATTTAAAAACATTTTATAATACAATAGGAACACTAGAATTATTTGAGATAACTCTAGCGTAATAATATTAAGTAGAATATAAAAAGGGAGTGCTGATACCTAGCCCTTGGTAACTGGCCCCTGGCCTCCTATAGCCCGATTGAGTCTATGACGCGTGCTTCCGCTCCCCTTCACTCTTAACCATGCCGTTACTGTCGGTTTTTCTGGAAAATTATAGAAACGTTGACTGTGGAGTAAATGACTAGTTTATGGTGTGGTAAAGACTGATATATGTGTTTAATTTACACGAAGGTGACTGAAGAAATTCAATACGATGTACCTAACTACTACTGTGCAGTTTATAGACTTACCACTGAACAATTGACAACGCTACACGAATGATAACTGTATATTCCACAGTACAGACTATACCTTTATCAAGCACAACAAAATAATCGTCAGACGAATTCTATATTAAATTCACTCCAAAATTCAAATTATAAATTGTTATAAAATATTATAAATCGTGATTATTAACTGCTATCTATAATATGTACTATTATAATTGTACCATGTTTTTTTGAGTTATAATCGACGAAATATTTTAAAAATATAAAATAGTACAATAATTGTGTGGCACTCGCATGAAATTTTATTTCCATCAAATATTTTTTCGTGGTGTGTCTATTTTGTTGGGCTTTCTTTCCGTTGGATTTTTTTCTGGGTTTATTTCCCGTGGGCTTTTTTACCGCCTACCTGATACGCACATATCGGATTATACACAGATCTACAGATATCCGTCAATGACCCTTATGTCTGCTTTTTAAAATATTCTCTAATCATTTCACTAATTTGTAATCAGTTATCAGTAATATCAATTTCGAATATCCGATATCTAATAATAAAACTCCTGTGGCGTCTTTTCACCATATTTTTTGTTATTGAAATTCGATGGTGACAGTACCACGGCAATTCGTTCATCTTCAATTGTTGTATTTTTTATAAATATATTATCAAAAAAAATTATAAAACTATTTAAAATTGTATTCATTTTTATCATATACTTTTACGTAAGTTACGTATAGTAAAAAAATATTAAGGGAGGGGGGAGCATCCCCCTCCCCCCACCACGCAACTGAGACTTAACAGTAGTCTATTCATTTATGAATTCACAGGAATTCACAGGAATTGAGTACTAATTATTGGAGCAAAAAAAATTGTAAAAGTCAGATTGGGTAGGCAGGGGTAACATATTTTTTATTTTAATATCAACATGACACAACAGTAGGTACAGGTATCAAAAACAAAAATAATTATTTACTAAATCTAACAATTTATAGTACGTCGACAGGAGTTGAGGAGTACAGGTCGACCATTATAATGCGAATATGCCAGTTATGTAACTTCATTGCACGGCAGATACACGTCCACAATGTTGAACAACGGCTTTTGGAAAACCGCCAAAATAGTCACATGAAAGAGTTTTCGAGCACGAACAGAATATTGTGTTCCTCGACAATCATACTGCAGCAAAAAGGCTGTATTGTCGTATCGAAATGTTTTAAATCACATTTCGAACTCGTCTGAAGTACTCCAAGGGGGAGACCGGTTTCGAAGTAGAACAAGATTAAGTATTATACGCCAACACTGTCGGCTATTTCGGTGGAATAAACTGACCAAAAATATTACAACGCGTGAAGTTATCGCCGTTATGGTGCCGTATAGTTATGATACGCCAGAATACAATATGTTGAAGATATAACTATTTACACACTTATGTGGAAACAACACTGCAGCAGACAGCGCCATCGACCAGAAATAAGATTTTTGTTAAATAATATCATACACACTTATATAGTATAATATATCGTCGACTTGTACTCGGACGTATTATAACTATAAAATGCTATAACGTTGTCGATAACTATTTACACGTTATATTTTTCTTACAGTATGGATTCCTCTGGAATAGTCGGCAAGGTTGGCATATAATACTTGAGCATGTTATAATTCGAAACCGTTTTCTTCCTCTTCGGGGTTTTTCGCTTGAGTTTGAAATGTGATTTAAAATGTCTCGATACAGTATTTTTAACGCGTTTTGGCGTATTTTTTGTCGCCTCGTCCACGGAGGAAATGTCTCTCTTACTTCCGGTACTGCGATTATTGTCGTGGTACACGACTGTGTCAGTGTTCGACAAATGTGTCGTGTTCCTTTTGGTGAGTCTGTCTTGATTCACATGATACGGCTTACCTATGGATATAAAAATAAAAAAAAATACTACGTGAGACAGGTGTGCTAATATGATGTAAATATAGTATCTATAACTACAATTATTATGACTTTATATAGTATAGAATTTATTGTTGACGTTTAGGTTTATCACGTTTTTTTCAGCTAATAAATATAATTTAATATAATTTATATACCTAAATTAAATCTCATATTATTAAAAAAACATTTAATTATATCTACAACAAACATTCCCATAATCTATATTTATAAAAATGAATGTATGTCTGTCGTGTGTGTGTCCTTTATGCATGCCTAAACGACTGGACCGTTTTGATGACATTTTTTGTGTGTGTTCGAGTGGTTCCCGGAATGATTTAAATTCACAATGCGACCGGGTAGGTCCAAACCGTGGAGGTGCTCAAACAGGGATTTTTAGACTTATTGGATGGAAATATTTGCTTATAAATGGTTGCTTTTGGTTAGAGAAGAAATAATTAGTAGAAATTAGTATTTATTTATTGTTGGTTGCCATTGGTTGATTGGGCAGATCAGGTAAAAGCTTGTATCAAATCGAATTTTCAAACATTGCCTACCAAGGTAGCTGAGTTGCACTTTGTCCTTGATACGACATAGTCTGCAGATTTCTTACCAGGGTGCAGGCTGAGTTGCACTTACTGCACTTACTGCAGTACACTCAAAAGGTGTTGAAAAATCACAATTTTTTTAAGAGTTGTAGGTAATTTTTACTTGGCAATGGAGTGCATGGGATCAGCTAGTATATAATAATAATTTTAATTATAATTATTATTAATATTATTATTATTATAATTATTACCAACCGATAATTATTTTAGGTAGGTACTTTATAACTAGTCCATTTCATCTCGGGCATAGACTGATGTCACAGGTAATCCGTTACCAAAATCCATTTAAACATCAATGTAGCCACTTGCAACAATACAATATGAAAATAATCAATTTTTAGTTATCACACCATTTCATTTTCAATAGGTTACCTATCATTCAGTACATTTATGTTAGTATTACTTTACATATATTACGATAGTTTTATCAATATATTATAGTTTTTGGACCCTTGATCTATGAAAATAACTGAAATCTTAACTGTCACCGATGCCCAAGATGAAATGTACGAGTTATACATATAATTATATGACCTAGGTATAGGTTTACTCCCTATGAACGATTTCTGACTTAATTACGTTTTAATATAAAAATATTATATATTATATTGTATTGTATTTTATGAGTTATACTTTTGCAACGATTTAATTTCATGATAGACTTTATTAAATTGTCTGTCATCTTAGTGATATTTAATAGCCCTTTTAAATCCTTTTTGCGTTCATCCATTATTTCCAAAAATGGCTTTCTGTGCTATGTACCAGTTACTGGAAAAAACTAAAATATTTATTTATTTCTAAGAGTATTGTGTAGTATAATTCAGTATTCTGGATATTTAGAATGAATAGAAAATGTAGGTTTACCTTTATTATATCGGGCTGGTATTGCCGTCGTCGGCTTCGGTAGATCAACTTAACAACAGGCGATTGTTGACTTTACCTGTTCAATGTATAACTGTATAAGTACTTTAATTAAATACAATTAATATGCTAATTGTCAATAGAAAAGAACTCGCTTGATTTCAAATCTAATAACGATTATAAACTGCGAAACTGTGTATTTTTATTTGTTTTAAAACTTTTTTGGTAACTCTTAGAAATACAAAATATTTAGTTGTTATGTACACAACGATGTACGAAAATAATTATAATAATAATAATAATAATATTATTTATTTATTTTTATTAAGAAATAAGGCTTCAACTACTTGGTCATTAGTCTGATATTATTGTTTATTACAATTGTACACAATATTTTTTAACTAAGTACCACGTTAATATGATAAAAGGGGCTTAAAAAAAATTGAAATATAGCTAATAAATCAGTAATAAAACTAATAAAACTAATAAAACAGGTTTCACAATTATAACATTTATGATAAGTTTATTTCTACGATATACATTATATTAAAGTTGACCAGATCGTATTCGTATGATAGTATTATTAATTATATGTTTTATTTAATGTTATAGAAAGAATTTGATTTCATACGCTCATAAAAAATAATTCGACTTTTTGGTAAATTTTTTCGGAGATGAAAAATCGTATTCTGCCCTTATAACCTCTTTTTCTGCTCACTGGGTAAATAAAAACATTTTTTTGTCTACTGCAAGGAAAAATATCGTTTCCAACGCTTCAACCGGCATGGAAAATTGAACTTTCATTAAGGCGTGCTATAAAATATTTTACATTTTATTGTAATTAAGTCATGCATAAAGTTATTAGCTTAGTTTATTCACCTTTGTAATAAACCATATCATATTTTGAATTCAAATATGTTTTTCTGGTATAAAAAAACTGAAATTAAACTGAAATTAAATTGTATAAAATAATATGCAGTTTAAAACTAATTTTTAACATACAAGGATAGGTATGCTGAAAAAAATCACCGAAAAAAAAGATGTGTAAAGTAGAATTATAATATAGAGCTTCATGTTCACTAGTATCAAAAGTCAATGTTATATGCTTAACACGTACTGATTGTCAACAAATCGTGTTTCATTATATACACGGATGGTTAACAAGTGCTTTGTTATGATTATTGGTATGTTATGGTCAATGGGTTATATTTTATATACAGTAAATTAAAAGTAGATTAATATTGTTCTAAATAAAAACCAAAATTAAATTGTGTACTTATTGTTAGCAAATTTTTTTCTACTGTACACCATTGAGTGTTGGTTTTCCTTTGACCATTGGGTTCAATATGTTCAGAGAATTTAAATATTAAAAAAAAAATTGAATGCTTGAATATTAGTCATCATGTGTTCGGTAAATTATGTGTAGTTGTGAGATCTTATACAATACAACGAAGAACAGTTCTAACATGTCATTAAACAACTATTATTGTTGGGAATATTACATATGCCATCTGCTGCTACAATATGTTAATTATTAATCTCTCTCATCTAGTATTACATTCAAATAATTGGACAAAGCATTTTTGTTAAATTTTCTTTTTCTTTTGATCTTAAACTGACATTAGTTATACCTAGTTCATAGGTGCGTACATTAGATGTACAATTAGGGGCGCTAAAATAATTTGTTTCACAATATTTTAGAAGGTATCGCTCATGTTCGACATAATATTACCATAATTTTTTTTTAAAATACGTTTTATTGAATCAATCTGAAGACAGAATAGATGGTTAATATTATTATAAATTAATGAAAAAATGTTAACAGTAGTTCTAAAAATAATGTATTTTAAGATTGAACTTTTGGCTGTTGGTAAAGTGGAAATTTCGCTCTACAGCTTGTAAAAAAGTGATAATTCCCGTTCGGGGATAGTGGATCAGTGGTTGGAAATTTTATTGTACTGTAGATTAATATAATACATGCACGTATCATTACGTATTGTCCTATCTGTCGAATACTACCGAGTAGGTGCTATATTCAATGAAACAGTTTGGCGATTTTAGATATCAATAATTGAGGAACGGCAAGAACAGTTCATTATGTATTACCTTGATTTCAACTGAGACGTTTTCGGATGTGGAATAGGCGTGATAAAAAAAAATTATGTATGGCTCGTGCGGGAGGACAATACCATTCTTGTGCGAAATGCAGCAAACATAGGCATATTGCATATCTAATATATAACCTAACCTGATCTGTCACAATCAATCCTTTCCATCTTTCCGTGTCAAATTACTCTAGAACTGACACATTTCTGTCCAAAAATAAAATTGTCTACTCTATAGTACCTACCTACCTTTCAATCTATTTCGTTGTTTATACCTCGTGGTCTTTTTTATATATGGTTTATTATTTCAGTTAGGTAATTTTTTTAATATGGATGTTTTTTTCTCTTCTTACTTGTCCATACCATTCCATTCTGCCAGCTCTTAGGTTTAATAATATATTTGGATTTTCATACAGCTTGTGCAGATCTTCATTACCACACAATACATTATTAGGTACCAAACTACTAGTTTAGTTATACAGTAGGTAGTTAAGAGTACTATTTTCAAATTGAATATTCAAGTAAATAAATAGTAATCTCATATTTGCCTTTCTTCATTCCCTCCGCTTTTTGTTCCCAACCATATGGGGCAGCCACTCTTTTGGACACGGAGGTGCCGCGGCCGTAGTCATGGCGAAGAGGAGGCGTGCCCGGATACGCCGTTGTTGGAAGAGAACATTACAGCACTGAACTAAATACTAAATATTTAGTTCAGTGCATTACAGTCTCCATCTCGGATACATACTCAGTCCGAGTTGTCTCCAGTGTAAAGTGATTCCTGTCTAACGTCCTGTATATCCTTGTGCAACAACGCATGACTGTGTCATCGGAATTCGAGGCGCAAACGTATCCAACCCGTCGTTTTTTTGGTCCTTCGGAGAGCTATGCAGATGATCTTCCGGTCCTTATATCGTAGTTGATCGTCGCCGTGCCGGGATTTGGTGGGATTGCAGCAGTCGATAAGCGATGTCAAGTGGTGGTGGCTGCAACGGCGGAAATTCAGGCATGAATGCCGGCATCATAGACCCGGATACGCTGTGGTCGGTTGCAAGAGTGTCTTCTAAGCAGCCGCACCATTTTCAGGCACAGTAGTATAGGGTATCGGTATTCAGACTCTCGAACTCGACCGGCGGGCGGGGAACCGGGGCAAAAATGTACGTACAAATTGATCCAGTTGGGTGGTTCACCAAATTTTCACCTCAAAATCCAGTTGGTCGATCGCCGTTCTTACCGTTGCACGTCTTGCATACCGCTACCGCTAGTCTCCATCGTCGTCGCCGTAATTTAAGTGCACGACATCACATAGGCCGTTTGTTCGGCCAGTGGTCAACATCGTCCAGTTTTTTATACTAATGAAATAAATCCTCCCCTTTTTTGTTCATTTGTCCTGTAAAAGTAGAGTTAAGTTTTTTTTTGTTTAATAATTATCTATTACAATAATATATAGCTTGTAACATAAAAAAAAATTGTTTTTATTATCCGTATAGTTCGTACATTATTACAGTTCACGAGTTCTGAAATCGTCAGAACACAACAACGAAAAATGGGGTAGCAATAATCTATCGTTTTTATGCAGGTTTTTTTGACGGTAAAATGTCAAAAAAAGTAATGGATGTGTTAAACTTTAAGTGAAATCTACTTTTAAATTTTTTTTTAATAAATATAAAATATTTTACTACCTATCATTATTGTAATTATTATTATACTACACTTATGAAAAACAGTAATAAAAACAATAATAATAACAAAGATCAACAATCATAATAATATAAAAATAAAATAAAAATAATTTCTTAGTCCATATCCAATAAATTATTGTAATAGTTGCAGATGTCATTGTTATCTAACAGTCAATCTCAGGCACGTTAATTTAATGAACTTAGGTCAACATATAATGAAATAACGCTGGTCAAGGTAATTATTATTTTTGATTTATTGAGTTGTATAGAAAAAAGAAAGTTAAGAGTTAAAAATTACATTAAAAGTAATATTTGACTCTGCTTGTTATAATAATTTGATAACTGAATTTAAAACAACTGATCAAATAAAATAAATCTCAATATATTATTATTAATATTCGATAATATCGAACAAATATTTTTAAATATTTAAATACATATAGGTAGCATAAGGTTGTTAATTGTTGATTGTTGATGTTATTGAATATTTTTATAAAAATCGTTTTTAAATTGAAACTTTTTAAATTTTTTTTTGTTACCTTGCAGGACAAACAACCCTAGTTATAACAATATGTATAACTTAATAAGAATATTTTATAATTATTATTTGATAGTAAGGCTAGATAAAGCGTACTGTTAGTACAAGATGGCGATATATCGAAATTTAAAATATACTTGTTGATTACTGATTGATTAAAGCTGCATAAATGGTATACGGCCTTCTTGCATTAAAATTATAGTTAATAGTTAATATCATTATACATATTTATAGAAAACGACCAAATAATTTAATGATAATAATTTATAATTTAATAAAATTGCATATACATTTGATTATTTTTTTTATTGTTACAAACAATTCAAATTGATTTAGTCGAAAAATGGTTTTGGGTAAAAATATCTGCTTTTCCTTATTATTTTTTTTCTCATTACTTTTAAAAACCATTTGGTATTTATTTTCAATTTTTATCTCTACAGTACCAACTAGATTCACTTTCTCACTAGAGGAGATACTGCAATTTAAAATCAAAGCATTATTTCAACTACTTATTGTGTATATAGATGCTAAAAATCATCGTTTCGCTCAGAATCTAATAATATTATTTTTATCAATTAATAGAAATTAATGATAGTATAAATGGTTAGTTAATACATTTATGAATGCAATAAGGTCATATTTAAAAATATTTATTCTTTTTATAAATAAATTCTAGGTAACACTGGTAAACTTAAGTTTTTTAAAAAGCACATAATAAAACTTATACAAGTAATTTTAGAATAGACTATGTTATACTTAAATGTGGCTGAAGATAACTTATAAACTACTGTAAGCTATTAAATATTAAAAACTCTCTCCTGAACAATTTACCATTTTTGATAAACGCCTGATAGAGGCTATTGTATTGACAGTACGATGGATTCAAAAATGTTTAAAACTATAGAACAATTCTTAATAAGGCTTGGTTACCAAAAAGTGTATTCAAATTTTGCTAAAAAGAGGTGTGTAGTGCTGTACCTATTACACGTATAAAGTGTAAATGATAACATCGGTTTTAAGTATACTTGTTTATGCCCGAAAATATAGTATGCTAAAATTATGTATTACTATACTATTTAATGATTTATTAAAGGAAACATCTCATTTTATTGACCTTATCCGGTGCAACTATTTATTTTAACAATAATATAATTTATTTGTACATAAAAAATGACAACTATTCATATATAAGTTGCAAAAGATGAGTCATAATAGGGTTCAGATATTGAAAGGTTATCTAATTTTATATATATTAACGACTTAATATACTATTTCCTTTCTTTCAAACTATAAACACTCCATAAATTTAATTTGTGGCAGTTAACAAATATTATTTTTGACTACAATAATAAAAGTTTATAGTGCAAATCACTTAAAGTATGATAAATGTAAAGCATGTGAGTAAACC
The DNA here is from genome assembly GCA_027563435.1 of Nasonovia ribisnigri. Classification (NCBI taxonomy): domain Eukaryota; kingdom Metazoa; phylum Arthropoda; class Insecta; order Hemiptera; family Aphididae; genus Nasonovia; species Nasonovia ribisnigri. The sequence goes on from JANEHU010003982.1 coordinate 132,534, forward strand.
AATTATTAAATAGTTAGATAAGACAGTGCAGAATAAAATAAAAGCACACAGGTTAATTGTGTTTAGTTCATTTGATATTACCACCTATAGTCAAATTATATTTAAAAGTTATTCCCAAGAGCTTGTAAATAATAAACATTTTTGTTATTTGGCTTGAATATTTTATAATTATATTTATTTTACTAGTTTACTAATGTTATGTAGTGGATGGCTATAAAATAAGTTCATTAGCTTTCAAGATATTATATTTAATATGGCGGTAAATGTAAGTTCCAATATTTTTAAATATTTAAAAACATGTCATAAATAACAACTTAAAATATTTAATTAAATTTGCATATTTTTTTAAATTATACATAATATAGGTAGACGATGGTGAGACAAAAAATGTTATAACAGAAGCCTTAGATCGACATAACTTCTACAGAAAAAAACACAACGTTCCTCCTTTAAAAATCAATTCAAAGGTTTGTAATCATAAATTATTAAATTTTAGTAATTGAATAATTTACTTACATGTATCATACCTGAAATAATATTTGGTTAATCTTAAACAATTTAAAATTTATCCGAAAATATTGAATTACATTGTTTTGTTTGATGGATTTGATAAATACATACGATTTCGTGGTTTTTTTTTTGTAAGAGGGGGCATCATTAAGATTTCGTGATTATACAACTAATTTTTAATGTGTTTTAAATTAAATATTAAAGAATTAATTGTGAGAAAAAAATTAAAATTTACATACATTTTTGAAGTAGGTTCGATTTCACTAGGTATTAGTTTACAACAAATTATTGATTAGTTACAAACTTAACTAGGTAAACATTTTTAATACAATGACCAAATTTCCTTATAAATGGAAGAGGACTTTTCATTTTATGTAAAGTTTTAATTTTTATTAACATAACATAACATAGTCTTATGAAATTATACCTAACACCTATAATGTCAAAAAAGGTTTTGAACTTCATCGTTTAAAATTATTTTATTATTGTTTAAAAACGCTTTGTTACAATTATAGTTACACAGGTTATTGATATTCTATAATGAAATATAAATCGTAATAGTAATTTCTTAAACCACCATATAATAAATAATACATAATTAATAAATAATTTCACTGTAGATTTTCATTTTAATATTGCCTTTTTTATATACATTCTTAATTTGACAATTTTTTTTGCAGTTGAACGACATTAGTCAAAATTGGGCTGATGAACTTGCTAAAAGAGACGTAGCATCACATCGCCCAAATAATGCCTATGGTGAGAATATTTACACCATTAAGTCAACAGAACAAGTTACTGAATTGGGCATTAAAGCAGTAAACAGCTGGTATAATGAAATAAAATATTTTGATTTTCAAGGATCAAACGATGACATGGCTGCTTGCACAAAAGCTTGTAATTTTAAAATAATTTTAACTATTGCCTATTATAAATATTTATACTTTTTTGTGTCACTTATAACTTGACTTATTGAACGTTTAAAAATGTATTGGTGATTTTGAGCAAATATGAATCATTTTTGTTTTAATTGTGCACTTATAGGTAATTGGCTTTAAAATACAGCATGTAACAGTAAGACCTGACAAATTAAATAACTTTTGTTCCAATCAATTGTTTTTTCTTTATAAATTGACTGTATACGCTAGTAGCTAGTTTGTAATGTTATACACGTATAGAATAATATTTTTTATTTTTTAGAACTGAAAATAAAAAAATTAAATCTGATATAATTTTTTAAGAAAATTTCAAAGTAGCCAATTTGTAAATCTGGGTTTTAGAAACTTTTTGATTTAAAAAAAAATCTTCTAAATCAAGTGGTTTATTTATAATGATTTCTTAAGTTACTCATTAATTTGAATTGTGATAACATTAAAAAAAAAAAATATTGAGTATTATTATATATTTATTTATTACAAGTATCTATTTAAAAATTCTCATAAAATATTTAAAAAAAGTTTATACTTTTAAAATTTAAAACGTTTTTTTACAAATGGATCAACTTTACTCAACAAAAATAATTATATCAGATTTAAAAATTTTCATTTTCAATGCTAAAAAATAAAAAATGTTATACTATACGTTTACCGCAAGCGTATGTTTTATATATACATATATATATAAATAATATTAGTAATATTAATAAGAACAAAAATTAATTTATTTGTCAGGTCTTTCTATTAATTAATTTTTATTAATTTTTTTTTTCAACTATCATTGTGATGTATACTTTCATTATCGACATTATTAGGTTTTTGTTAATAGTTTTAATATAATTTTAGAAGTAAAAATAAATATTAATAGAAACAAACATTATTAGAAACACATTGGTTGGTACATTTAAATATTTTATGTTATTAATAATTTCTAAACACAATTTAAAAGAATAATATACATGTATAAAAATAAAAATATTTTCCTGTTACTTACTTTTAACTACCATAATTGATGAATATAATTAATTTGACTATATTTTTTTTCAGTTCACTTCACTCAAGTTATTTGGAAGGATAGTAGTGAGCTTGGCGTTGGTGCATCCAAAAGTTCCAAATCCGGTAAATTATACGTAGTGTGTAACTATGACCCGCACGGAAATATTAGATCACAATTTAAAGATCAAGTATTGCAAGCATCTGGTATCCCATGATCAGAGTCACAACCAAATTAATATTATATAAACACCAAATTATTATATTCAAATCGATTATTGTCTTTGAGATAAAAAAAAATAACACGTACAACAATTTTATTTGAATTCATTTTTTAAATTTTTATTTCATATAATAATTATTCAATAAAGATAACTTTACGCTAATAAGGCTTTTAGTTATGTCAATACAAAAGATACAAGGGTTCGAGAGTAAGATAATTAGTCTCTATTATTTATCATTGTTCCCACAGTTGAACAATATCGCATGTACCAAAACGTCAGCTTGTGATATTGTACTCGTAGTATAAGAAAATAATGCTATCACATTAATACATTTAATAATACGACAATTATTAGTCTATGACTTAAAATATAAATATACATTTACATACATTTATCGGTCAAGTCTACTTTGTATGATTTCCATACATTGTTATATAAATAGAATCATAAATATAATATAGGAACTAAAGTCTAGACAAATTTCATCACCACGGCGATGTCCTATATAATATAATGTCTACAATTTTAGTTAATTTTTTTCTTTGAGTTTACCGAACGACATCAAGGTATACCTATTGGCATTTTTAACGTTTTTTCTCTTTTTCAACTACTATAATAATATTATATTAGTATAACATTCACATCAATCGCGTATTGATAATTCAAATGGTCCCAGTTTCGCGTGTTCACCAATGACACAAAAACTTGCGAAATTTACGATATTATGTATACATTTTTATGAACATCAACAAGAACATAAAAACGGGGCATGGTCTACATAACTCTAATACAATTATTCAAAAGCGTGCAATTAAGAAAATATGTATACAATAATATCTTAGTACATTATAACAATTAACATAATAATATAGAAGGACAATAAGGGAGGTACCTACTGATTTTATTTTATTCTATAATTAGGTTTTTCTGACGAGAATCGCATACCCACCTTGTTATAGTTTTGATTTAGTATCATTGTTTGGCGTACATTCTATATTGACAAATTTATTAAACCTCTCATTTGTGTCAAACGTTTGAGTTTAATGTTTTTCCAATAATACGGTATCATGGCAAAATTAATAGACAACTGTAAATATCTATCTATGTTTAAAATTCTAATTCCACCATCGTTTTAAAGAATAATGTATCTCCTAACTCACAACATAGATCATAGATAGAAATATAATTCATCGGCTGTGTAAATACTATGAACGGATTCTGAAATACGTAAATAATAATAGCATTGAAACATTAAACTTATTTTAATTTTATTTTGGAGTATTCTCGAATGTCCATTTTAATATTGTATTCAAAACCAAGAACAAAGTCTATTGAAAAAAGTAATATTTTTTTTTTTTATTGTAATTATTTTACATTTAAATTATTCAAAATCTCGATACAAACAATAGATTTAACATCTGATAAACATATTATAGACTGTGATTGAAATTCGGAAATCGGAATCAATAAATATTTACTCTTGCGAATTGTCTACATCATTTTAATGTTACTGGAATCATAATATAATTAATTGTAGTTGCAATAAGATATATTTTAACCAACACTGAGAATACTTTAAGTTATAACGCAAGATAAATACGGTGCATGATGACATCGATAATGATATGGTCGTTGCTTAATGAATAAAATTTGTAAAAAGAAAACGAAAACATCTCAACGAAGTAAATTGTACGTTATAGACAAGTCTTGTCGACGACAAATAATTGTTTGAAACGCGTCAAATGTCGAAATATTTGATTGATATGTGCTTTAATGGTATATAATATTAGGTAAGTATTTTTATACTGTTATGGTGGTTCAAGTGGCTGGGAAAGATTTCGGTTTTGTTCAGAACTACGGGATGGGTAAAAAAAAGTATGTCAGTGATAAAAATGTACACTTCGCATATTATGGTGCAGTTTCCCACGTGTTGACGGACAATAAATTTCGCTCGATAACAATATCGTAAGAAACCCTGTTCAGTGGTTTTTAAAGATCATCTCAAACGAAAGAAATATCGTTTCGCCGCCGACCGACGCGTCGTATAATTGTACCTATCTACAAGTTTATTCTTTACCCTATCAGTTCCATAATATAAGTCCTATCCTAACCGAATGAAACTTATCTCCGTAGATTTTATACACCTATATTATAATATTATTGTTGTACACGTATATTATTATGTATACAGTTGTCATGTGCATATTTATTTTGGCACATAATCGTTTTGATTTCCGTGCAAGTGCGCCATATTTTTCGGAGAAGAAAAACATCGACCGCGTTCGCAAACTTCGCATACAAATAAAATATGTAACAATATTGAACAGCGGTGAATGTGAAGACTGCGTAGAACGTACGGATGTGATAATATTTTGTTACAGATATTATGTTGCTCTTTCATCTTAAACATATGTACAATAATAGTAAAATATTGCAATATGCATCTGCGCACGTATCTGTATATGTGAGTGTGTGTGTGTGTGTGTGTGTGTAGACTTTAGAGTTACCCATGAAAAGGGTTTGACTCGCATGAATTGTTGTTGCCTATACCAACGCATATTTTTTTTGTAACGATTACGTAAACATTTTTTCGTAAAGTGGTGTGTCGAAAACTCATGTTGAAATATTCGCATGAGATTATTGTCTTTATATTTTACGTATTTTGTACGGTATTTATATTGAAAAGTAGATGAAAACGACAAAAATGATTCAACATCAATATCCCGAAATTTAAATTCGTTATCGACGGGAAAAGGCGTGAGTTTGGGTTCACTTTAGCTGCGCACGATGTTTTCAACACTGACGCTTCGCAATAAAATGTGTGTATTGTGTGCAGGTATTTATTATGTGTGTGTATCATAAACGATAATGAGTATCATGGTCGCCGTTGTCGTTGTTGCTCGCGTGTGATGACATATTTTATTATAATATTATATTTTATACAATTATAGCAATATATAATATCGGTGGACGGATGTGGAAGCAATCGGGAAGAACTTGAGTGACGTGCGTTCATAGCCACTTGTTGCGAGCGTTGTTGCTCTTCCGTTTGCCCCACATCAAGTTGTATCATACAATCGTGCCCTGCAAGTGTTCGTGCGACGAGTGCGGCGACATGACCGGCGACGGCAACGGCGGATGGTGCAGTGACGGTACCGTCACCATGCTCGTGTTGCTGGACATGCCGGGCGAGGACACTTCTTCCGGCGGAGTCACCTCCAGCCCGATGCTGCCGTTCAGCGCGATCTTTATGGCACTGCCGCTCATCTCGCTCGGGTGCAGCTGCGAACAGACAACGGTGGCCGGCATGAGCGTCGTCGTGCCGGAGGCGTTTGTCGCGGCCGGATCGGGTCAGTGGGTGTCGTAACGGGGTTGGTGGTGGTGGGTGTGGGGTGCAGATGTCAGTCTGGTTAGCAGGGGGCTGTGTCGGTTGATCGTTGAGAGAAGGATTGTGACCTGAACGTGCGCTGTGCATGGTATATTACGGGATGGTTATAAATGGTGGCGATGGTCAAGACGTGGAGGTAGTAGGTAGTGGAGATGAAGGTATATCTAGTCATTAAAGTTTTATTATTTCGTGAGATATGTGCTGTTTTTTTTATTTTTGACGTAAGACACTCGCTTTCTTAGACAGTTGTTATTTTGTGCAATTATTGTTATACAAAAGTCTGAAGTACATAGTTACATATTTTTCTATATATTTTTTTTTTTTATGAAAAGTCCACCAGAGAGTGAATTTATGTTGGAAAGAAACGAACAATAATTGCATTCTTGAAGAGATTTCGAGTGGAGATGGCATACCAAAAATTCGTAAAGCTTTAGTTTTTATTTTTTTTATCAGAAATTATATCTCATATATTTTGTTGAAAGATATTCAATTAACAACTATAGCAGAAAAAAATGGTCAAAGATCGATTTTTCTGTGAAAACATGTAGGTACTTTCATACTGTAATGTCATGAACAATTAATTCTATACAAATATAAATAGGTGCAATAAAGAGTACAAAATTCAACCATGAGAACGAACGTAGGATGTAAAATGGATAATTCCAGTCGGTAAAGAATAATATAATATTCTACTTAATATTATTATTACAAGATAATCTGATTCGCTATAATAATTATAATAATATTTTATTTGCATATTAATCGTACGCCCCGAATCGGGCATGATGATTTAGTTGCAGTCTACTTAATATTATTATGGTTAAGTTTGTATTTAATACAATGATAATATTACATATACTGAATGATAATATTAACTATGTAGAGTGTAGACTATAGATTACAATATACGCATGCGTCGGTAGCGATGAAATCAAAAGGTACCATCCCGGATCGTTCGTGTGTCCCTGCGTAATGACCTTACACGCATTTGATAAAAACCTCTGCGGAAACAACCATGTGATGGATAGTTCAAAGCGGATATGTGGGAGTGAAGGTTTTGTACATACACGAAAGTCCCAGAGATTAGGTTTTAATTTAACCCAGCGGAAGGCATCAATGTCGTACATGGTTTGAAACGCAGGTGAACGATAAAAATATCAAATGAATACTACACTAAGTACATGGTAAACGATAACGTCGAAAAATAACAAAAATCCGAGTATAAATCCTGTGATCTACCAGAACAACGGAAATTTTAGTGCAATCTCTATAGTTCTAATGTCAAGCCGTTGTGCATAATAATCATTATCGAGGCTAGCTGAAATAACTACAAAGTTACCTCAGACCGCCTTCGCGCAGTGACGATATTTCTCATTGATCGGGCGCTTAGGCTTACTTGCATACTGGGTCTACGTTCGTGAGCAATTGACCCGATGGGAAAGTGAGACACTCCTAACTCTTCAAGGCTGCTCTTCCGGTTGCACGTCATGGAAAGTCCTTGTCTAAGCGAATTGGACCGTCTTAATAGTATGTCGTCGACTACACGCAGAGAGTTGGACCGAGCTCGGAGGGCACTGCCCACCGTCGGACTGTCTGGTAATGACAGGCTGTTCGCTTTGGTGGTCACTAACGGCGGTGGCCTGGTCATGAATGGCGGGAATGCCATACTCGACCCCCTTCTCGAACCGAATCCCAGCTGCCCGATTGTAGAGTTGAAACTTATGTTGGATTTCCGACGACTGTTGTGCCTCTCGAACGTTTTCTGGGCCGAAAATGGACTGGGTCGTAGAATATATCTGACAAAAAAAAATACAACAATCAGAATGCAACGATGCCGTTGATTTGTTTTACAAACGAATAACACTCCGCTCAAGTGTAAATTAATATTGTAATTTGTGAAAGTATATAACAAAATAAACATATAATTTATAATTAATGATAAAAGTCAAGCCATTTAACAATTTGCATTTAAAGTGTGTCTTACACAATATCACCCTCTTCAAGTTTGAGGTCACAACTAGGGTTGATAATGACGTATGACAGACTGCTCCGTTTCTCGCTGACTTCTTCGTGATCGACAGCGGGTAAATTTAAACTGTCCATTCGAGATCTGACCAAGTTTACTATTTCTGCTCGCTCGATCAAGTTGTCATGATTATCCCGGGCGTCGTCGTGCATGTTAATTGAAAACTGTGTAAATGTATCAATCAAAATGTATTAAAAAACAATAATGGTATAGTTGTGTTAATTGCATTGTGATATGAGTAAAATTTGTGAATTACATCTGTGCGTGTTTGCGATCAATCTATATTGCAGTAAAATGACACGAACTTTTGTTGGGTGAAATAAAATGCTGGGTTGTTTCTCTAAAAATTGTATTTATTTTTTTGTGAAATATCTCTTCAATATTGCAGCTATATCTAGCAGAGCATTTTATTTTTACTTCTAAATTGTTTTATGGAGAACTCAATACTGACGATGAAACGTATAGTTTAATCTATGGGTACTACTGTACTATAGGCACTTAAATTACGTATTATTTTCATTATTTTACGAAGAATAAAATAAGTCTATGCTGAGAAGCAACATGTAATTTAGGTACTGGATACTGCAAGGTAAATTAGTATTATTTTTCTATTTTCAATAATACCCAATATTGGTTATTAGGTACTTCTTTGTTTAATATATTATATTATTATATGATATTAGCTAGTATTAATTATGTTAAACCATATTATATTACTTAATTTAAATTCAATTTTAAAATCAGTAACATTAAAATGTATATAGTATTGCAGTACAGTGTTTTTAACATTTAATTGGTTTTAATGAAACTGCATTTAATTTATACACGTAACAATAATATTAACTTCAATATAACTCTACACAGTAATTGACAGTATACATAGTAAAAATTAAATGATTAATGTAATTTATTATAATAAAAGCTTTGTTAATAAAAATGATTTCTTAGTGACCTAGTAGTACCACCACCGACATATTATATAGCCTAACCAATATATTATATTTTATTTGGGCTAAACCCTTAATGCAAAAGTACATGAGTGTTAAATTAATTTCTATTGCTCATAAAATTACACTATTATTATAACTTATAATCACACAGTATACATTAAATACCTAGCAGCTACCTATACCTTCTTAACTTGTTTCACATAATTTGTATTTGTTTACATTATTTAATCACTATTATCGAGTCAAGAAATAGTGCGAAACAGTACAGTTTACAGTACAGTTTAGTAGGTATACTTATCAAATACACATACAATTATACATTTATAAGTAATATTTTATATTTCCGAAAATTTACAAAACATAATATATTTTAAATCTTATAAAAGTTTATATTATGAAAAAGTTAAAGTGACAATACAATTAAGTAACTCACAAGGTACCGCATAACATGGAGAAATATTTAATTCTTTAAGTGAGAAGTTACTTTCAAGAAAAAAGGTAACTCTTAGTAAAAAAAACTTAATTTTAACTTATTAAATCGTTCATTTCCAGCGTAGATTTTGGTTATCTGTGTTTTATTCAGAAATTTACTTAAAATATGATTTTTATTATCGATTTCAAATTTACAAAAAAAATTTGTTAAACTGTATTTTACGACGATTATTAAAACGAGAAACTTGTGTCTAGCACTTTAACATTTTAGTCAAAAAGTTTTAGGGCTTACAAAGTATAATGAAAGGGTTTTATTTTGATTTTCCGTGGATATTTATTTATTTTTTAACTATTTTATAATATCGATTACTCTTATGTGTTTTTTGTTCTACTCTAAATACCTAATTAACAATTTTATCATTTTGGATTTGTATATTGTTTAGTAAATTAAGTAAATATTAATGTTTTAATACATATTTTACTGACATTAAAAATCATTGAGAAATTATGTCCACGTGAATAGCTGGTGGTCAATGTGGTGACTATTTTATTGAAATTGTCTGACAATTAACAGTTTAGGAATTGGTTATAATGTATAGAAAATTGAAAATAAATAAAATAATTTCCTTCTGGATTGTTTAAGACTCTGAGCGGAGCGATGAATGTATTGGTTTTATAATGATATGTGTTTTTTTCTTTAAAAATACAGAGCTTAGTTATTTTTTGTAATTTTCGAATATTTATTAAACTTACTGGCTACCATAGTAATAATAAGTAATAACAATTTAAATATAATATAAAATATCCTAGACTGACAAACCGTCTCAGCTCAGAATCGTTTTTCGTATATAATGATTATATTATATCATTGAATTTAAATGTAATACCATCTATTACAGTGACCCACTTGTAACCTACTGTACACCTTAGTGATAACCACTCGCCCGCTTTTTTTTTAGTTAATCTTCATTTTTTACCTACTTTTTATTAAATATTAAATTATCATTAATCATCAAGTTAATGTTATTCGATCAATAAATTATAATATTTAAATTGTATTAATTAATTGTCACACCTTTGAGTGGAGGAAGGAAGACAAAGGAAAAGAAGAAGAAATTCTCCTTTGAGTTAATTTTAATTATAATTGAAGGCAGAAATTATGTGTGACGCATGTAACTTTCATCTACTAACACAGGCATGTCAAACACTCTAATTTTTTTTGTGGCCCACAGCTACTAAAATAAATGGACAAAATAAAAATAAATAATTCAAAAAATTATAAAATATTAATGTCGTGTCACAACGATCTTAGATTCTTACGGATAATGGTTTATTTGTTATGCATTATAATACTGTCTTATCTTCTGATATACTGTAACCGAATACGCATCACTGATGGTTTTATATATACATATATCTTTATAGATTAATAATTTAAATCGTTAGTACTCGACACGCGTGCCTCTTCCACTGTTAACATCTTATATAGTCGTTCGATAACCACCGTGTGTTCAAGTAAAAATTTTTTTACTTGTATTCTACTTTAAATTTAATAGTTAAAAATGTCTCTATTAAAACCGAGTGGTAGTAATCAATATATAATTACCGATGAATAACTTAATTTTCGAAAAGATTGGGAATTACAATATTTTTGCAGTGAAATCAATAATAAAATAATTTGCCTTGTATGTAAAAGTGTTATTATTCCAAAGTTGTACAACTTAAAGCGACATTACGAACAACATAAGCCAAAATACGACCAGTATGAAGGGTTATTAAGACAAGAAATACTGAAATAGGTTAAATCAGGGTATAAAAAACCACGGATAATATTTACAAAGATACCACAAGAAAGTGAAGCTGCAGTAAAGGTTAGTTACGTGTTGTCGGAGTTAATTGCCAAACATTCGAAACCTTTCACAGAAGGTGATTTTATAAAAACGTGTTTGATTAAAACTGCTGAAATTATTTGTCCCGGAAATCTAAAAACTTTTCAAAACATTTCACTAACACGAAAATACGAAATACGGTTACTGAAAGAATGACTGAACTAGCATTCAATTTGAGTAATCAGATTAAAATTAAAATGCCCAGTTTCGAGTATTTTTCAATCGCTTGTACTGATATTGATGGCACAGCTCAGTTAGCCGTATTTTTTCGTGCTTGCGATATGGAATTTAATATTTTTGAAGAGTTATTGGAAATTACACCTATGCAGGATACTATTACGGGAGAAGATGTATTCGTTTCTGTCTTTGAACTCTTGAAAAAATAAGATTTACCTTTGGAAAAGTTATCATCTGTGGCTACGGATGTAGATCCTTCTATGACGGGGAAAAATAAAGGTTTTGTTGAAAGATTACAAAAAAATGTTGTACATACATTTCATAAGACACATTGTATTATACATCAAGAGGTGTTATGTACAAAAGTTATAAATATGTAATAAAACCTGTAAAACAAATGATCAATTTTATAAGATCTCATGGTTTGAACCAAAGACAATTTTCGACTTTTTTAAACTATTTAGAAAGCGAGTTTTCAGGTTTTACAGAAGTACAATGGCTATCATGCTCCACTGTATTGGAAAGATTCTGGATGTTAAACGATGTAATACAAATTTTTTTAGAGTCTAAAGATCAAGAAGTCAACCTTTTATCGGATCCAATGTGGTTACAAGACCACTTGTTGAATTTAAATTTAAAATTATAAGAGAAAAATCAAATCATAACAGCCGTTAATGACCATGCTAAAGCTTTCAAATGTAAAATAGATCTATGGAAAATACAATTAAAAAAAGAAGATTTAATGCATTTCCAACATTGCATGACCTATAAAATAAGTAATAATAAACCAATTCTACAAAAAATATTGGAAAAAATTATAAATTTGAAGACTAATTTGAAAATAGGTTTCAAGACTTCAAATATTTAGAAAACGATTTTGCCTTGTTCAATTCTCCTTTTTCAATAGACGCAGTAAATGTTCCAGCACGTGTACAAATGGAACTGATCGAGATTCAAAATGATACAAGTTTAAAAAACAAATTCAATGAGGTTGGTATACCGGATTTTTACAGTTTTTTTTTTTATTTTTTTATTGATCTTGAAATTTACAAAATTTCCGCTTCGACTACTAGGGTCCATTATTTAATTTATATAATAGGAGAAAAAAAAATAATAAATTATATACAATATAAAATAAACGATTTGATTTTTATAAATAGGAACAATGTACATAGCAATATTGTTGTTATCTTATAATAATTTTAATATTAGTGATTTTTTGAAGAAATCGATTATATTAGTTTGGTTTAATTTCTTTGTTTGGGTGTTCCATATGTCTTGCCAAAGGGAGGTTGTGTTTTGTTTAATCTGTTTTCTAACGTCCGTGTACTGGGAAATGTTAATATATTATGCGTCATTTGAGCGGGAAGCTAGTTTGGCTTGTTTGTCTGCCTTTTCATTGCCATCTATTCCTATATGTCCAGGTATCCATATAAGAATTATGACATTGTTCTTTCTTTTTTCTTCTTCTAGTCTGTTTTGGATTTGTATTGCTATATCACTAGGATTAAATTTTTTTTTATACTAATGAGGGACCTTAACGAGTCACTTAAAATAATATATTTTTCATTTTCATTTTTGTTTATAAATTTAATGGCCAGAAGTATAGCCACTGCTTCGGCTGTTTATATGTAACATATTGGTAGTAGTTTAAACAAAGTCTGTATATTGTTTTTTATTAGGGCTATTCCAACCCCTTCATCATTTTTGGAGGCATCAGTATATATTTCTTGAAAATCGTTTAAGTGTTTAATATTGCTTTTTAGAAAATTTTTGTTTATGTTTGGAGGTGTGTTTTCCTTGCGTAGTGTGTTAAGTTCAATGTTAATGTTGTATGTGCTTGTCCACGGAGGGCTTATTATTTTTTATTTTTTTATTATTTGTGGTATTTTGGAATAGTCTTGATTACTTTTTATTTCTAGTGTTCTTTTGTTCGCTGATGCTGTGTTGTATGCTAATCTGGATAATCTCGCCGCATATAATAGTATCAATTCAGTTCTTTTTAGATCTGGTGTTGGTTCTCCTGCTATATTGTAAATGCTTTTGATTGGGCGGCTGCTTTTAAATGCCCCTATAGCCATTCCTATTCTTGTGTTGTGATTTGAGTCAATATATTTTTTTACAATTTCGTACTAGAACGATATGTAGAAATTCGTAGATTTGCATGTAAAATTATTTCTATGTTTAGTAGTATTTATCAATGTGAGCAACTATTTTCATTAACGAAATCAAATCACTTGTTAGATCCAGATTAACCAACACACATCTAAATTCAACACTAAAAGTGGCTTTGTCCAATAAAATTTCTCCTAAAATTGAAAAGTTGATGCGAGAAAAAAGATGTTAAATTTCGTAATAAAATAATATTGTAAAAAAGATTTTTTTTTGTAATTTAAATAACGCCTATCTCATAAATGATTAATATGATTTTTTAAATGTTAATGTTCATTTTTTTCTAATATTTAAATTTAGTTGTACCTACCTACTGTATGTGTAAAAAAAAGAATAAAATTGAAAAGTTTGTATAAAGTATTTTTTTTTTTGTTAAATTTTTATGTACCCGCTTAGCAAATTATTCAAATATTTGGCCCACTTAATACTTTGAGTTTTACATGCCTGTACTAACATTTCTGCGTGCCTCTTTCACTTTTTATACACTTTAATTATAACATAAATGTATACATATTATTAAAAAAAAGGTTTTGTGTTGACTTGCAATTATTTTCACGCTATCAACTGAATGTGAACTATTGACAAATAGTATGTTTATTAATATTAACACGCAGTGTATAATACAAAGGATATAATTTAAACATAATTGACAGTTTATTATTACATTTAAATACTTTTATTTGCGAATTCTATCTAAGTACTATAATATGTAGTTTATGAAAAATTTTGTTATATAATCTACTTATTATCAGACTAAGCTGTATAAACGCAACCGTATACATAAAGCGCATTCGAGATAAGATTTCAAGTACAGAATATGTAAAAAAATATCGAATAATTATATTGTGCGATTGTATTTAATTTGTTATAAAGATTGTTTGTTATAATGCATAATATTACTCAAGCAATCCTTAACAATATGCATTAAAAAAAAGTTTATGACATGCATTACTTTTTGTTTTTCAACATTCAAGGTACCTACTACCTAGTGACTGCCAAAATCAATGCATAATATGATGTGAAATATAATACTAAATATAACAATATTACATATACTAAGAATATAAAATTGTTTTACGTTTCTCACCAATTTCAAGACTAATGAGGTATATTTTTGTTTTATATAGCATTTGGGTAATGTTAAGATTTTACGTTAAACAACTCAACAGATCTGATAATTTATTTATGTCTATAGTATATATATATATATTTTAAAAATATTTTATGATTTGAACTACATAAAAAAATACATATTATATAGGTAGGTAAATCAAACACCAGTGTCATTTTTGTCGTATCTTTTTATATGTCCAATATATTGTATTCTTAGAATTTGAAATTATGAAAGAAAATAATATTTGAATTCATGTTGTGACTATGAAGTTTGAGTTGTCTTTTCCATTTGTTCATTTATACGTAACTCCTTAATTGACATTTCAAGTGCTTTTTTATAGTTAAACTTACATTTGTTAAAAATGTATGTAAATAAAATATGAAGTTTTGTTTGTTAGATAACTAAATTGAACTTTTTAGTACGTCTATGCTTAATTAAAATAAATTTTCATGAAAAAGTTAGTATATTATTATAGTTAATTCATTATAATAAGTCATTACGTTGGATGTTATCTAGTTTATGTAAATAATTTATTTCTTGTTATATTTTTTAAACTCTGCTAATTTATTATTATTTATTACTATTTACTTAAGTACTCACTACAGAATTTTGGTTCCTGTGGCAATTAGGCAGACAGTTAGTTGGAATGGGCATGTAAGCTTCGTGATCTGAACCCTATGTTTAGGAAATAATAAGCCAGCGATATGAATTTAGGACCAAGTGAGAATACAAAGCATTAATGAAATAAATATACATAATGGTTGATAGATGTTAGTTATAGATGCATACCTCAGATATTTTATCGCAGTCTGTACCACATGCATCCTGTAAGTTACAGAAGAATAAACTGGTAATTAGAAAGTTGATAGTCTCAACGTGTACATTAGTTGGCATTCAGTGAAGAAATTAGTTTAAAGATCAAACGAATTCTTGAAAAATCTACTTGTATCAATTGAGTAAATTGCACATACCGGTGGTGATTCTATGTTTGACAAATCTTGAGTTCTGTAAATGCCTAAAGGTATCTCACAAGTAGTAGAACATAGTTTTTGGTAAAGACGACCGTAAGTTCGTATCCACATATCTTCTTTTGTAATTTTCATCTATACAAAAAATATTGGTGTTTAGATGGTTATATTAGTGTGGGTTGTCTATCTCACATTAGTACAATTAACTCTACATGGAATTAAAATATAAAACACAAAATATAGCCTAATTTATGAGCTAGGTAAGTCATCAGATTTTGTATACTACACGTATAATATTTCTAAATCGTAATTTCGTATCATATGTTTATTATTGTTTGTACATTAAATTAATTATTATTGAGACTTGATAATACGTACAAAAATTAAATTAAGAAAATTTTTTTGGCACTTACCGAAGTTAGGAAACCAGAACCAGGAGCCTGATCCACGCCCAACAGTAATCTTACAAAAGTGATGACATAATCTTTTACAAATGCTTGGTATAACAGTGTATCTAACATGCTAGCACTGAATACAGAACCAGCCGCAAATGGCAGTCGGAACATGTATGATATGTGAGAGCCTCTTTCTTTTTCATGCTATATAATGGAAAAAAAAACATAGATCAACAAATGTTGTTACACTAATATTACAATAAATTCGAATTATACCTTTAAAATGTTATATTTAGTTATATTCATATCTTACGGGTTTATATATTTAAAACTATGTAATGCAGTATTCAGTTATACTTTGTACTCATAATTTATATTGGCATTGTTTTATTTATTAAATAGAAACGTAGAACAAAAACTATGCGTAATTACATGTTAATACGCAAAAATACATCTTAAAAATTTAAGTTTGGTGCATTCGGACATTAATTTTGGAGACAAGATCATTATATTATCTTAAATAGGTACCGATATTTTTTAAATGTTTATGTAATAAACTTTAAATGTTAAAAAAGCGTCGTTTAAAGAATTTAATTGATAGAGCTCCTTTCAGAATAATATGATTTTAAAATGCTAAGTTCTACAATTACTTTTAAATTTATTATTTAAATACTCTGCACCGATTAAATGCTCCACCTTATACTGTATTACAGTAATCTTAAACATAAAATAAAAAGTTTACAGAGAGTTGTGTGTAAACATATGTAGACGAGCAAAAATATTTACGTGCTCAGTTCATGTAGTAACATAATAAATATTATTAAAATAATTGTATCATAATCAGTCATAAATTAATTCGGGTGAGTTACAAAATTAACATAATATGTTAATTTTATTATTGTATGAACTCTGACAATGTTCAATAGATAATGATGAACACTTTAAATAATTATTACTAATGTTTATAAAATATGTAATAAATATTAAAAGTATTTGCATATCACACACAACGTATCAGATATTTGTACAATAGGTCACGATACAAAACATAAATTACGAGTTACAGTGGTCTCCTTTTTAGAATTTGAAAGCTTGCAAATGTATATAAACTGCATCCCATTATGGTTTTTTCCATACTTATAATATGTGAAAACACGCGTTGTCAACTTGTGACAAAGTGATCGGTATTTGATTATTTTCAATGCAATTTACACTCTGAGAAGTGAGGGCACTAATTTTAAGATAATCGTACTTACTTTTTCCATTTTTGATAAGTGCAGCGCATAGGTGTCTTGTGCTCTGAATTGCATAAATCTCATATTGGATGATTGAGATAACTCTGTTATACTACGAATGTTGGGAAAGAACCTATATTTTTTTTGCAAATCATGATATTACATATATGTTAAATATATTTAGGTATATCCGCATCATGTTTATATCAACTTTATGTATTCAATAAAAACAAAGTTTTTATAGTCAATTTCTAAATTGGATATGTATAATGTATATATATTATTGAACGATCAAAAACAGTTTGATATAACTGGAACAAGTTTCTGTAGTATACCTAAGAAATTACTTTGAAATATTAATGTTTTCCAAGGGGAAATACTTACTTAAACATTGTTTGGACTGCTACAATGGTATTACAGTCTGCTAATGTTTCCTCTTCAGCTGAATTTGATAGTTCTTTATTTACCACCACTACGTTTTCTGCCAACAATATTCCAGCCCTCAAGAGATCATCCAAACTGAAAATCATATTATTGTAACTATAAATAACTCGTATAAATATTCTGCAGAATAACACGGTACATTTTACGTAAACAGTACAAGTAAGTATAATTTAATTATACACTATTTCATGTATTCATCAATCTGAAACATTTATTAGTTCTCGTATTGTTAGAAAATGTCAGATATATTATTATAATAATTATTGTTATTTAAAACAATGTCAGTACGTATGTATTACGTTCAACACCACATCACATTCCATAGTTTTTTTCAAAACTTTAAAATTAATTTTACCATTTTTATTAAATTTACATAATATAAACATGGCTTCACTTAATTATGTGTGGATTAAGTTATGCAATGTTGCTTGTCACTTCATATTCAATCAAATTAAGATCTTACATGATTGATTGATTTTATGTTTACATATTTTCCGGATAGGTAATAAGTAATAACTTGAGCTAATATACAATGACATTATTTCAATTATGGTATTATAGTTGGTTAAATATTTCGAGGGTGCTATAGCATTATTATAATAATGTAAAATGATAGATATTTTCGATTAATACGTGAATACAAGATAACATATTACGGGACTATATTTTATAAATCTATCTACCGAAAAACCAAAAGCTAAATTTTTTTTAGGGTTTTTCTTATGCAATACTGTTAACTAAATGTTGGTGCATGATCTTCAAAAGATTCTTCGTTATTGCCTCATGATCGACAAAATTTGATAACAGTAGTTTTTAAATAAAAAAAGATAATATAATATTCTTGAACAAGTGGTCTCTATTATAGATAGGGCTTGGAAGTTATATAAGATAAAAAGGAAAATATGCATGTAATTATGCATGTAGATATGTACGAAAATTTTTTAAAATATGCATGAAAATATGTCAAACATGCAAAAAAAGTTTGATAAATATTCATAAAAATTCAATACTCCAAAAAACCATTTTATGTTGTTATTAATTTGCACTAAAAGAAATGTAAAACTTGATAAAATAAATATACAATATTTAAAATATCGCGGAAAACTGTATAACATTTTGATGTTTTATTGAACGGAAAAAAATAGTTAAAAAAATATATTCGTAAAGCTAGTAGGTACATCGGAATATTAGTGCGATTGAGATTATATGCGCATCGCACCGTTGCATTGTCGTTAAAAAATAGTGAACTGCGACAATAACAATAAATACTTATACATATTAAATAATATTTAGTAAGATACTTAATATTATTATTGAAATACACATCTTAGGAATGAAAAAGATAATTTCTTTTCAGAAAATATTAAACATGCATATAATATGCGTATAAAATTAAAGGGGTGTGTAATTTTCCCCTGAAATTGACGACATAATATGCATTGTAAATATTCGATTTTTAAGCTGACCATTGTGTCGCTCAGATTTCTAGCTTGGTCTGCTATACATTGAGAGCATAAATATAGAATAATGAACAACGCCTGCAACTTCCGAGCCCTAATTATAAATATTAATCGACGCATAGTTTTATCTAAATGTTCTGAAAAATATCAATTTGATTTAATTTTTTTTCTTTTGTGAACTCAATTGCCTATATGTAGTCTTGTCCTCAAATTAAGTAATATCCATCCCGTATCTGCAACAAATCATCCATCAATGTAATACCTATTATATTACATGTTTGAATAAAACTATTATGCGCTTTATGTTTATCGAATCATATTTATTTTAAATTCACTATAGCATTCATTCACGCTTTAAGATACTAATATATTTATTTTTTTATCCTTTTATAATACATCCAGCCACCTAATATATTACAACAAATAGGTACCTATACTAGTAAGTTTGTTTATCAATAATTCATCAAGCTGTCAGATTATTCGCGTATTGAATATCCTGTCAGTATCAGATACGGCAAACATAATATGTATTATAATAATACGTTTTGTTGAAATAATTTTTTTTCCAGAGCTAAACAATGTATAATGATATATACTATATTACTATATAATATCAAATAATATATATGACGCCATGTGATTTTCTCATATATGTATATATATTTATTACTTATATATTTTATTTATCTTCACAGGGTATATGATTCTAGTTTATCTGATTTATGACACAATTTACAATAGGTATAAGCAAATAGGTCATGTACAATGTACATTAATATACTACACATCAGGAATGTCCAATGCGCGGCATTCGACTCTTTATTTTTACGGCCCTCTGCACGCCAGGATTATTGGACAGTTAAATGAAAATAAAAAGCAAAAAAAATACAGTTTTCATTAGGGAGCACTGTGTTGGAGAGGGAGAGATACATTTTGGTATACATATTATTATGTACTTTTCCAGCGAACATTTGTAGTGAAAATTCTTTTTTTGCAATAAAGGGTGTTTTTATGCGGTCTACATAGTATTCTATTCAATATGTTTGGCCCACTCAACAGGGCAGTACTTTTGACTGGCCTGTTGTACATTAAATTTTTAAATATTGATAAATATTTTGGACATTTTGTTATTATTTTTTTCGTTTTATTCTAATTATTGTTAAACAGTCTTACCAATCAATAGATCCCAACATCCAGTAAACAAGTGGGAAGTATGAAATGGCGTCTAGAAACGCAATATCTGGCCGTCGTTCTAATAGTATGATGATCGGATTTAAGGACGTTTTCGGATGAAAGTGTGCCCTTAGTGGTATGATGAAATTGTAAATTCCATTAGACGCGTAATCGGCAGCTAAAATTATGGTTTTATTTTGCCAATTGTAGTCATTGGCGTTTCGGTAAGCACAATGTTCACATACCTGTTATTATTAAAATTTGATTAAGCTTATTGATTGTTATTTGATAATTGTGCGTATAATATAAGTGGCTGGTAATCTAATTGCCGATACACAATTTAACAGTAATTATTATTATTATTATTATTGTACAACATTTTTATTTTGTTTCATTTTATAATGCTATATAAAAAATGTTGAACAAATAAATTATAAGCATTATTAAAGTATATAAAAGTATATACCATACTTGGTACTCAATTTTATTTTTAGAACTTACTTTATTTTTGGCAAAATATTTTAATAATAATATATTTCAGTTTAAGTAATTTATTAATTAGCATTCAGAATAATCGGTAGCTAATTATTTAATAAATAATAATGTACATTGTTAAGTGTTATATATAATAAAATATTAGTTTCAGAATTTGTGGCTTACAAATTATCTTAATTTAATTAATGAAACTTTATGTATTAAATAATAAACATTGAAAATAATAATTAATATTTTATATACCAGTATAATGTAAGATGATTCCTATCTAGTAAAAAAAAATATAACAGAGCTTTAATATTATTATAAAGGGGTATACATTATAATTATATTGGACTATATTGTACCATCACTATCATCGACTTTTAACATTTTGGACTTATTAAAATCGCAATTGTTGTATTTTGGGTTTAAAACGATACGCTTAATATTTTTTAAATAAATTTGATTTTTCATAAAATTTTATAACTCTCAGGCTAGTGTGATATGTAACACAACTTGCATGGAAAATCTAAACTTATACATTAAATAACGAAAGGTAGAAATATAATAATAATACGAGTATGTGTTATAGAAAAATAATATTTACCTGGGCAAGCTGTAGACAACACAGTGGTTTTTTTTCTTTTAATAAATAACACAATGTGGGACTGACACCTATGTACGGTGACACTGGTGGAAATCCTTTGACTATTCTATATAAATAAAAAAATTAAATAATAAAAATAGTAAAATTAAAAATTAAATAAAAAAAAAAAACGTGTAACCGAAAAATAACACGTTTTACATTTATGATGTTTTGTGTCGACTGTTTTAAATTTTTATTTAACTTAATGGCACCACGTTGCATAAACACTTGCCTGGTCCACTCAGCATGCCAAACAGGCTGTGTGTAAACGTCTTCCTCGCCATCCGCTGTAACGCGGAATCTGAGTTTTTAACAAACATGCGAAAAAAAAAACAATGTACAAACGAAATCGACATGCAAAATAGTACGAAGTCAAAGGTTTAATCTGACTAAAATTTAATATAGAAATGGGTAAGGTGAGATATTAGTTAGATATTAGTTTTTTTTTCAAATATTACTTTTGAGCTTGAAAAATGTACGACCGTCTGACCTATATTGTGTATCTATTAAAAATGTTTTTATTTTTTAAATGTCAATATGTCAATATGTCATTATAATTAGTTGAGATCTTGACTGCATTTTGTAAGCGATAGATAAAATACTAAAAAATAAAATAAATTCAAAAAAGTTTTGATTAATATTTAAATCAGGTATGGGATTCGGTCACGTTGTATTATTTTTGGTAAAAATAAAATGTAGAAATCTTACCATTATATTTGATTACCAAGCAATAATGCTTATATATATAACACATATTTTCTACCATACACATTCCATTGAGCAAATGTTTATTGCTGGCATATTAGGAAATAATTAATTAAAAATATTTATATTAAAAAATGACCAATTTGTATTAAAACTGAGAAAAAATAGTTGTAAAAATATTCTATGTCATGTCTTGTTATTTAAAAAACGTGGGGTGATTATAATTATTATACAATACCTATGTATAAGATAATTTTGCTACTGTCAAAGTGTCAAAGTTGATATTTTTGACAAAAATTAAATTTGGTAGACATTATTAATAAATACTGGCAAAGGTATTAGACAATGTTGAAAATATATGTAAAACTAATAAACATTAACGCGTCTTTATCCTTTACATATTATGTTACACCAATGGATAATAACTAGTTTTGTCATTATTTAAGTACATTTGCCTCACGATACTTTAAAAATTAACAAAGTTTTCATAGCTTTTGTTGTATTTTTATTTTTAAACTGAATAATATTTACAATAAGTACAAGATATGCTCTTTTTCTGTTTCGATTATTTGTTATATTATTACAACCCTTGTTTTTAATAAAAAATATGATAAGAAGATACTAAAAGCGGGGAAATAATTGTACATCATATAGAAGAACTTGAATTTATTTTATATATCATCGTATTAGTGTTATATTTAATGTCATACATTTACATTAAATCGAAAGCGTCTATTAGAAAAAAGTAAAAACTTCAAAATTGAACATAAGATGTAATTTTGTTATTTCTCAAAATTTGGAAATATCAATAACTGTATACCGCCAAGAAACTTTATGTAGTGACTTAAATTAATAATCCCGTATATATTTGATGTAGGTAGTATAAACCTTATGTATTTTTTCGTTTTTTTTTGGCTTCAAAGTATTTTAAAATATTTGTTTTACAAGTATAATAAGAAACATAAAAATATTTTCTTTCAGATTTTTTTTACCACTATATTTTCTATACACCAGGGACGCTTTATTTTTTTCAGTAGAAAAAAAAATAAAGATAAGGAATTTTTACTATATTATTTCAATGGGTTCATCAAACTTTATGTACCTTATAAAAGAATTTATTAAACTTATTTACTGAGATAATGTTTACATTTGCTACTAAATTATTAACTTCTATAATACTAAACTACTTTTGAAATTGTATTTTTGATTGTATGAATCAGCTTGTTTATATTACATTTTTTTTTTTGAACCAATCAAAACTACAAATGAAAAATATTTAACTTCAATATATTGGTTCAATTTAATAATTATACAGTAACTGTGAATTTTAATTTCAGAATTCATCAGTATTCGGTCAGTTATATTATTAAAATCAGTAGGTAATCACCCTCAAGCAAGGATACAGCGCATACTAACAACCACACAAAATCAAAATGCATGAAAATTATAAAATATATTATATATTTGTAACTTATTTTATTTTGTTTATCCTTACGCTATTTTTTCACTCGGCGATCTCCACGGAACTTCATCTTCAAGTTCATCTTCGCTTTCGTCTCCATCTTCTTCTGGAGGAGGTACAGATATGTTTAATGACGATCCTGTTATATTTTCAGCCACTGGTAATATACTTGGACGGCGACTACCTAAACACAGAATATTTTGATTTTTTCCTCTATAAATGCATTTAATCGACATCACCTCTTCTTTGACCTAGCACTTCTGGGCTCAATAAATTCGGATTCATATCCATTGGTTTTGGGATATTCAAATGATTGCCTACGATTGTCGGTTCTTCTGTTTGTTTGTTATGGAACGTGTAACTTTCTCTAATAGTTTTTTGAACTTCGGTGGGCTTATCTAAAATTGATATATATTGTAAATTAAGATACTATATTGTCTGTGCATAATATACTAGTTAGTACTGCTAAAATGTAAATAATATCAACTCACCATTGTTTAACATACTATCAAGATGTTTTGAAGGCGCAGTACCATTATTTGAAACAACAAACGATGAATTTTCTTCCTTATTGACGCTAATGTAATAACATATATCGGATTTCTTCATTATATGCCTAGGTCCAGGATTTAAAAGTATTGTGTCTTCATAAAACTCAGGTAAATCAGCCGGCCGCACGCCCACTAATGATACACCAAACCTAAGATTGAAGTGAATTATTATAATTTACTTTTAAATTACATATTATATTGATTGTGGTAATGTACTTTCGATGTGAATGAAAACTTGCATATGTGAAACTTTTGCCTTCGTATTCACCGAAAAATCTACTGTCTCCTAAGAGTATGTGGTAGATTTCATTTCCTGAACATCTACCATACAGCCTATGCCATTCCTCAGGCGAAGTCTGACCTTCCCTGTGCACAAGTTTAACAAATTTTACACGGCAGTTAGTACGATTTACAGTGAGAGCATTATTGTTAAGCGATTGTAAGAAGCAGTGTCGATGAATTACTAAAAATGGTTTTTTCTATTATAAAAGTAGTTCTTACTGTCCTCTACTTGTATGCAGTAGAAGTGTGACTAGTGTTGATGCCCCAGGGCATGTGCAGTTATTAGCAAGGAGAGCATATTTAAGCTCATCTTCACATACAACAAACTCAGCAAATTTCACGTGTAATTTATTTTCTGGTCGAAATATTTGAACATATTGGGGAACAGTTGGAGCATAGTCCTTGACCGCCCACGATCGTAGGATTGTGTGTTCATCCTTTTAATATATAGCACGAGTTACAATTTCGTTTTTAATAAATTCATTAATTGGAAATATTTACTGCAGCAGTTTTGTCAGCATAATTTCTGGCAGCCAAAACAAAACACGCTTTAGCGTCACTCATTCTAGCTCTCGACAGATCTCCGTCTTTCAAACACGACCCTTGGATATAAATAACTCTTTGTGCCCAAATAGGTACTTGGAGAATCATTCTCATGGTGGTGTCAAGTTCCATTGGCGATAATAGGACCACAAAATAGTCCTGATAATAATAAAGTTTGTATTAATAAGCAATATAATACATTGTAATAAATTACAATTCTATAAATCAATAAGTCAGTTTATTTCACAAACTTTTTTTTTTGTAGCACATACTTAATAGGTTTATTTAATTGCTTTGTACGACTGTAGGACCTAACACTTGGTTTCAAACTTCAAAGCCATTCCCGAAAAACTTGGTTTGAAAAACAAACACAAGTTTTACCCCAAATGTGTGTATATTTAGTTTTTACGATGAATAGGTTATCTTAATACACTACTTTCTTTTTAATTAAAATAAGTTTAAAAAAAAAAAAGAAGATTCTTTTTAATATCAAAGGAGTGAATTTTAACTAACTTTTGGCATCAGCCTCCATTTATATAATTATATTATAATTTTATTAAATACATAAATAAAACATCAGCAAAGTTTAATGTATTTATTTTGAAGTACATTGAACTAAACATTATAGAATACATTTGTATCGTTCACAAATATAGTGGATATGCAATAGTCCGTGTTGATAAATTGTACATAGATAAAATTAATTTCAGACAGAAAAATTCTGGGTATAGTTAAAATTTTAATCATTAGAATCTCAAACTAAAATAATGAAGTAAACGTAATTGGATATTATTAATAATAATATTATGATTTGTATACAAATGTAATAATATGTATGGTTCTTATAAGTGTATAAAAAAAATTGTGACTACTACAAATAAATGTATGTAAACGAAGTGAAATTTTTTATGTCTTATTTTAACTTTCACCGTGACATATTACTCATCATTATAGTTTAGTAGTTCAACAAATTAAATTTCCCACCTTAGAGCTTAAAACTTTTGAAATGTAGTTAATATATTATGCTACATATTACAGCTACATACGATGTAGCTGTTTCTATGGATTTTTAATTAAAACTAGAGCCGATTAATATTATGACTATACACCTACTTGAAGTAATGGATGTGCGTAAAATTCATTAAGAAAATCCATAATTGTGTCAGCTTGAAGAGTTGTACTACAGACGACTACATGTTTTTCAGAATGTGCTCTATGAGATGAATAAGAACCACCTAGTTTCTGTCTCTCCATCCATGTGAACGCCAACTGTTCGAACTTTAAGATAAAACAACAAACACAATATACTTAATTACAGTTAAATTTATTAGAACATTAAAAGTGAAATTTACTAAATGTGTATAAAATTTACTTGTGTTGGAAGAACGATGAGTGCTATGCATATCATTACAACCATATAGAGCTGGGAAGGCCAAATGTCTGGCACGAAGTCACCGTATCCGACCGTAGAAAATGTGACCACCACATAATAAGTAGCCTGGAAGAGACTTAGATGCCGATG
The DNA here is from genome assembly GCA_027563435.1 of Nasonovia ribisnigri. Lineage (NCBI taxonomy): Eukaryota > Metazoa > Arthropoda > Insecta > Hemiptera > Aphididae > Nasonovia > Nasonovia ribisnigri. The sequence continues at coordinate 159,207 of JANEHU010003982.1, forward strand.
GCCAGCTCTTTGGAAATGCTGAATACCACATACACTATACACAGTCAACATAGTCATGAGCGATTGTTACACTGGCCTGTGATTATAACTCAGAACTCACCTAGTAAATACTAAACAGAGAAGCGTGGCTGAAAGTATCATCAACTGCTGGGACAGTGCTGATTGTGATTTTTGCATAGCACGGTGAAGATCGTTCTGAAACATAATTCGCAAAATGAAAACGTAATAACATTGTTAACGATAAATTGTATAATATTCACTGACAAACATATTTTCTAAGGATTTTTTCGCCAACCAACAGTTTAGAAACACTGGTATGAAAAGATTGATCAATGTTGGTTGGAAAATCTGTAAAATAATATAAGAGTTGCGTTATTGACTGATGCGTCATTACTCATTACCTATTAAAAATAAATACTAACTGTGAAAATAAAGGGTACAGTTGTGATCAACTCTAAAAGGAAGTGGAATGATAGTAGTTGTTGCATTACATTTCCCTGAAATGAAAAAAAAAACATATAATGGTACCTATTTAACTTATACAATATAGGTACTAGGTTCTACTACTAGAATGTCGTAAATTTAATGAAAAAAGATCAAAATATAACCTCCCAAATAATCTCTCCGAATGCCTCAACAAAGAAGTTTCCATCTATAACCTACTTAAATTGATCAAAGACATCAATTTATACAAAACCATATAATCAGAACAAAATGAAAATACAAATATCTATTAATTTTTAATTTTTAATTGTACTTGCTTACTTATTTAATTCGATGTTATATATATATATATATAAGTATATGATATAGATATATATGTATATGTATAAAAAATGTATCTTTATTCTATTGTAATGTACTAAAACCCCATACGTAACACACTAATAGCGGTCAATGACCAATGTAGTTGAGGCATTGTATTTACAATAATCATAATAATAAGAAAAATAATATATACTTAGCATTTCAATACATTTTAATAAAGTTTTTAATTAAAATAATTTAAAATTATAATAATTATAATAATTCATTTTTATGTTTAATACATTTTTAAACTTTAGTATGAGAAAACCATACACCATTAAGAACGGTCTTCATAGCCTAATATTATTTTTGTGGTTATAACGATAATACGATATATATTAAAACTGTGAAAAATATCAAGTTTTAGACATTTTTAAATGTGTACTAAAATAAAAGGTGTATTTTAATCGCACCTTTTTATTTGGGTGGTTATTATTCCATCGGCATTTTAATAATGTCTTCATAGTAACAAAAATAATCAATATCGATATGTTATAAACTGAAAATATAGGTCACGACTTTGTTCTATAAATACTGGTTGTTTAAATAAATTATTATCATATTTATTATAATAATATTATTTTTGTTGAAGGTGTACAGCCGCAAGTACCAAATAAATTTATTCTCTATATTATACTCAAGTCAATTTGAAATATTAACGGCTGATACTCAATCCACACGTAAGTACTTACACCCTACTCTGCACGCACCATAGTTGAGTTACGCAAATTGCCGTTAATAGCGTAGTCTACTCCGAAAGACCGTCTCGGGTCTTCAAGACCATCTGAATAATATGTATGACGCCTGGCTGGCATTCTAAATGAGTAGAATCAGGCCACTTTTCGTGGATTACCTGCCACTTACCTACTCTACCCTTCTACATTTTCTCTCTTTTTTTTTTTGTTGCTTTAAACATAAAAATGCTCTCTGTTGAGAATATTTAATAGTATTTTCGTTTGGAAAATATTAACGGATCATTGTTTGAATTTTGATAGAAACCGATTTACGAAAAAAAGAATTTTCATACTCACTTGTCTATAAAGGTATAATATGTAATGTATAAGTTAAACATAGTTAGTTAATAGTTATACGTAATTATATATTAGACAAAGTAATGTTAAATTAAGTTTCTATCCAATCAAAGTAAGTACTTACGAAAATATGTTGGAAATAGGTAAATGGGTAAATAATTTGAGTAATATGAATTAATATTTATAACCGTTCCCTTTTATTTATAGACATTTTTAACTCTTACAAGATTATCCTCCAATGTGCTCAACGTGCTACACTCATTTTCAAAGTCAATCTTTGTAATTTAAATTCTTTCAAAGAAATTAAACTTTTTAAAACTTTAATGTTAAAGTAATTTTGTAAGTATTTGACTTCTTTTATTTATAAACTCGCAGTTTTTAAAATTTAAATTTTAAGAAGAAATCTTAAGAATTTCTTATATTATTTTTATACTTTGACCATTAATGTTTTGACTATTCAATGGTAATTTCTCACGACGATGATACTTTACTGGTGAAATTGAAAAGTCTAGCTTATGTAAAAATAGGATAATTTTGAAGGAAGAAATAAAAGACATATTATTTTAGTTCAGTATGTCGCTGCATTATAGGTAATAATTAGCTATTTATAACTATCAAAAACTATATTGTTGAAAATCTGTATGAAATTCTACTTATTTTAGACAATATACCGAAGAAAATATTTATAAAACAGCTAAAAATGTAAACCTTGTAATTGTTTTAATAAAAACAATTAATTATTACATTTTTAATTTTAAACAAATTTACATGGCCTTGTATATTTCTAAAAGCTTATAACACTTATAACAATATTGTTCTGGTTGAAAAATAAAGTAGGGTAAAATACTGTAGAGGTTCAATGTCAACACATACAGTTAACAAAATATATGTGAATAATATAATAGCTTCTTCATAACGGAAGAAGAAAAACATTAATATTAATAATATTTTTTTTTAGATATACCATATCATAAATGAAATATATCATTCGAATACATTTTAAGAATAAAATACTACATAAGAAACACGCTCACCAAAAAATCTATAATTTACAATCATAAAAATATATAAATTTAAATTTGCGTATATTACCTAGATCGTCAGGTTATAACATTCTAAATTTGATTAATTGTAATACAAAATTAATCAAGAACTTTTACTATCATAAAACACATAAAATATCATGTTATAAAATAATTTTTTTTTAAATATTTATGTACACTATATACAGAGTTACATTTTTGAATTAACTTTGAATTTCATATAAAACATCAGAACTAAAAGACACATAATATCAACAACTATAGAATATTGAGGAAGTAAAAATCCAATGTACTTTTTAATGTAGTAAATTTATTATTATAATATATTTTAATCGATTGATATAATATGCATTTTTACATTATTCCATTGAAGTAACTAATATTGAATTATTTTCTGAATAAGTCTAATAAATGACAATAATTAATAAGTCTTATAAATTTAGCAAAATATACATTTATAAGTGAGGGAGTTTGGTATTGTTTACTAGTTTCATATTGACGTGGAGCTAGTAATCTACTATTATTTTTACTTGAAGGCGATTTCAAATTACTGCCTTTAAAAACTGATTTTAATTGGAGCTCGCTTCAGTAAAATTAATTAAGTTAATTGCCTTATACAAACATGTTTAAAATCAGAGTTTTAAGCAGAATTGTTTTGCAGTGCAATAATAAACCATTGAATATTCATAATGACTATAATAGGAACTCTACTATTATGCGCTGAGGTCAATGAAGCAACAGTCGGTTTTCATAGTCAATCCCAAAGGTATTTTATTTTCATTAACACGATTGTATGGCGTATAGTGTAGGCAATATAGATACATTACCAAAGACAAAATTTAAAAATACAATTTTAGTAATGTTATAAGCTATTTTGCAATTTCGTATGCATTTAAATTTATAATAAATTAAAGAAAAAATTTGAGTACTATCTTGATTTATAGGTACTCAAAATAAAACAAATCTTTACAAAATAAACAATACAATTAAATATTATATAACTATTTATGATGGGCACAATTTCATATTCATACATGTTACTTTGGATAATATGAAACATTATTAAACACACAACAACTTGTTAAAAAAATAACTGAAAAATCACATTTACAAATTTCTACAGATTCTTCAATAATTATTTATAATTTATTGAAGTACAATGCAGGTAATATACACGTGGAAAAATATATGAATAAATAAAATGAACGAATGTAATGATAATTATATCTAGTGGACAAATTATTTATTACATTTATTGAAAACATAATGAAACTGCAAACACATTTTTCACCAAAAATAATATTTAATAAACCCCCTCGAAATATCAATGAATAATATAGTCCGAATATACTACGGACTTTAAATCAAATGCTTCTCTATTTTCATTAGACCAAAATAATATGTTCACAATCCGGTCAAAACTAATCAATTCATATTTTCAACACGGGCGATTATCTAAAATATGGATTTGTACCATCGAGTATCGACACAATATTATACCTACAATTCAATGTTGAGCATATTATATATGACGTATACTAAATCATAGTTCAACAGCATAAATGAATCTCAATAGTCAAAAAGTATCAAACAACTAAATGCATTTGAAGTGCCTGATACTGATGACTCCGGCGGTATTGATTCACCCCTAGTGCATTTCATAAATATAAAAGCGTGTTTAATTATACACGGAATGCTGAGAACGATACGGTGTTACCATCGGTATTCATTTTTAATTAAAAATTTCGTTTTAGTTTAGTTTTTAAGCAGTGTATAGATTCAGAGTGCGTAGAGCAAGACACGTATTGGCTTTTCTGTATATAGTGTTGATTTTTATTTATTTTTGTTGACATATTTTTTTTTTTGGAACTGTAGGTTTACTAAAAAACTTTCAAGTAGTTATTTTACCGATATAGAATCTAGTCTAGTTGTTACTCAAAGAAATAATTGTTAGATTTTATTTTTTACTTTTAGATACCTATGTAAAATGTGTTGAAATTATCATCTATTTCGATAGTTATAAAATGGGAAATGGAAATATGAATATATCAGAAAGTTTATTCTGATGCATACTTATCTTGTACCTACAATGTGTTTTGTTTAAAACAAGAAGTAGTTCATACCATTAATCATAATACCAATTTTAATTATCAATTTAATAAATGCGGTATCACCAGAATAGTCATTAGATACTTTTGACGTATAATAAATGATTTATTATATTTTTCAATGAACATTATTGTGCAGGAGTAGGGAAATTGAAACAAAAGCTAACACTTGTTACTTTTACAATGTTATTATATGGAACACTGATTTTTAAACTAGTACAGTTGCCAATTCTACTTTTTTTTCATAAATCAATAATTATGTTTATGATTCTGGAAATCTACATATAGGATAGTATATAAATTAGTTATTTCCATTGGATATCGTTTGAAAAATGTATTATTTAACATACGTTTAAAAAATGAATATAAATTTTACTGTAAAACAATTTATAAATATAATCGATTAGTAATACAATTTTACTAACAATAAGTCAATAAATTGTAACGATGTATGGAAAATATGAAAATTAATTATATAGGTAGACTTAGGTGATAACTGACAGTTTGTTGTTTTAAATTGTTATGTAAGTATTTAATTTGTTTGCTTAATTTATCATAACAAATTATTTTTTAAACCTAAAAATGAATTAATCTTTGTAATTATAAAGAATTGCATGAAATATGCAAACATGTACTTCGAATATTATTGTGTGATATGTAGTGAGAACCAAAAAATATTATTTATAAAATGTCTACGAAACTCGTCCAGTTGTCGTATTTAACCTAGCCATTTTTGGCATATTATAAACCGCATAGGTGTTAAATGTAATTGAGTAAGTTTCAAATTTGGTATTATTTTCCACAACGATTGATGCGGTAATAGTATAGTATATTTGTTATTATTAGTGCTCGTCACTTGAGAATTTGTTTTTTTATTCGGAATATAAACAGGTGAAACCTAATTTGAGGTGAATTTCCCTCTCTGACGGTATGGATGTCAAATTCAAAAATGGTTAATGCATATAATATTTGCACATTTCGGTTTTTATTTCTTAAAATGTAGGTACACTGTATTTGTGTCTTTATATATCAATAAACCACGTAATTCAGCTTTACGTAAAATAAAATACAAAAAGTTCACTGAAATAATAAATAAGATTATTAGTAATGCATAATATTATTATATTATAACTTTGTAATATTTCAAATCATTTATTTTTAATAAAATAAAAAAATCGACATTTTAGATTCTGAGCGGAGTGGAGCGAAAACAAGAATTTTTACGCAAAATCGGTTTTCGACAAAATCAATTTTGGTTTTTGGTATTACTCTAAAACGAATAATTGTAGATACATGGAAATTTAACTGAATGTTTATGTTTTCATTTTCTATACAACAAACATTTTGAAATTGTTTTGACTCGTTTTGAGCTACTAACGGACATTTTCAGTTTTAATTTTTTCAATTTTTTTTTTTATAATGATCCATACAATTTTATTCATTCGATCAAAAAGCTTGAAAATTGAATACAAGGCTTCTGATATATTTTTACAATACAAGTTTAGAAATATTAGAAATATATAGGCAACATTTTTTTTATAAGGTTTTAAAGTTCGATTTTTGACAACATTTATCAAATTTAAAATTTAAAAATGATTTTGTGGCTTAAAATTGATAAAATTTTCAACTTTTTTAGGTAAGGGTTGAAAATTTCAAACAAGGTTTTACGTAAGTAGGTTGTATATAAATTACATTATTCACAATTATATAATCAAATATCCTTAGTAATATCATAGACTGACCGTCTTCACTCAGAATCGTTTTCTTAAACAATGATATTATTCCATTGAATTCAAATTTAACATTTAACATCATCAATTACATTGACCCACTTTTAACCTACTGTACAGCAGAGCAACACACACTTTTTATTTTTTACGTGAAACAAAACAATAAATCAACATTAGCTAAATTTTGAAAAAATAATCCATGTAAAAATATATTTAACAAAAAAATATTTTTTCTATTTTCTCTACAAACAAGAAAATATAATCATTTTATTTTTTAACAGCTTTTTCAACTCTTGATAATTATCAGTGGTGCGTACCTACCATAATTGCATATTTAATGCAAATGTTAATGGTTTTTTTTTTTTTTTTTTGTAGCACATTAAAGCCGAACCCTACTTGTTGCATTTTAGTTATTATTTATTGTTATACATTTTACGATGAAAATTAAAACAGCATACGGTCACACCGATAACAACGACGTATCCGATCTACGGTAACGTCATCATTAAAACTGCACGTTTCAGACGACTGGGAGGGACGACGATGTATACGTTACAAAGGGACGTGCTAGCTGTTTGTGGTGCCTTTCGCAGGCCAGGAGGAGATATAGGTACCGGTAAAGCTGAGGACTAGACAAATGTATTATTATTATTATTATCGTAATAGAGGTGAATTAAATTTAGCCGGAAATTAACCGTACGCGCGGATCGATGTGAATTTAATTACTACCAGAGCAGCAACAGACGCGCTGATGGCTCTGCGGACGAAGAAATTGTTTTTAACGATTTTCTAATAATATGATTCCACGTGGTCGGTGTTATTATTGTAATATATAATGTGGATCCGTGCTAAATTCATCGCAGGTACTTACAGGTGATCGCCGCGATTCTTTTGAAAATTACGCACTGTTTCGCGTGACCTGCAATCTCGTTTTTCTTTTGGTGTTTTTTTCTCCAACATTCTCTCTATGACATTACGCTAAGCCTGTCTATTCCTTAGAACCACTGATGTGTTCTGATCCGCTAGTGGATATCTCACTACGCCCGACCATATTGTTCTCGTTCCATCCATTGCAGAGCTTTAACCACGCGGTTTGTAAACAACGCCGCATAACATTAGCATTCACAGAACGAAATCCGAGACTATACTTTGTGCCAGCTGTGAACGTCGTCTTAGTGTCTAACACTTGTTCGACTCGTGTACAGTACATACATGTATAAATAATTACTGTTTTGAAGTTTATTTTTTCGATTGACGGAATTATACAAATCTGGCGTATGGTTATTATTACCATTAATTAATATAGTATTCCTACATTATTTTTGCGTACGTCAATATTATCCAATATTAGCTCGATTAATGTTATATAAAATCGGTTGTTACTATAATCAAATGATTACCTACGCCAAAATTATTTTATTTTTTTGAATATAATAATGTCATACAAAAATCATTGCAAAATAATAAATTACCCTTTACAATTGACGATATTACGACGAAATAAATTTGTGTTTGAGAGAGGTCAATTTAGAATAAACAAAAGTAGTTCTTTAAAACTAAGTTTTATCACAAAGGAAAAGTTTTCATAAAAGGTTTGTATACTCTTTTACACACACTCTATTCACGTAGTATAGAAATCATACATTTTATACAGTTAATTTGTAGAGTTTAGTTGCTTATAAATAGTTATTACTTGCAAGGAAAATTAGTTATTTGACTTTATAAACAAACATTTTACAGATTAAAATTAAAGTTTCACAGTTACGGACCTTAACTACGCCTTAACACTATATTATTTCTCGGCATACGCTTCTATCGATGTCTTTACTCTTGGGATTTGTTTTAATCTTAAGGTCACAATCTACGGTTATCTCTCTGAAACATATACTATACACACTAGGTGGTTCCTATGTATTATATCAACTTTCTCAATTATGATAATATTATTTAAATATCCATTTCTTCATATGTCAATTGTTTTATAAATATATTGTTACATATTTATCACACATCAGTTATACTTATAAAATATGTTATAAATTATAATTTATATAATAATTTAATGTTATAAGGGATTTAATTTATATAATTTTGTAAAAACAACATAATGGTTCGGCTAGTTTAGAGTTTTATTTTTTAGGACATCGTGAGCCAAGAAACTTAAGCAAATAATAATATCACGATCTGATGAAAATTTTAAAAATAATAAAGCAAGTTTATTATTATACCGTTTGATTCATGTTGTAACAATTATTGCACAAAAATACCATATTTTTCCTTAAATTGCAATATATTTGAATTACTTTAGGACGGAAATGTTTATAACTGCTCGATTTTGAATATTGATATCTTTGTTTCGTCGAGTGTGTCGTTGATATACTCCGATTTATAACTATTTCGGTTGAGGGCCGGGTCGATGGTGGCCAGTGGGACAGCGTATTGGGGCTTTATTGGGTCGTAAGATGGATGTAATTCGGAAAGATTTCACTGGATTTGTCAAGACGCTTAATTTAGAAAACAATTTTCCGCAAAATTAAAATGGAGTTTAAAATACAAACTAAAAATTAAAATGGAGTTTTGGGAATATTCAACCATTTACATAGTGTTTTATGAGATTTTATAGTGAATCTGGATTATCATTTATATTAAACTATAACTACATTTTGTATGAACAATACTTTGTTGATATATAAATTAAAGATTTAGTGCACAAATTATTCTTACAGATAATTGTAAATAAGTATATATATATAAATAATGAATATGTACGATCAGGTATATAATATGTGATACTTTTTAAATGTACGTTGTTTCAGCATTCTCATTTACCATAATATATAAATTGTAAAAAGCAAGTTTTCCAAAAAAATGCACTTTCTTTTTCATTTTCAAAATTATATTAGTTTGTTATTTACTGTTAATTATTTTTAAAAGTATATTTGAATAAATTACGTTTTACCTCACATATATTTATGTTAGTGCCTACTCTAAAATAGTCTTAAGTACATTCAATTAATTATAAATTATAATTAACTTATATTGGATTGCATGAACATCCATTAAACATATTTTAATGATCAATAGCGAGCTAATGGTCCTTTAAACATAGTTTAGTGACCCGTGATTAGTCCAATAAATTTTAGTGAACCATTAAATTAATCAATTTTTTTTTCAATCCTTCATTAATGAATTTAAGTTATTATAAAATTGAATTGATTCAGATTATACATTTGAAAACCATAAAATAACAATTATTTTAGTTTATAATAGTTAACAATTAGAACAATAAAAAACTTTTTACTCAATCACATAATAATATTATATTATTAGATAGTAATAATAAGCTATAGTTTAATTTTACGTTAATGGTAAAATAATGGTTATTGTTTTAAGTTTAAATGATGTTATATATAATACTACATTTTATTTTGTTAAAATACAGAGTGGGTCACGGGAATAGGGCTAAATATAAATAAACATTACTTAAGTTATTTCATACCTACAATTATTTTATTAATATTATTTTGCTTACAATATTTTAATAACGATAAAATATTATATATTCTTAAACATATAAAATATATAAACGTATTCATATTTAAGAAGATGCAAGTGAACGAAAATTTGCTATGTTGTATGTTTGTAAGACGGAGACAAAAAATGCATGGGTCCTCTTAACCAATACATTAATTTATATTGCTTCTAAAGTTAATATTAACAAAAATCAATCAAATTGAGTTTTACACATGAGTAAAATATTATTCCCTTTTGATTTTAATATAATATGTTTCTGTGTGATCTCGTTAAACATTAAAAATAAACTATTTATTTATCTTCATTTACATACAGATACCTCAAATAGTAAATATTTACTAATCATATAAAATGTAACACTTTCTATAGCCCAAAATAATCTTATGAATAAATTCCTTTTATGAATTTCGGCACGACTATCCTTGGGCACTGTATGGATAACATTTCAAAATAATAGCGTACTATTTTTATTACGAATGGTAAATGCCCACAGTAGTGAATAGTCGTGTATCCCCGTGGGTGTAATTCTAGATTTTGCAACGAGTAAACATTCTTACTAGTAGATCACATTTCAAATGGTCATTTCGATGTATGATGTGGAAGTTATTCGAGATTTGTCCAATTCTAAGAACATTAAAACACAGACAAACAATTGAGGATATGAACTACCTATCATGTTTTGAAACCATATATTATAATTTTCATTGTGTTGCAGTATTTTTTTTTTTTTTATAACAACTTGTTCATTTGTTTTTAAGGTAAATTATATGAGATATCTCAATAAACGCAGCATACACGATGTTTTATAATCACACAGCATACGTGAATTCGTGAGCTTAATTTAAATTTAAGTTGTTGATTTTATACGTTTATAAAATCATCAAGGGTTTTTAAAAGCAGTATATATTTATTTTTTTTTACAAAATATTCTTATACCTATTTCGAACTTTGGGACATGTAGTTATGCTTAACAACATCTCAGGATGATATAAATATTAAAAAATATTGTTTACAATAAACCGTAAAAGCATAATTATTTATCTGTTGGTCGATTACACTGAAACTAGTTTATAATATTATTATTTTATTTTATTAATATTGATCGGTAAGTAGTGATATAATTTAAGACATTTAATATATTTTAAGACATTTTGAAGAAGACATTTCTTGAAATTTAAAAATTAAATTTTATTTTTTTTAACAGAACTTACTTTTTTTACTTAAGACATGAAAAATTTGGAAATATACTTTGGATTTTGAAGTATATTTCGTAACATTAAAAGTATACTTTACAAATTGTATTAATTTCAATATTTTGTATTTAAACATAATTAATAAGTACAGAGGTGTATCGATAAAATTTAAGGCTGTTGAAAACGAACCATTTTTAAAGGGTCTTATTTAGGCAAAATTCTATATCCAGCTTGAGTTATGTGTGACTGTGTGTGTACCTAGTGACTGATCATTAGTGCGCATTAGTTCCCCGAACGCTTCATGTAATTAAAAATAAACTATGGCTAAGATTCTAGGAAATCAGTTACGTAGGTACATAAGCGCAGTTACACGTCACTAAATTTTGTAACCAAATATGTCCCAAAAAGTAGGAGAGAAATTCACCCAGTTCCATAAGCCCGATTTCAATTTTGAAAACATTTGAGTTCCTTAATCTATTTTCTATGTTATGTAGGAAATGGCTTTTCGATTTGGTTAATTGTTTAATAAGTATAATACCGAATTAACTATACATAAATATTATTATTTTAAAATTCACCTTTACTTTAATTTGACATAAAAAAAAAAAAAAAAAAAAAATCGAAAATCCATTTTCTAAAAAACCTAGAAAAGAGAATAAGGAATTAAAATATGTTTTGAAAATACGACCCACTTTCATCAGCCTTAATATTTGCGCGGTATAGTCATTCGCAGTTTGTCATTGATATTTTATCGCAACAAAATTAATGCAAATAATAACAAATAAGTAATAACAAACATTTTTTTGCTTGGAAATTTCTTTTGGAAATTTCCGGGTGTCATCACTAATCTTAGGTAACTATGGCCATAAACATTTTGTAGGGGGGGAGGTTACGGTTGGTCGAGAAACACGTGTATGTGGGGCGAGCTTTCGTCACCAAAAACCCGGGTGGTCACCCATCCGGAAACCAGCGACACCAGCCGATGCTTGACTTCAGAACACGGTATAGACCACCGAGCAACTAGGTATTATAGAATAATAAGAGGCCCCTATATCATTATTATTATTTTTTTTTAAATATTTTAAAACAGCAAAGCGTAGTTTACATTTTTCAATAATTACAGTTAATATAATATTATTGTGTAGGTAACATCTACTCGTATATTATATTATTATTATTATTATTATTTATGCATTTGTAAAATATTAATCCAATATATTAACCGAATGAATAATTTACATATAGGTATCAACATTATTATAACATTGTGTGATAAATTATCTGCTCTTTTCATACACATTTGTACTTATTATAACAAGCTAATATAATACATATTATATATCATATAAGTTATAACTTTATATCAAATAACTAATAACTATACACAGTGGATAATACGACCATATAATTTAAACACGTTTATGTGTGCTTAAAATAATGGCAAAGCGAACAAAATCAAAATTGAAGAATATTCGTAGATTATGTTGTAGATATTTAATGTACATACCTAAATCATCAAAATTTGTACATTTATTTTAGTAAATGGGTGTTTCAACAACCAACAGTGTTGTTATCTTCAGTACTAAACGAAGATTTATAGTGTCTAATGCATGTAGAATGTACATTGTACATTTCTCCTCGTATAAAAACATTAGATTCCACCTATCGATTGGCCAAGTTACACGGTTGCGTTTATAATAATTATTTTCCGTTTATACAGTTTAAAAATTAGGTATTTTTTAATTATTTTGTATAATTATATGCAATGCACACAAATATCACGATTCGATAAATAATTATTATCACATTTACCTATATACTAACTACGTTACATTGTAGTTGTTGTCTCAGATGCTCGCGGTGTGCTTCATTACAGATATTAAATTTAGAAATAATATATCGTTCAAAAACGCCCAAATGCATAATTTTATTCGACAGATATATTATCTGAAAGCTATAGAGCGTCAGAGTTTTTGTGTTTTAACATTATGTTATAAGTACATATTTAGGTACTAAATGTGTTTTAATAAAACAATATTTCGAGTTTTATGTATTTTATTTAATGAACAAAAATATTGATTTTTTACGGTTATATATTTTGGATTTTTGATGGTTTTGCCTATCTATTTGGAAATATTATATAAATTATTAATATTGGAAAAAAATATATTTCTTTTAAATATCTTTGGCGCTTATGTTAGGTATATTTTTATACAGTCGCTTATGTCCTAATAATTTTGACGCAAACGATTTTATTTTATTTTTCATATATCTTTTTTAAGCTTATGTCATATATGCCTACTTTTCAGCGGTCGTGTCACAGCAACGAATTCAATGCATGGTTGTCGTTACTGCGCTGATGCCTAAGCTAACCCCATCATCCCATGGTTAAACCTGTATAATATTATCGTGATATAATGTATATCATAATGCTATGTTTAAAATATGTATGATGCTCTTTATACTAGGGTTCAGGGCCTTAATATTAAAAGTTATATCACTCGGGAAAATTATTAAAGTACAACTCAAATACTTTTTTTTTTAAGTTGATAAAGAAATATGGTTTTTATACTTTTTAAAAATGTTTAAGCGGTACTTAAAATAACTATTTTTTAAAAATGTATTCAAATATTTCTTTTAACGCTAACTTTAATCTGTTTATTATATTCATATTAGTGTACCGCAATTCTGGTTAGTTGCTATGTAAAAACACTCAAATTTTATTTCAAATCTGTTTTCAAATAAAATAAATGGTTAATACTTAAGTTATAAATACCATTTTATCCTACCTACATTATTGCTTATATATATTCAAATATTGTAAGATTATACATTTTATTTTTAAACTAATTTCATTTGATAGTATAAATTTATACTTTATATGAAATCCATAGGATATAATTATAATTCATCGAGCCCAAGGTTTTTTACTTTTCTTAAAACAAAAAAATCAATTTCTATAAACCGTTGAATATTATTTTAAGCTACTGTTGTGTACTATAATCAACTATTTGGAATTTTTAACGTTACCACAATGTTATAAGAAATGTTAAAAAGTATATATTATATCTACTTGGTTTAAGTAAATATCAATTTATGTCTTAACATAACTCATTTAACTATACTATTTTATAATCCACGATAAAAAAAATATTTAGTTTATTTACAGAATTGAAAGTTTACTTGTATACTTTGTAATTTGTTTTATTATTTCATGAAACCGGTAAGCGACCTTTGTTAAAACGACTGTATGATATTAAAACGTCGTTACCAAATAAAAATAAATATAAATTATTACGGCGCTAAGGTTGGTGACTCCTTATACATGCCTGTCTATTTAGTTTGTCTAATGGTACTTTATGTATAATCTACTAGACCATATTAGAACATTTGTAAGACCTTATAGGAAGATTAGACGAGTTTGCCACAGTCTAATAATATTTAGTTCTTGTGCAATTTACTTATAACATCTATCCTCTCGATTTTTCACGTTTTGTTTTATCGAAGAATAAACGTCATGACGTCTTATTATATTATATATTCTGCATACTTGAGGTTTTCGAATTGCCATTAGGACTATCATCGCAAAAAAGTAATAATAATAATAATAATAAAAATATTATATTAGGTATGTAATAATATAAATTAAATGGCAATAATATTATTTAATGATAAATACTCATTATGTGCCTAAATAAAATTCGTGACATAAAATAAAAATTAATATAGCCGTCAGAACTTTGATTTGCTCTAACAGAGCTCTGAAAAAAAAGATGCGGAAGTTAAGTTAAACGAAACGCTGTTATTGTTGAACAAAACGTGAAACAAATTAATTTATTTGTGTAAACGTATATTGAAACCAATCATTGAAAGTAATTCAAGAGAATCAAAAATGTAATTTAATAAACCATACAAAAACATATAATAATATTAATATCTTACCTCACATACCAAGATTTATTGTTGAATTATTAGAGGAAAAAAGAATATCAGGAAATATAATACCTATTTGTGAGTTAAAGCGTCTTGGGTACCCGTTTCTTGGATGGTTAAAATCTTACATTACAAGAAGCAATTTGTAAGAGTGGCTGGGGTATCATCCTATTCATACTGCGTAATTGAAATCCCGTCAGGTGTCCCTCAAGGGGGGCAGCTGAGTCCTCTACTGTTTTCTTTTTTTTATTAATTCACCGTCCCAACACCTGAGCAGGGCCAAGTTTCTTCTATTTTCTGATGACAACAAATTATTTTTGAAAGTTGGCTCTATGACTGACCAGGCTGTTCTGCAGAGTCAGCTTAATCTATTTTTATCTGGGTAGATCGTCTTGGACTCATACTAAATCTTGACAAATGCTACTCAATTATCTTCACTATACGTTCACCCACAAATAAAATATATTTCATCAATAAATTGCCTCCTACACAATTATCTCTTTTTAAGGACTTCGGTATCCTCTTTAAGTTTTCTTTTTCATTTGGTAACCATATTGACTCTGTAGTAGTACAAGCTCTCAAAGTTTTCGGATTTACTAAACGCAACACTAATTATTTCACCTCGGTGAATTGTCTTCGTTCTCTCTACTTTGCATTAATACAATAAATTCATGAGTATGGGGTCGTAGTGTGGCACCCATACCTTGTAAAACACCAAAATAAGCTAGAGTAGGTGTATAATCGCTTTCCAACTTACTTAGCATTCGTGAGTAAAACTGATGTGTCTCCCCCCGACTATGTCCGTCTGCGTTATATGTTTAACATCCCATCTCTTTCCTCTCATCGCGCCGATATAGATGAACACTTTAAAGTTTCCCTTGTAAATGGTTCCTTAAACGCTCCCAATTTACATTCTAGAATTCTATTAAAAGTCTCCACTTGTGGAATACGTAACCTAGTCCAGTTATAATTATTCTCTACATAATATGCTCCGAGTTACTAATCTAAATGTTCCTTAGTTGTTTTAGCTAAGTTATCTGACTACTTGTATAACTTGTGTGCTTTTTCTTATTGTTATACTATGTTTATAATATTGTTCTTTTGCTATTGTTATTGTAACTTTAATATTATTGCCTCCATAAATGTATCCTTGTTAACGGCCAATTGGCGTAAAATAAATATAAACAAATTATTTTGTATAATATTGTTGGTGACTTATCTTTTAAAATACCTAAAAAGAAGGCATGACATTTGATAATTGGTTAATCAGGGCCAACCAAAAAAAATATACTCAAGAGTAGGTAAAACATAAGCACTAGGTAGCTTCCATTTGTTCGTCGTTTTTGGTGTTCATTGTTATTCCTGACAGTAAAAAAAATCAGCAAAATTATTGAATTGAATTACCAAACATTATTTCTTAAAAAAATAAATAAACGTTAACTGATTGTTTTAAATGTTTTAAATTTTATATCTTATATTAACATAGTTAAGTTATAGTTAACCTTATTATCAGTTACGCTAAAAGGAAAATACTACATTTCTCTCAAAATGAATTTATAGATAAAACATAATAATTTTTACTACCTATCTTTTTGTATTTATATATTTTTGATGTTTTCTGGAACATTTATGATAGGTATTCAATTGAAATTTTAGAATGTATTGTTTTATGTTCAAACAATATTGTATACAATATACATGTTCAACAACGTAACAACTCTTAAAATAAATAACCTATTTATATTTTTTATATTTTAAATTAAAGTCTAATCAAATTTGTGTCTATATAGCATATATATTTATTAAGTCTTATTTTTTTCTTATTTTTAAACTTTTACAACAATTATTTTGTTCTTTATCATTAAAGAAACAGTTATTTCTACTATTTTATTTTGTTTATTATTCATTGTTTGTACTTTAGATTTCAGTTACAAAATGCATTTTAATTAAAAAGACATCATAATACTAATAAAATAATAACCATTATTATTCCTGTGTATCCAGGATATAGAATTTAAAATTACTTAACTGTTTTGGAGGTGTACACAGTATCAGTAGTTTTTTTATTATAGATAATATTTTTCATTACCTAATCATAATAATTGTTTACTGGACATTTATTTGTCAATGCGTGGTTCACTTCTAACTTTAAATTTGCAATAGAGTAATGTACCTATATTGTATACAATACACATAGTGTAAATATATATATCTAAACATTAATTTATTTATTGGATAAATAATGCTTACTTTAAAAATACATTCTATAATTTTTTTTTGAATGTAAAATAAGTAGTTATGGATATCTGTACGAGCTATTGCCAGCTTAAATGTACACTTGAATTATTATTTATTTATTAACTAAGAAATTATCTTAAATTATCTATAGTATGGTTTATGTAGTAGCTAGATGATAATTAAAGTGCTATAAAGTTGTTTTAATAACATATTAAGTTACGGTTTTTGGAAATAAAATCTCTAAGATATTAAATATTTAATAGAGGAATTACTAAAGAATAACGATGATACTATACGTCGATTAAACGCGGATAATTATACAATACTTAATGTTTAATGGACTCCCTGGTAAATGAATCTTTATAAATAATATTTATATAACTAAATAAATAAGTACTAAATAGTAGAATGAAGGAAATATACACTGTTTATAATAATATAGCTAAATATATAAAATTTATTATATTGAATTAAATTAAATTGAACTCCTCCATAGTAATGCTGAACTAGTCACTACAATAGAATTTTTTGCTTACGGTATGGCTCAATTTCAGTTTTCGACTTGGAGGAACTTTGACTATAAATATTTAAATGAAACAGATTAACAGACCTGTCACCTGTCACCTGTCTAATCTCTCACGGTTTCAGATATCTATATGGATATATTACTTTATAAAAGTATACGACGTCGTGACTAAATTCTAGACAAAATATTGAAATATTGTTATCGGTATCGTAATTAGTAATATTATTGAACCTATATTATTATGTACCTATTGCGTGCAGTACCGATCTAATATACTAAGGAAAACATGTCGATAATGAATTGTTGTTTAAACTTTATGAAATAGTTTATTTGAACCATGTTTAGTATATCTATATATTAGGTAGGCACTTAACGGGTGAATTAACACTTTAACTATAGGCAATATACATTTTTGGAGGGGTCAAGCCTCTCCAAGCCCAAACCAAAAAAAGAAAAGATATTGTGCCTTTTACTCAAGATACTTAATATTATCATACCTATACCTAAACCTATATATAACTACACAGGTACACGAATTAGTGTACCTAATGCACGAATTTTATATTTAGGTATCTAGACTTCAGAAATCCAGAAAAATTGATAAATGTATTTATAACTTTTTTAAAAAAAGCAGAAACTTTTGCAATATAAAAAATAAAAAGTTGTAACCATCGTATACGATACCTAACTACTATAAATAAACACAATTAAATAAATATATTGAATACAAACAATTACCTTGTAACCAATGTACGTGAGAAGAAGTGATTCGCATAGGGCGAAAACCGCCAGTCCGCACTGTATCACCCACAGCTCTAACGGTCGTTTTACCCATTGTATCGCATCCCAATTGATTATGGGTCTCGCTTGAAATGCCTCGTCCGTCAAATTTCGGCTCCATAGGAATTCGGTTTTGTTTCCCATTTTGCATCCATAACTGTGCATAATGTGAACGGGTGGGTTTCAGAGTAGGTAAGCAATATAAGGTATACACAAGCACGGTTTTTTTTTAAGAATAATATTATACGAATATTCAATATATTGACAAAAATGTTATAAAATAATTATACGACTTGTATATTTTAATCGAATTAACAAAACAAAAATATTGTTCGACTATAATATAATATATTTTATATAATAATATAATATAATTGTTTCTTGCTTACCAAGTCGCGGACGTGGGATCTTGATCGAGTACGACGCGGACGATATATAAAACACATGTTAGTAGTTTGAAAAATAAATTTGCGATACGAATACGAAGACCTATAACAAAAATACATGGTTAAATATTAGTTCTTGTAAATACCAATATATCGGGGGAAAAATTAAAACTGAAATTAATTAAGAAACTTATTAGAATCCATGATAAACGTAGGTATAACACCTACGAGCTATTTGAAACACGTCAATGTTAAATTATGTATAATATTGGTAACCTATACATATATAGGTAAATTATAATTAAATGTTGTAATTTTAAATATTGAAATAATTACAAAGGCAATAATAATTATTACTCTATATGGGGTATAATGGAACTTAAATAATATTTGTTTTTAAAGAAATTTTGATTAAAGCTAGAATGACGTTGACGGGAAATAAAAAGAAAATTAGTTCAAAACTTTTCTGACATATTATATATGGATATATTATAAAGTACGTATAAAATAACTCCATAAAAAATAATTATTATATGTTTTTCAAAAAAAAAAATAATAATAAACAACTTGGTCTATGACATTATATTAATGTGTAGATTATTTTAACAGAGTGCACTTATTAATGTGAATAATATTAACATTTTTAATGTTTTATTTCTGGATACGTGTAATCCTAATATTTTCCGAGCGTAGCGAATTGTACCTATTTACAATGATATGTTTTTTTATATCATCAACATTTGGGGTGTTAAAAATTCTCGGACTTTTAACATCATCGTCATTTTTAAAAGAAAAGTGATTGTAGTTGATGCATTTGGGAGGTCAAAATTGAATATTCTCCGTAGTTTTTGAAATCACCGAAAAAAAAAAACCAAAAAAAAAAAAAGAAGGAATAACGGGAACTTTTACACAAAACCATTTTTTGACAAAATCTATATTGTTTTTTCGTCATAACTCAATTTACAAAATTGTCAACAAATAGTTATATTAGAATTTACCATTTATGCTCATATTGTCGAAATATTTTACTTCTTTTTGAGATATTTATAAACTTTAAAAATGTTAATAATTTAATAAATTTTTTAAAATTATTGTCGATAAAAACTTTATCACCAATAAAAAAGCTTGAAAAATTAATGCAAGGGTCCTCATAAGTTTCTTTAATAGTAGTTCAAAAATATGAAAGATACATATATGATATACATGATTATTTTTATATGCATTTAAAGTTCAAATTTTGACAAATTTCATTAAAATCCCGAAAATTTTCAAATTATTTTTTAGTTAAAAATTCATAAAACTTTTTATTTACACAGCTAATATTAAAATTTTTAAATGAAGATTTCTTACAAGTATTTCTACTTTTATCATTAAAAAAAAGTTCTCCGGCCATACCGTCCTTAGTTTTTTTATGAGCATTTTATTTTAAATTTTTTATGATATTTGATACTCAGTGGTTTATAATTATTAAGTTTGATTATTATTTATACATGTATGATAGGATGACACACCGTCTCCACTCATAATCGTTTTTCGTACTGTATAGCATAAGGGTACACACTTGTCTACTTTTTTTTACATTGCCTTTATTTTTGTTGTCTCGTTTGTTGTTGAAACCACTTTAAATAAACTTTTGATTTCTAAATAGGACCTGTATATTAAACTTTTGAAACTAAAAAATGGTTTTGCACGAGTATAAATATCATATTATGTTGAAAAAAATCATTTTTTTTTTGTATTTATAAACCTTTCTTGTTGAGATGCACGAAGTAACGCACCACACATTTTGAGGGTACCTATTTGAATTTCACACCTCTTGTATAAACTTTTATAAAATTGGCTATAATATTTATAAATAAATTACAATTTTTTCCACATTCGTTATTTATGTATATGTATATTGTATATATGAGATTTTTTATGATCAATTGAAAAATGCACGCAATTGATTTTAAGAAAATGTTATAAAAAGTAATTATTGCTTCTATAAAAAGAAAAAGAATCATTGTATGAAAATACGTTTTTTGCATAAATTGAGGTAAAAAAAAAAAACATATATATCTATTGTTATCAAAGAATTATTCTTTAAATACTTTATTTTAAAAATGTCTACGATTTTTTTATCACAACTTTTGTTTTAGAATTTTCGAAATAGTTATACATAAGTTATAACCCAAAGTATTTCACATTAATATTTTATATTTCTTTTCAAATATTTTCTTTTCTTGAATACTTACTTGAGCGTTGGTTTTTAATAAAATATATTTGTAAACGTTCTTTGAAGGTATTTTCGTTAACGTAATATTCCACTCGTACCCTACAAAAAACATAAGTTATTATTAAGTTATAATTCAATTATTAATGGATTTTTATTAGTTCACTATTATAGTATAGTAAATATTTGATTTATAAGAAAAATATGTTCATATATTTATTGTATTTTTGAATGGCTTATAAAATCTAGGTTATTACATATAATAATAATAATATCACACTATACTACTGGAGTACTGGATGAAACACATAAGATACCTACATTTTGTACCTACCAACAGTACAAATTGTATAATTTATATATTTACGAACATAATTCTGAGTGACAACTGACAATACTTTTTTCAAGTATTATTTTACTAAATTGTTTTTAAGATTTGTTTTGATCATAATATAATAAAGCACATGCAATTAGTACAAAAATGTTCTACAATTTCATAAGTATAATAATACTACATTGACTGAAGTTCAAAAATACTCATCGTAAGAATTATATCACCTATTATAGGACTACATGGAGATTATTAGAGATTAATTCAAATTGTATACAAAACCTGCAGAATAACAGAATTATATTCCTTATAATTTCAGAAAAAGACGAATTCATATAATTTAATATAATATATACTTATTAGTTATTACTTATTACACTTAAGAAACCTATTTTGACCGTTGTTAACAATGTTGTACAAGTTTATATGTATACTAATTTGTTTTTTAAACTTACCTATTATTTTAAGTTATAAATTTACCAAATGATTATAGTTATTAGTTATATTACGTCATATGAAGTAAAATTTAAAACATTTATATTGTTTATATTATGTTGTTTCTGGCAATTTATTAAATAAAAAATAAATAAAAATTAGTTTGATAAATTGATTAACTATCATAAAAATGTATGTGGCTTTACGTTAACCTTTTTTTTTACATTTCAGTAAAAAATTCTTTTATAATATTAGGAATTAAAATTCTCTGAAAAACATTTTGTTTTGAAATATGAAACTAAAAATGTATGCTGTCGTTAAAAAAATATAAAAATATAAAAAATATATTTTATTTTGTAGTTGATTAAAATTATGTAAAAATAGTATTTCCAAAAACTTTCATACTTATCGATAATGAAATATATATAGTGTACATTGGTACAACTTATGAGAATCATACATTTACTTAAACTGTATATTATGTTGTACTCTACGATGTAGAAAAAAAATGTATGAAACTAAAATACTGGTTTAACACTTTTACCGTATGAAAATAATATATATTAAGAAATTAAATTATTTAACAAACGTTATCATGGTCACTTTTGTATCATGTGTAAACATTTATATTAAGGATAAAATCATTTAAACTGTAGGATTTTAAAATATTATATAATGCACTTAGATAAAACCTATTACCTACACTTGATTTAAAATAAGTATTATTTTTCAAATATCTTTCAAAACGGTTATACTAATGTTCAAATCTACAAATTATAATTATTAAGTATTAGGGTTACTAGGTATTAAGTATTATTTGAATAACTATGGTTTCGCGTGCACTGAGTAAATTATATTTTATTATTGCTTTCTCGATTTACCAAACGTATACTTCTTATTCGTTTAAACTTAAAAGTTAATAGAC
Organism: Nasonovia ribisnigri; assembly: GCA_027563435.1. Classification (NCBI taxonomy): domain Eukaryota; kingdom Metazoa; phylum Arthropoda; class Insecta; order Hemiptera; family Aphididae; genus Nasonovia; species Nasonovia ribisnigri. Next base: position 182,422 of record JANEHU010003982.1, read on the forward strand.
ATTTTCAACAAATAAAAAATCTCGTATAAACAGTTTTAAAATAAAATATTTGAGTATCCGGTGGTCTTTTTTTATTTTATTGCTATGTTCCCGTAAATACGTAGCATACATTGTAAAATACGATTCACGCATACAAATACCTATATATATATATATATATATATATATCATGTTATTACATTGATCAGGGGTCTCCAACATACGGCCCTCTTGCCAGTCCTGGTCCGTATAACAAATTAATATTTTGAAAATATAATAGTTTTAATTGTTTTAATAATTTATAAACGACTAGAAATAATTCTTATACATCTGCAATTTCATTACTTTTCCATCCCTATCAAAACATAGGATGTGAAGCCGATGAGTATCATCGATTTGGCCCACCGTAGAAAAAGGTTAGATTGTTTGAAATCCCTGTCATTGGTAATAATTTATAAATATTTTATACTAGTATTTATTATCAATGGTTAAATAAATAAACTAAATATAGAAAATTAAAACGCATATTAGCTAGGTTCCCTATTTCGGTGAATGTTTGAGCTATATGAAAGTTGCAGAGACGAAAGCGTGTACTTCTGTTTTAAAATTGTTAACACTGTACAACTTTAATTGATTGTATTATAAGCTCACTAAATATTTAAAAAAATTTAGGTAACTCAATGCAATCATCATTTTTTATGTATATTGTTTTATTATTTTATACTTAAGTTAATACTAAAGTTTCGAAGGACATTTTGGATTAAAATTTGTTTTTATTTTTTTCTAAATGCTTAAAAATTGTTTGTAGGGCCCTTCAAGATTATTTAAATTAAAGTGTATACAAAATGCACATCAGTGGAGTTTAAAATTTCTTTGTTGTTTTTGAAGGAAATGTAAAAAAAAGTAAAAAAATTAGTGTTTTCGAAGAAAAAATGACAGTTTATGGGTAAGCTAATGTATTATCTTAACAGAATTTCAAAAACAATGATTGACCATAGATTTAAAATTTTAAGACACTCTGTGTTAACCGAACTTCTGTATTTTTTAAATTAAGCTTGTGTTATATTTTTGTTCACGATTCAAACAACTACAATTAGTTTATCTAAAGTGTATCAAGAAAGTTTACAAGATAGACATGTAGTAGAATACTAAACGTTTTCAAATTTTCTTATGTTGTAGTTTTATATTTTACATTAAACATTTTCTTATAAAATACACCATAAAAAAATATAATTTTACAATCCAGTATAATTGAGTTATATAATGCAACGAGTACTTGTGTTGATTTATATTAACATTGGTATTTAAGTATTTTAAAAATAAACATTTTCAATCAACACTATTTTTGCTATAACAATAAAAATAAATTTAATAAATTTAAAACACATTTTATATTGTATTGGACATTTGAAATAATAAGTAAAAATATTTTTAATTACCAAACTATGATTCAGAGGACCCACACCCACATGTATTATGGCTTACGATTTCTACATGATTGTAAATTTGCGTTTACCAGAAACAATTTTGTGTAAATATCTCGGACTATTAGATTCAATTGATTTATTATCAGACTATCTAAACATTCTAAACTAAAGGTTAGAACATCAGCTATATATGTAGGTCGATCGTTAGTTGTTTATGATATTTTAATTTCCAAGAAACTTAAGAAGAGGTACGTTAGACATTATAATTTAAAAACCACCATATCGCGCTTGGAAATTAATATAACCTTGGTTCTGCTGAACGAAAATTTGTAGTTGTACGTTTGTAAACTAAGAAAATCGACGAGGGCGTTCCCTCAAACTTTAGAATGTTGATAATATAGGTAATACAAACGGTACCTATACATTTTCCTCGGAAAATTGATTTTCTGTTTCTGTGTTTATAGTACTTATACTTTATTTTCTTTCATTTTTCAATTTCTTATAAATGTTTGAATTAATCTATTCATCTCCTAGTCTTAATGATTCAATAATTTCAACTTTTGATTCGATTAATTTCATTTTAATATCTTTCATTGAAAATTAAACTAGCCGTGAATTAAATAAAAACCTAATTAGACACTTTACGCTTTACTGCTATATGTAGCTATTATAATTTATATTGCCCTTTGATATTATAGATTTTTGTAATTAATTAAATTAGTTCTTAGAAATGTTAAATAATATTAGGTATAAATTACATGAAATGTAATTTAACCATTCAATATCAACCATCTTTCTCTATTTATATTATATAATATATATATAAATACTGGCTGATCCTGCGCACTTTGTTCGCCGTAAAATATGACAACTATTAAAAGAATTGTGATTGTTTAACTCATTTTGTGTGTAACTCGCTGCAGTAAGTGCAACTCAGCCACCTTGGTAGGCAATACTACTATGTCGGATGGCGGACAACGCTGATGAGCGGCTGTATGTGCAAAATTCGATTTGATATATGCATGCTTGTACCTGATCTGCCCGATTAACCTTTGGCAATCAATAGGAATAATAAATACTCATTTCTACTAATTATTTCTCATATAATCAATAGCAACGATTTAAAAACCAAAGTGTCCATTGTAAATCTCAAAATTCCTGTTTCAGCACATTCCCGGGTTGAGCCTACCGGGTCCAATTGTGAATCTAAACCATTCAAATACCCCTCCTTTTTCTATTTTTATTATTTATTTATTTATTTGGTTTCCATGGTAATTATGAAACACTCAATAATATTTAAATCTATATAATCGATTAATATTTGATATTTTCTTTCGTAAGAACCTTTTCCTGGTAATTACGAACATCTTAAAAAAAAATTGAGCCAAATCGGCCTAGCCGTTCTCAATTGATGAATTGTTATACATTTTTGGCTCCATTTTTATATATTTAATAAAGAATATATAAATGTATAGGCATATAAAAATGTGGATTTTGTTTTCTTATAACAGTATAAATGTATAATAAACTCGTTATGTAATAATATTGAACGATTTATTCGTAAAAAAATAAAAAATATAATACACTTATACCACATATTATATAAATCTGAAAATGAAAACCTTTGAGGCCTATGTTCTCGGATCTACTAATTACAAATTATATTTAAATATTTTTAAAGTCACATCTCAATTACTTTTTTTTATAATATGGCGATCTTTGTTTGTGCAATTTTGTTAAATATTTGTATTAATATAAATATAATATCACACACGTAACTTGGAAGTAAAATACGGTTACTTGATTGTAGATAAATATTTTATAATATTTATATTTCTTTTATTATACTATGCAAGTACTAAATTTATTCAATTTTTCAATATCAAAAAAAAAATGTTTTTAATAGAATTATTAAATCAAGTATAACTTACTACATGAAGCACGTGATCATGTAGAGCATGTACATAGAAATAAATGATTTGATAAAAACAGTAAGTTTTTCTAAAGCTCGCTACCTTAGCACGAGCTAATAGCCCTAAGTATTAGTTACCTAGTTCTATGGAGATTGGGGAATTCGACTTCATTATAATTTATAACCATACACCACTTTCAACCAAAAGAATATTATGTGGTCTTATTGTGTCATGTGGTTATTTATAGATATTGTTTTTTTTATTCTTTGAGTAACTTTCAACCAATGTTTTTTATTGAATTTTTTAAGGTATCTAGATATTGTAGTTGTACGGCCAAAGTTAATTTAAAAAAATCAAACTTTTAACAAGAACTTTGAAAAGACAATAGTTTGTATACATTATTTTCAGAATCAAAATATTCATTATTATTCATATTCCACACTACTGAATGTTTGGTCAAGAGTTCGAACAGCTTTTTAAAATAAACCTTTTGCCCTTAGAAAACAATCAATTTGTATTGAAATAATATTTGATGTTCATAAACGTCATATTACAGTAGATACATTGCTTGAATTATTGTACAAAATAAAACAAAGGATAATTAAATGTTTTTGAGTAATCTAGTAGGTTCATATTATTTTTGTGTTACTAGTAAAACATCATTATTAAATTTGACGTTAAACAAATTCAAAGAACGTTTTTATTCAACTTTGTTATATTTTCTAGTTAGTTACATACTAACATATTTTAACGATGAACTTATTTTAAAATATAATGCTTTAGATGATTATCAAAATTGTTTAAAACTAGATAAGTCACATTTATATCATATTGTTATTGCACTAAATTACCTAACCTAATCTACCTACCTACCAAATATATTTATATTTAATAGGTAGGTACAATTTGATATTAAAACAGAGAGCTAGAAAACAAGTCAAGCAGTTAAGTTTCGTTTTATATAAGACTGGAACATTTGAGTGTGATTTAAAATGAAAAAAACATTAAAATATGTACGTGATATTTGACCGACAATAATGTGTCATAAGGTATACTCTTTTGAAGAGAAGGTTGAAAGTACACCCCTGGGCCACGTATGTTAAATGTACGGTGATGAATACCAATACATAAATTGAGTTTGCTAAATTCGTTTTTTTTTATTATGCTTACATTTATTCTAAACACTTTCAACTCAAAAAATGACAGTTCACTGGAGATTTTTGATCTTGAAACGAATTCAAATAAAAATATTTTATAAAACCGTATGACTTATATTTGATACGATTTTCATAAGAATGATTTTTAAGTTGCTTTTTATTTAATAAAACAATATAAAACGGAGTGTACATTAATTGAAATATAATATATATGCGAATAAGAAGTACTTTTTGCTACATATTAAGTTCACGTTCAATTAAATTTTTTTTATATTATATATTATATTTTTATACTATATTATATATTATATAATATATATTCCTCTAAATTCATTGTATTAACGCAAAGAGTAGTATATGTATTAAACATACTTAAATACGCATCAAATTGATGTAATAAAATAGACGTCTTCATAAATTATAACACAAAATTGCAATAACGCAAAAGTTTGATGTTTTCAAAGCACTACGTCAATTTGAAATGTAAGTGCACATAATTACATAATACTGTAAACTATAACTGACAGTGTTGTGAACGAATTATTTAATCGTTCATGGTTAATCGATAGAGCTTAACCTATTTCACATAAAATTAAACTATTGAATAATGCCTAATAACAATATTATAATATGCATAATAGATTATGTATAATATGCCAATGTGTCGAGTATTTGTCAAATAATCTATTCTACAACAGAACACAAGATTACAATAATCTGTATGGTTGGATATCTTAAATCACCCAAGAGCCACAATATCCTCAGCGGGGTCATTTTATTAATTTCGAATTTATTGCCTAGAGGATTATTTGGGTTACTTTATAAAATATTGGTCTAGGCATAGACATTAGTATTTTATCAGTTATGAACTGACATCAGTGTGTCAGCCATTATTATTTAATGGACTATATTATTATAATATAGTTTGACTGTTTGATATAATGATACGGATATCCATTGACATTGGTAATTCTCGGTTTCCGAACGTATCAGAAGTGTATACCTATTGTAAATTAATATGCTAATAAATAATATTATTATTCCGATACTCATGCGGTGATTGTATTCGAACGATAGGTAATTTATTAAATTTCCTTCCCTTAGTTCATAGTTATGTGTACGCTGTTATGTTAATATTATAAAGAGTAAATAATATTAAAATTATTGTATCGTATATAGCGGGAACTTTTACATTTCAAACTTTTATCGATTCCCACATCACCACGCCCTTGTATTAAACTAAATAAAACTACTAAATTAGAGACACACTGTACTATGGAGTCAGATGCTAAAAACCATTCGATGTTCGATTCGTCAATCTGTCGAAGTCATTATAAAGATCATTCAAGATTAGGATAATTTAAATATCCTGACAATTCTATTGTGACAAAATATGTTTACAACGCTTTTATAGGTACTTTATATATTATTCATTAATATATTACTATATAATAATATTATGTACATCACTCATAACGTCATAACTCATCAGTATTTAATTGTCTATTATATTGTGTCATAGGGGTTTCTTATTTTTAAGAGAAATGCTTTATCATCTTATATTATTGAAAATCTAAATGGAACTGCATTGGTTTTGCTATTATGATTCTTTTATTTTTTCAATTACTATCCATAGATATACAGTTTCTACAAAAATGAGTAGCTACCAGCTATGGAGTATAAAAATACCTGTTGTAAATATCATAATAATTGATATTAAAATCAAAATAAATGTCAGTTAATTTTTGTTTAATTTAAGTTTATTCGAAACATTAAAAATATTGTTCTTACATAAACGCTGGTCTCAATTACATGCCTATTCAATGATAATATAAAAAAAAAAATCACTACAACCGCCACACTGTTCGAAGTCCACTTAGTACCGCTGTGAGTGGTGACAATGCCACGCCACTATCTGGTCCACCGGGGTAAGGGATTCGTCAGCTACGATGACCGGATGCTGCGGAATCAGATCGATGTCGACAACCGTCATTTACTACCGTGGTTCCACAAGTATCGGCGTGCTCCTGATTCGTTGGCAATGTCGTCCGAAATATCTTTCGTTCACCCTCCGAGGAAATAGCTGTAGCCGCCACCGACAAAATACGGAAACGGAAGTGGCGTCGTTCTCTGGCCATTTTCGTCCCATATTTTTGACGTTCTCGTTTTGTTTTGTCCACGTGTATCTATAGCTACCCGTCTAGCAGGTCCGTTATTCACACGACGGCAGCTGAGGTGACCTAGCTCAACTCTTTTGCCGGAACTGTCGATGTCTATCGCTGCAGGTGTGAGCGTGTCATGGCGTACCAATCGCATGTTCACATCAGTCGTGACGTTCATGGTAAAAACCGCATAAGTAGGTAGCTCACAATTATTTTTCTTAGCATTCATCCACCAAACCATTATTTTATCAATAATAAATATTGATAATATAATCTTTATTCGTGAAATAATTTAATTTTCACCATACCCACGCGGTTCAATACTTTTACTGCAGGCTACACCGCATACAACAAACCTGCATTTTAACGAGCGCAAACACAATATGTTCGAGATTCTATAACTTCTATATTATACCATTACATTAATTGAAATCGATTTTTTTTTATGACCGAAAGCTCAGTTATTCAGGAATTTTTTTTCCTGGAAAAATATAAGAAATGAATTTTTAAAAGCTTTTATTTAATTTCCATGTAGGTACCTACCTATATTATATTATATTATATTTTTACAGTTTTAATAATTAAATGTACATTATTATGCAAAGCAAAAGTTTTATTTCGTTTATAAACTATTAAAGAAGCTGAATTTATTTTTGATATTCAATTTATATGAAATAAAAATCAATGTATTATAATATTATGACTGATGACTGTGAAATATTGTTGCACTAAAATGATTTCATATTTTTTTAAATACTTATTGATGAATTTTTCACTCAGTTAGTATAAATAAATATTTGATTACAAAGTCTTTTGTGTAAATATTATGTATTTTTAAACCAAAATTTGATGAATGTGTGTTAATTGACATTCACCTAACACACGACCAAAGGATAGTTTCAAACTATTTTCAAAAGTGTGCTAATGTTTCGATAATGATTGCTTAGTTGCCAGGCTCAAGAAAAATACTAAATGTAGTTTTTATGGTCAAATAACTCAATCCATTGATTTAAAGTCTATAACGAACTAAATTTGTTTAAAGTTGAACTATTTTAGGCAATACTTATAGAGTTTAAATCCTTTTTGAATACTCATGTATATTATAAAATCAAAAGTTTAAAATCTGAATAAAACTATATTACAATAAATAAATTAATAATATGCAAATATCAGAATAAATAATGCTTACCTATAATATTAGATTACTGTTTTCAGTATTTTACAATAACTTATTGTGAAAATGATTGGACTGAGAACATACACAAAGGAATTCTCGTCACCTTGTTTTACTCGATGAATAATAATGTTTTACGGAGGTTCAGAGGATTTTTTTTTATGAAAAAACACAGTATGGCAATTGATTGTATAATTGTACAATAATAACCACCGCTTTCATATGAAAAATATTAATTTATATAAATGCTCCGTAAAACAGTAATGAAGGGCATACCTACCGACCGCCTACAACTGTTCTCCAATCCCTTTGTAACTTACTGACTTATGTTATCTCTCAACAAATATGTATGGAATATTATACTTTGACTGGCATAGCTTTTTGTGAGAATTTTAACTTGCAACAAAATCTGAATAAAAACTATTATATTTAAAAATTTTTTTTGTATTATTTTTTTTAACGTACACATTTACCTAACCTTGGCTATATGTGTACCCACCTACCTACCTACCTATGTAAAATGTAAATTCATGACCGTAATAATTATTGTTAATTTGGTATACAAATTGATCAACCTATTATCTATATGTAAATCATAATCTAGCAGTCAATTAAATACCACTCCGTTAATTTATATACATGCATATTTGTTAGAATTAAATAACAATTATTCATAAAATAAATGTACCTATTATATTTTCTCGACTTCAGTATTTACTGATTCCTAATAAGCCACTACAGGCAAGTACAGTTCAAATTACACCATCACTGAACTGATTTGCTTAAAAACTACAAATATTTTTATCATTTGTAGATACCTAGGTAATATCTTTTTACATGCAACATATCATTGTTTATGTTTTTCAACATAATATTATACTAAATTCTTTTGCTTCCTAACCTTTATAGTTCTATTTTGTTTTTAAATATTGTGTAATATTAGTTTTTAGAAACGGGACTATTTGTTTTATAATTTGGCATTCAATATTTATCATATTAATTGTTGTGGGTTTAGGCTGTGAATACTGAACATAGCTCAAGTTTCAGTAACAACTTTAAACAATTACTGTATTTTAAATTTTAAAACTGTAATTTTTTTCCCTTACAGTTTGTTGAGGATGTGATACATATATATACCTACTAATGTGTTCGAAATAAGACAAGTAGGTACTTAACCTAACACCAATATTCTTGGGCGAATTATTATGTTTTAATCTACATAATATACATCTATGTATATATTACGTCATGATATAATATATTAAACTGGTGAAGTGACTATACTTTACAATAATTAATAGTAACTGATAATTTCCTCTATTATTAGATTTTATTAGTACAAAAAAACTACAAACGTATATTTGTATTAGCTTGTTTACATATTTAATTTTTAAATAATTTAGATATTTTTTAGTGAGTCTATATTTATCTCACAGATGCCAATACGGTATTAAAATATTTTATTAGTTTTTAAGATGTTTATATAATAAAATGCATCGAATAACAAAAAATCCCACAGAACATTTGCAACTGTTATTGCCTATTGGGAATCAGCCTCAAATGCTGTGGATAAACAGTGAGTGCGTAGGTGGTGACATAAATATTACTATTCAATTTAAACTTTGGTAATATAGACTTACTGTGATACATTATACACGGTTCAAGACTATTGCAATAACAAAACAAATATACAATTGTTAAATGGCTCGAGATTAAAGTAGTGGTACTTTATATAAATGCGACAGCATGCAATAAGATAAGTTTTGTTAAAGAATAAGTTAAACTGTTAAAAATATTATATCAAAAATAAATAAATCAAATGAAAATCAACAGACATAAATATTGAAATTAAATTTATAAGAATAATATATTGGATTTTTAAATGTATACCTATTACCTATATACAATACAAATGCAATAACAAATATGACTTGAATTAATTTAATATTATAAGTGATGATGGAAATAATTAGTATTTAAAATTTATTGAACATTCCATTAAGTTCATTTTTCGCGCTACGTATAGCCTTACATATCTGCACTGTCTTGTTATTTGAATTTCTAGTGAGAATTTATTGTTTGAAAACATGAATTTAATTATGAGTTTAATTTTGCTATTAACTAATTTTGTATGTGTTTTTATTGTCATTCAGTATTTGTACAATTTACAAAAATAATTTTTGTAACGGGTAAATATTATTTTGACAAAAACTAGTGGGGAAAAAAAATACGGTTTAGCGTACAATGTTCCTATTTTATATTTACGTAAACTTATTTTAGTTTATTATCATTTAATACATACAGTATACTATACTGTTAAAATAAAATAATACATGTTCAAATATATACAATACGCCAGCAAATAGTATAAACATATCAATAACACAGCAATGACAGGATGATATTTGTTTTCTTTGAGATTATATTCATTATTAAATGTCAACAAAGCCATAATGTAGTATGTACCTACATAATATTATATTATAAATACAATTTACCTCCGTGAGTATTTTAAAAATGTAGTAGAAAAGTATATGACACTGGTTGCATGAAATCTCCAATGGTGTTATCAAAAGCGAATCCAAAGACGAACACATAAGAGATAATATAAGGTTTATAATTTATAGTTTATATCGTTGTATGGACTAGTCGATGGTCGATGTTTAATTTAAAAAATCGGAGTTATAGTAACATATTACATGTTATAGTCATATATTTGTATAACGTAACTCTATTACCATAGCTCGCACATAGCCACGAGTGACCGGAAACGACTACAACAGCGGCGGCGCTAGACGGAAATCAATTTCGACCGGCAAGCCGGTTTGAGAACGTTCCGTTTTTATTATTTACCGTTAAAACTTATAGAAAAAACTATGGAACATTGATTGCTCCAAGTAGATTAATAGCTCCAGGGTAGTGGGATAACATCGTGACCATCTGATTCAGGGTGTGACATCCGTGCCTATAATTCTGTACGGCGTATTATTATACAAATCAGTCGGTGGCCACTTTCGACAGTGATATTTTCAGTTGTTTAACCAACTTAAAATGCCAAGAAAAATATGCGAATAACACATAGAGCCAGATAAAAATAATATTGTTACATTGTTTGAATTAATTGTTTGACCAAAAGTATGTATTTTGTGTACATATTATACAGTTTATTGTCTACTAATAACTACTAATGATTTAGGTCCAGTTCTCGGTCAAACTGGCGTGTGGATTTTGAAAATATAACCAGGAAATATATTATTAATTGATAATTCAAGTAGTTCTACCTAACGCTTATGAATAAAAACATTATTTTTGTGCTATGAATTTAATTTCTCATATTATCATAATATAGTATTAAGTTGTTATATGACTTATAACCTATTCATTCAATATTCTAAACAGGAAAATAGTACCGGCTGTATACAATATTGTAGTATGAATATTCAATTGTTTACCTAATCAAGATTTCATATATGAATAATCATCATAGATTTTGCTTGTACAGAGGGTCGATATTCACAATATTATTATGACCCACTTGTACCACTCACTGAGTCACAACTGAATATAAAATAATATACTATTTGTGTGTTTTTATGGAAATGAATTAATAATTTATTATTGTCCCAATATTTAATTCTTATTACCTATTAAGATTTAGGGCCACATTCTTAGTCGATGTTTAAGAATAAGTATTGCTAATTAAACTATATATACTTCTGGCTCAAATGAAATTCATAAACGAGGCTTTGGCTTAAGAAAAGAAAATGTACCTATTACTTAAATTTATTGAAGTTGGTCGAGACATACCTTACGCGTTGCTTTTAGTTGTTATCGCATTTTTTTTTTAATTATTAAAATTAGCTTAAGCAATACTTATTCTTAAGCATCGACTATGAATACAGCTCGTCAACTTTAAATGATGACTACTGATTTACTTTACTAGAAAAATATATATTGTTTAACGAACCATACTAATTATCTAAAATGGTAATACGATATCTCCAATACTATTATTTATTTAAATAATTTAATTTTAAATTTTAAGATTAATCCTATGAGTCACTAATAGATCTGTCAATAGTTTATATTAGATACGCCTGATTTATGCAAGATAAAAGTGTTAATTAAATATCACATCTTTGGAATTAACAAGATAAATTGGTATTCCATGTATCAATATCAATTGGTAAGATACCAAAAATTATAAAGTAATAAAATATAATATAAGGGAGAAGAAAATCATCTTTAAATTGATCAGCAGCCATAAATTCCATTAGATTTTGAATTAAAGCGAATCCCTGTAGACATACTAGATTAGTGAAATCTGGCGACGATCCATTCCACTAAGTTGTCAACGTCAAAGCACATTTCATTTTAGTTTAATTATAAGAATGTTATATTAGTCTGTTATGTACAAAGTACACACTTTGGTGTTCGAAAATACATGTGATCCTCCACATTAGCCTATATATACTCGGTCAATACAAAACGTTAAAAAAGATAAGTGTTCAGTTGGCTATTGGCCAAATCTAACATCAATTGTGTTTTTTTAGTAAATTACAAATGTTTTGTTTACCGCCAAAGTTGTGGATTTATAATTACTTTTAATTGTTTCTAAACTGTTAATTGTGAGAGAGACTGAACAACGTTTATTTTAAGAAAACAAAAATGTCCAGTTTTACGGGCGCCACGATGAAAGATAACCAAATACTGTTTGTTATGTAATATTATTGTAATAATCGTAAAATGATTTTTTTTTAATACATATTTTTATTAGTTATAAATCATAAACTAAAATCAGAATTATTATGAATAAGTTTTATTTGAATAAAGTTTTATCTTTAAACATTTTTAAAAATAAAAAAAACTCCAAATCAGTTATAAATGGTGAATGTTTCAAATGTTTTCAAGTTCTTATTTCTTCCTATTTTTGAGTATTTTAATTATATAAAATATATATTGTTATGTGGTTTCTACATTGTCGTTTGTATGTTTTTTTTTACCTTTTTAAATAATGAATGGGCGAAATTCTATTATATTATGACTAATAACAATACCATAATATATAGTTTATGTTTAAATATTATGTTTAGATAAAAATCTAGAGAAATATAGGCAGTTTAATGTAGGTATCTATGTGTCAAAATTAAAGATACTCATATTCAGTTTCCTTTTGTTAGGACGAAAATGGACCTTGAGAGGAAGTAATGCTAACGTGGTCCCCCTTCGGTCCTCGGTACCACGAAAAAAAAAAAAAGGACGAAAATGGACGAATTATCGAAATTAAAAATACATTAACATTTGCATTTGCTAAAAATAAACCGTAGTACCTATTATCATGATTCATGAATGCACGTTATACTCGATTATAGTTTAAGCATCATTTTTAAATCGTACTGATGTATGTGGATTAGCATATTATGATAGGTATTGACGTATTGTTAAAGTTAATTCGGGTTTTTTCCAAAATTTTCCTATCGCATATCGCACGTGTCAACATCATGCACGTCGTCCATATATTTAAGTGTGTATTATAGTTATCATGACTGCACTTGATTAAAAAATACTCGTCTCGACGTAAATAATAATTAACGTTCCAAATCTCAAAAATATTTGCACTCAACGCGACCACTAGCAATACATTTTATAATATTATTATTCTTATTATCACTTTTATAGCTTCAGTACCAATAATTATCTGATATTAATAAATTATTAATGATAACGATACATTACAAATAAATCGATCCACGTTGATAAAATTAAGTCATATTTACAAAAGCTGATAAACAAATAGAGTACTTATAATATATCAACACTAATAAATTACACTTCAATAATTTATCTTACAATGAAACATCGAAAATACTATAATATAATTACTAATTACCTAGTGAATGAGTGATTAAATTCTTTAAACGTATAAAAAAGAGTACTAACTACGTATCACGGATGGTACACATTAATATTGTAAGAAACAATTTCTTACGGTTGCCCACCTATATGATTATTACGTACTATACACTTTACATTAGATACTTACACAATAGGTATTGTTTTATAAACCATTAGAAGAATGCTTGTAAAATAGTAAAGTTAAATATTATGTACTTAACATAATATTATAATGACAGTTTAATTTCAATGAATTATTATTTACAGTTGAGTATTTAATTTTAATTCAACTAACGTTTAGTCGGTGACTACCTAACAATAATAGGAGTAATAGTATATATTTGATGCCCTTCAATCGTTATATATATGAACATTGCATTCCCATTATTTTTTTATATAATTTTTTCTCAAATTATATTGTTATAACTCGTAAAATAGATTTTATTTTTAGATATTTACATAATATTTTTGGGATATTATACAATGTAGACGAATATTTCCAAAGTAATCAAATCGAACGAGAGATTCTACCCGATCTACCTAGGTACTGAAAAATAAATGGTATCGGGAGAAATGTTTTGGATTCAAATAAACATGTTCAAATTTTGTTTAATGGCTCTGAGGTTGGTCATAAAGTAGGTAATCTGATATTATTACTACCTATATTTATTTGTTAGATGGGTATAAATTGTGTGCATACGCTATTCAGCTTACAAACTCTTGTGGTGAATTACCATTAACCACATTCTAACCTGCAGTGGTAGATCCGGTCCTAAATTTTGTAGGGTATGGGGGGATATTTTATCACATAAATACTACAATTAGTACTGTACTATGTACTGATATTTAATAATGCAATTACAATTTAATAACTACACTAAACTAAATAGATACATTTAGTATTTACTATTAGATATAGGTATAATTTATCATAAAAATATAATAAATAAAACCAAAAAGGCCATACTAAACGTAATACATGGCCATACATATTAAACCCGCAACTATGAGGTTTTTTTTTTGGGGGGGGGGGGGAATTGGCAAATGCCCTTTCCATTCTTGGTGGCCTGTGGGTTAACTACAAGTTATTTTAAGGATTTGAAATCGGTGTAACTAAGGTTTTATGGTACCAATGTAATTATATGTAAGTATTTGCAATAATATTTTTAAAATTTGCAAGTTTAACTTTAATTTCTTTTCAACTTTCAATGTTTTTAAGTTTAATCAGCAAACAGTTGTTCTGCTACATAATAGTTATCACTTTTCTCTTATTTATAATTCAATTTTTGCAATTTGTAGGATATTATTAGATTTAAGGTAATTTTCTTTTTAAAAAAACTATTAATTTTATAATTTTACACATTATTATTAAGATGTTTTATGAAACTTTAAAAAAAAGTTATAAAACAAATTTATTAAAAAATCCTTATGAATGTGGTACCTACTAAGTACTTAAGTACCTATTCGAATACACGTTATGCAATATAAATTAGGTACACACAATGAATATTATGATTTTTTTTTAAATATCTCTCAGTGCTCAGAAAAATGTTTAATGATAAATGTATACCTACTTATTAGAAGAGAAAGGGCTTAAATGCAAATTGTATTTTTTTCTTGAAAGTTCAAAATAAATGCTTTTCAAGGGAAAAATTCGGTTCATACAAAAATGATTTCAATTTTAAAGCATTTTTCAAACTTTTAGTACAATATTCGTATATTTTATAGAAATAGATAAAATTTAGTAAACATTTACCATAAGCTA
This sequence comes from Nasonovia ribisnigri, assembly GCA_027563435.1. Classification (NCBI taxonomy): domain Eukaryota; kingdom Metazoa; phylum Arthropoda; class Insecta; order Hemiptera; family Aphididae; genus Nasonovia; species Nasonovia ribisnigri. Next base: position 197,894 of record JANEHU010003982.1, read on the forward strand.
CACCACTAAAAAAAAATGAAAAATAAGGGTAAGGTACTTATAGGTAGTTATTTATTTTGCTCCGTGGTATTATTTTTTTTACGTATGTTCTTCCTAAGTACCAGACAAAAGTGGCAGTGGCTGCACAACAGTCTCACAAACCATATTTTCGTCATGTGCAAGTAGATACAAGCAGTGGTGTATGGAGGGTTTTTCAATGAAGTGTGGGAGGAAGTTCTTGATGTTTTTAGGAAAATCGTTATGCAAATACAATGTTTTTGCGAAAATGAATTCAATTTGATAAGATGTTTATTAATTTACGTGTTGCTTACTAGTTGATGACAGTTGAAACTTGATGAATATTTTATTTTTTAAGTTATACCAATTCAGTTCAACTCGTTAGCCCCCCCCCCTCCACTGCGTACGATACTGGATAAAAGTGATATATAAATAGGTAATTTATTTACGACTTGCATCAATAACGATAACGTCAAATTTAAATAATACAAACAGATTTTTGTTCAATCATTTTTATTTAACATGACGTAAAAAAAATTGTTGAGGACGTCTTTTTGGGGCCAGTTTTATAATATTATTAGTGCATTAAATAATATTTTTCTTGTTTTTTAGGACATTTAAATGTAAAGCCTACTTATTAGTTATTAGATAATTATTTTAAAGATAATATGGTATGATAGAAGACATTATCATTGATTGCATTAGGTAGGTACCTACAAAAAGTTCCTTCATTATCTATTTACCCAAAATACCATTGTTATACATAAATTATCTTTTGTCGAGGAAACAATCAAATGCACAAAATGTTTGATGGTGGTATTTTTGATATTATTTTGTGATAGGTACAAATAATAATATAAATTAGTATAAATTAAGTCACATTTACTTAGTTTGTGGAATGGACGAATATTTTGTACATTTTGTATTTAATGTAAATAACATTGTAGATGATATTTATGAATTTATTTATAGATTTTTAATTTTTATAAAACGTACAATTAGGTATTACAATTTCTAGTACATTATTATTCTACATTTTAATAAAATAATATAAAAAAATATACTTATGATACCGGATGATGAATTTACCGTAAGACCCTCATTATTTCAAAATCTTTTTTTTCCCAAAAATATTGTTTTATAACGGCTTAAAGTTACGTAAATGAAATATTTTCATAAACGTTAGTGATTTAGTTAATTGTAACACACCGTATATGTATACATAAATGTGCACATACATCAATACATGTATGTGATATTCTAACGTTAATCATAAGAACGTAATGTTTGACTTAAGTCTTAAAAAAAGAAGATAACTATTTACGTCAAAGTCTTGGAAGTGCATAAATTGTTCATTTTGAGGGGCTAAGCTTCTCCCCTAAGCCCACCTATATTGATACGTATCATAGACTGATTGAAGTTTAACAACAATTTTGTTTGAAGTTCATATTATATCTATAATATGATGACCAGATGCATTAGATGTATTATGGTTGAAATTTAATTTATAATACCTAGACAAATAGTCCTATTATTATAGAATTACGTATAGTTTAGTATTAAACGTGAATAAAAAAAAATAAAGTGCTACTTTTATTTTAACTATATACATATTTTAACAATTACTTTCAAAGTAAATATTGTCCAAAGGTCAGGAAATGTTTTTTATTTCATTCAATAAAGACCGATAACTAAGCATAAATTATGCATTGTTTACTTACAATATAGTTTGCCAGCAAAAATATTGGTTCTGATGAAATTCTGTACATTAATTATTTTTTTACACAACAGCTTTATAAATTTGAGTGCACCGAGTTGGAGTATCAGTTATCGCAATTATACTTATTACATATTTGGATAATAATGAATAATGATAATATACTACACTCTGTACATTATTTAGCTTTATAAGTTTAGATATTATAGATTTCTTGAAAGCTTTATATATATTGTATTTAAAAATTGTATAGTTACAATAGGTACAATAAATTGTATCAACAATTTTATGCTGTTAAAAAACTCAAATTTATGCAGGGAATTATTTTACGATTTTACAAGCGAAATAAGTATTACATACATTGTACATAATATAATATATATTAATAAATACCGTAGGTAGGAATATTTTAATCTTTCGCTTTGAATTATGTTATTATCTCTTGTTAATGGAGTTTTTACTATATTTAGATGCATTACATCGTTTATAATCCGTTTTATTATTTAAAATAATTGTAATTTAATTTGTATGCCTGTAGTAATTCCCGTACTTTAAAACAAGGATTTCAAACTTGTTTGTAAAGATAAAAACTAAGATAAATTTTTAAAAATTAGTTATTAATATACTTATCAATTATCAATGAATATAAATTTTAACGCTAAGTCTAACATATACTTAGTCTTAAAATAGAGACGTTAAAATGCATTTATCTACAAGTCTATATTTACTGACACGCTGTTGAAAATAAAATTTAAGTAGGTATTCTATTATTACAACCAACGTCATACAGTTATAGATTTTTATTTGTAAGCAGTTAGATAGACTATCAAAATGATTTAAAGTATTGGTTAGCAATAGTGATATTCCACCAAGTATGAAGACAATATGATAATATAGATTAGACGGCGCCGGTGAAGCCATTTGTATTTGGTGTTTGTTGTTTAGTTGATTGGGATTGTCCGTTAAGATCTAGACATGCATTTTAATTTTAATATTTTAACAATTTTATTGTTGCTTATATGTTATATTCTATTTAATTTTGTTTATTGCATCATATTTTATGTGCATAATTGGTCTTATGTGTTCCAATGAATAATTAGTTGTATTTCTTCGATCCGTATTAGTAATAATAAAGTGTTCATAATCTAATATAATATTTTAATATATTATATCACACTTTCGCCATGAGCAATGCATTCATAAGTCTGTGTATTAACGAATTAATTCATATGACACGAATGTATAGATACTAGATAATCATGTCATATTTAAGTATTCAGAATTTGTTTTATACTGGGATGATGGGGTTCATTGATAACCTGGAATTTGAATACTCAACATAATTTTTTTTTATTATCCTTGAATGGTGCCATACTACTGAATAATCGGTAAAAAAGTATAATTTATGTATACCATGTAATAAGTTTAAATTGAAGATTGAAGTACAGTGATACGGAAGTGGTTTCGTTGGGGGTTAACACAGTTGCGCTAATTGCCTTCATATCCAAGCCGCACTTAAACAAGCAAATAAAAGAGTTTTCTTGATAAAGATGAAATATAGTTGTGAACTTTACAAGCATTATACTAAATATTAATTTTCTAATGCCAGGTTGCATAGACAAACAGTAATAAAGATTCTAAAAATCATACTCTTAATCATGATTTAGTAATCCAATAAATTTAATTTATGATATTTATTATTAAAAATTTAACATCAGTATTAATATACTAAAATAAAAAATAGTTCATATTGTTGCCGAGTTCAATTTAATACAATTATAATATATATGGAACGATAAATACCAATTATTGTTCGCATGATACATAAGAGTTAATTTCGATAACTTAAACTTAATTTTATTATTACATAGATCAAATGATTCAATGGGAAAACAATCTTTATTTTTGTTATTTGTTGATATATATATATATATTATATTTATATGCTTTAATTAATAAATTACAATTTAATACATTATTTACTAAATGTGATCTAATAAAATTATATAAAATATTTTATTTTGGTCTACGATAATATTGCATATTATTCATAAAATATGTTGATATCATCGCAGTCATCAGATAAACGAAAATAAATAATGGATATCATAAGCATAACATATACCTAGGTTAAGTAAAATTAAAACGTATAAAATAAAAATACATTAGTTCTCTACGCTATTTTATATTTGCTAAATATTTTAATAAAATAAAAAAATAATATTATTTTTAATAATAATCTCAAAACTAACATTATAATTTATTTTTCATTGGATCACGTCACCTCCAAAGTATGTAACAATACTATTTTGTTTATTTTCCAATAAATTCTGTTCTACCTACCAATAATAATACATTTTTAATGAACTCGGTTGTGTTTTAATGTTGGGTTTGTTTAACCAACGTTAAAATACGAATTTGCTTATTCAAATAATCAATAGTTAGAGTTTATAGATATATGCAGGTCAGCCAGAATAAAGAAACAGATTACAACCATTTTTAAGAATTTAAAAAGCTAATCAACAATTTAAACATTTTAAATCGGTGCATTACCTTCTAAAATCAACATTTAAAACTTCGAGTAAAATTTAAAATGTATTTTATGTTTAAATAGATTTATTAATATTGTATAATCATAAATACATCAAAAGTTAACCAAAATAGCGAGGTCATGAAAATAATTTGTAACATACAGTTAAAGATAATTATAACTAAGTAGAAGAAAGAGCCATGATAGTCATTAAAAATACTTAGTAAAAAAGTTAAAACTTATTGTACGGATCACAGGTATTCGTTGTACTGCAGTTTTACCCTATGATATATATCATGACATTTTTCCTGACCACTAAATATAAATCCTGTAATTAGAAATATAAAACATTAAACAGTACAGTTTGTTTTAATTATAATTTATTTTAAGGTTTTATGAATTAAATTTTACTTTTAAAAACTGAAACATTTTATTCATCAACCTCATATGGTCGACAGTTTACAAGCTGATTCACAAAGTATTATAGAATAACTGATATTGGAATTTTTAAGTATACTAAGGAGTAAAGATTATATTTTCAAATCATTATATTTTTGGTACCAATTAAGAACTGTGTACCGATACTAACTTATTTCCTCCTAATGAGTATCAACATTTTTTTCTGGAAATTATTTTATCAGATGATTTTATTTTGAAAATGTTGATGTATCTAAATTAAAAGTTAAACGAATTTTTTTATTTATTTAAGTAAGCATAATACGACCTTGATAATGCGCTTATAAGGTATGGAAGATATGACAATTTGAACATTTTTGTTATTAATATTAATCTATCTATATTTTATATTACGTAAGAACAGTCTGAGTAAAATAAATACTAGATCCGAGACGATAAAAATGTTATATTTTTCTAAAAACCATTTTTTATTTTCCTTTGTGTACCTAACTCTACGAGAATAAATACTAGTATATATTCAGAAACTATTAAATAATACATAATTCATTAATATAAAATATGTGATATCAATTAACAACGTGACATAATATTATCTCATTAGACCGTACTATAATATAATATATTTTTTTTATAGTGTTTTTATGGTATCAATAAAAGCCAGAAATAAATACACGAACAAGTTGGCCGTTTTAGCTAGGTTTGAATAAAATTTGAAATTATAAAACTATTTATTTATGGTTTTTTTCTGTGGGTGGCGAGGGGGGATCACAATATAATATTGTAAATAAATCATTCAACTATTTACTATGTAAATTAGGTGTTCAGTGAGTCGAGTTACACTAACTAGGGTTTAAATTTATTTTTTCAAAGTAATATATTATGTATGGTTTAAACAACTCCCGTTAGTTCCTTGGGCGATAATATATTCCACATCATTTTGGCACAGTGATTTAGAGTATATTAAATAAATAACTCCTATATTAAACTAGTAACGTATGCAAAGAAATCATTAAGGTAATTTATTATGTAGATTTTCACTGATTAGGTATTTAGGCACCCCGAAAAATAGCTTATACTATTATTCATTTATCATTATCACTAGACTAGATAATATCGATTAAACGTTGGTACCTACCTAGTACCTATACACACGGCGCTGCATGTGCCCCTTTAACTGTAGACTAAAATACCTCCGTAAAAAAAAATAAATACGAATATACAAATATCAATTGGCTATATTATTTTACATATAGGTACAAAATATGTTTTTGGTTGGTGAAGTCGTATTTTGTTTTCTTGGATTGAACGTCTTAAACATTTTAAACTCAACAAACGTACTGCGTTCGATGTCATGCATGCCTAACTGTTTAGTCGCAATGAATAAATTATTTTTCATTAGAACCGGGGAATATTGTAATATTCTAATTATTCCTCTCAACATTTTCTCTCAACATTTTGGCAAACGACGTACAAACGAGACATTATAAGCTTAGAGTATTCCGTATAAATCTTATATAGTAATTAATAATAATTGTATTAGTTAAATGTGTTTTCCTCTAAGATTGAAAACGAAAGCAATATAGTATTAATATATAATTTTCTTAGTATTAATGTACACTTCTGACTATAACACATATTACAACAGTTCATAGTACGACTGTAGTAAAATATGAGGTTTTGATTAAAAAAAAAAACTAAGTGGTTGTAAAACAACGATGTTTAATGAGCAAATAATTAACATTATAATGTTAAATAACGATATTATAGCGCGAACAATCAGATCGCTTTCAAAATTAAAATGTAAAATGGTATATTATATATAATTGGGAGAACAACAACATCAGCAGTCCATTATGTGAGAAGATTACTATTTCGTTGAAATGGAATTAGAGAATTCGTATTTAAAGTACAATTTTGTTACGGGATTTTAAATGTTAAAAATATTTTATTTCGCATTAAACTATTATATTATTAGCAACGAGCGTACTCTACATAAGTTTACCTTTATAATGTTTAGTTGTTCAACTGAACACATTTTTTTTTGCTGTTTTGAGTTTGCACAAATTCTGAACTTCACAATGTCTACTAATCGACAATTTCAAATTTCATTTTGATAACGGTGTTTAAAACTTATTTTTAATTATTTTAACAAAAATTAAATACCTAATTTTGATCAATGTATGTAGGTGCAGTGAATTACAGTCGTATTATACTAATATGTCATCAAGTTAAATAAGTTATGTATACAAAAAATATATATATATTGTATTTCGGTGCGTAGCAGTGTATGAAAGCGTTTGGAACATTTGACTACATGTTTGATTAATCCGTAATCGAATAACTCAATATTAAAAAAAACGTGTATGTACCTAGTCCTTTTTACTGGTCCCTTCCACTTAAATGTGGCGGATAAGAAGTTGGATGACATTATTTGTGTTTGAATAATAATATATTTGTGTACCTACCCCTTTCGAACATTTAAATACAGACGTATATCTAGAAGGTTTTCCATCTATATTCGTTTGTATACAAAACAAATAATAATTATGTTGTTTAAGTTTGAAGTCCAACGCCACGGTAATTAAACTTAAATATTAAGATTAACTATAGCGCACTGAGACTGAGTCTTTTGACTAAAATTACTTTCTTGGTTCCGTGTCATCATTTTCTACCTCATAATGTTAATACGCTCGTCAGCGCATATAGCCTACAAATTGGTACCTACGCGTTCTATTTTTCTTGCCCTATAACGCTTTTCTTCAAACGAAATCCATTACAATATCATTTGGCAACGTCTTACCACAAACACACACTGAAGAAGTGTACGCACGCATAAAGTTATCGATTTTGCTTGACAACTACGACTATGACATGGCAGTCGGACAGTTTTACCTTTTGTGTGAGTCGTGCGTACCCATAATACGTCTGTTATGGTTAATGCAAAACGAAAATGCATTTCGAACATCGAACCGACTACGAATAGGCCTTAAGTGCCACCGCAATTACGTTACAGCCATACCCGCAGCCACTAGCCGTACACTGCGCCGACAAGTACCTCTAAGCGTATTAATATTATATTATAATGGCGTATTATTGCAGTTATTACAATATTACCTATTATATTAGTGTTTTCATATCTCGTTTTATCGCGTCGTCCGACAAACGCTCACGCGGTAACCTAACCTACCGCGTTTATAAGACTTCGGTTGCTCATTCCAATATTACAATACGGGCACAGGCGTTTCACACGGCGTCGTATAATTTGATGTGCCTTACCGCGTGTACACCTACATAATGATATCATATCGTATTGAAATCGAAACGGGCCGTCTATACAATTCACACTAAATGACAATGTTTTTCGTGTTTTTTTTTTTCCCCCATCGATTCACTTTTACGTGCCCGGAATGCACAATACGAGGTGGGCAGTGGTTATTGTGGTTTCGTGACTTTTGCAACGTCCCACCCGCGTGTTTCCGATGCGCTTCCGTTATGTTTTCCGTGCTCGTACCGCACGATACGAAATCACATGTAGACCGTCAGCGGGCAGTGGTGTAAAACGCTATATAATTGCTTTTGGTTCGCCGGTAATAGCATTCGACCACTAAAAGTATTATATATATATCTACGGTTGCATGCCCATCAGGGCGATTGTAAACTCTCCCGATTTTAATGACATGTAAACTCTCCCGATGGTAAACTCTCCCGGGTGTATTCCAGTACTACCTGACGGGAACATGTAAACTCTCCCGGGTCTACTTCAGTACTACCTGTCGGAAACAGGTAAACTCGCCCGGGCCTACATCAGTACTACCTGTCGTTAACGTGTAAACTCTCCCATGCATTACTAATCTTGGGGTGCATGGGGCATCATTCGTATTACACAGTTGGTAAAACTAAAATAATTCAGTCCGTCACCCGTTATCATGATACGTTGTTATCACTTATATAAGTTAAAAGTATATAATAATATATTAAATATAATATGATAAACATATAATCGTAATAATAAGTTATAATAAAATCAAATACAATGTTTATTAAGAAAACATACAATTTAAACTAATACTAATGATTAATGAATAATATTGTATTATACAGGATGATTTTTATATCACATAACATTTATTATTTTACATATATTATCTTGATACTAAGATCCGAAAATTGCATAAAAATAATTAGTATAGTTGAAACAACTCACAAAAAAAGTCAATTATATAAAAATAATAATAAAAATAAATGCCATTAACTTCCAGGGTCAATAATTATAGTCAAAATACAAATAAATTAAAAGTCATAAAATGTAATTTAAAAAAAAGTCAATTATACACATAATCAATCAATAATAATAATAATAATAAATCAATGTAAATAATCAATGTAAATATTCAAAATACTAATTTTTATGATAATAAGAACACACTGATTTTAAAAAACTTAAGGTATCTATTTCTTTGTTTGTGTAGTGTATTATTTTTTGTGTTATTATTTTTTCTTTATTTTTTGTATGTGAGTTTTTACTTGATTTATTTGGTTTGTTACAACTTTGCATTTTAATGTACCCTTCATTTTGAAAATCTGTTAGGGCATTAATAAATATAAATAGAGATGGATGAGTACTAGAGAAATATGAATTGAAATGCGAATGGAACGATTCACAAGCATTCGTTGTTTTGGAAGTTGATGATGATGCTGAGGCCCACATTGTTGGAGGATATGATGCATCTTCATCAATATATGTGTTAACTAAATACGAAGCAAAAGCTTCCAATTTTTCATTTTGTGGAGGCATTATTGCAGCTAATGTGAATACATAAACATTCCCAACTTCATTCGGATCTATGAATACTAATCCAAAAATATAATGCAGCCATTTTCCAACTTCGCTTGTGTTATCTCTGTATTCAACAGAAAGACCTAACTCTTGTATTTTTCTGTACCATGCTTGTGTGAGGTGAAATCTACAACACTCTATTTTTGTTTCGGGCCAAACATTTAAAACTGCATTGTGTATAGACTTTTCAAGATCTACTATTACCGTCTTAGGAGAAAATAATAAATTCATATCAATACATTTATCTACTAAAAACTTTAATACTCTCTCATAAGATAAAGAAGATTTATCTGATAATAAACAAAATATTAATGGTATATAGTGACCATTTATATATCCATGTAAAGTCACCAATTGTTTAAAAAACTTAGTGCAATAAGAAAACGTGCCATCTAAATAAATAGTTTCTGATTCTGTTAAACAATTTAAATTTGAAGAGCATGCAAATATTATTATGTTATGATGTTCGTCATTTAACAACAAAAAATTTTCATTTTTAGAAGTCTCTACTTCAAACGTTTTCAATATATTATGAACTTCTAAAATATTTTTGGGTAATGGTGGAAAAATTTTGCGCCTTGCATTATACATATTTCTTTTAATTCGTAATAAATCACTAGTATCAATGGCGTCACTATTACTTTCCTGCAAAACTTTACGTAATATTTTCCGTGGAGCATCAGATATATTTTCAGTCGCTTTTCGCTTTCCCGATTGCGTTATACACAAACGTTGTACCTTTTGCTCATCAGAAGCGTGAATGTGTTCTAAATTTGATCTTGATACAATTTCCCTATCTGAAAAAATATTTATGATTGTCTAAGCTAGAATACAACAAATTGAATTAAATAATTACATACCGATAATATATAGAAGTGCTGAGCATTTATTCACGCTACATTTCCACTTGACTTCACCAGTCGATGATAGTGTTGATTGCTTATGAAAAATAAATGAGGACATAATCAGCAATTCTTTGTTCCGTTGACTTAAAACATACTTGAAACTTGGTTGAGCGGCTTGAGCCATTATAGTTAATATCGTTAAAATATTTAAATCAAAAATCGGTAAACGGTAATTAAATATTCAAATCAAAAATAGGTTAACGGTAATTAAATATTTAAATTACAAATACAGGTTAACAGTAGTACAATTGATAATAAATATTTAAAATGATATCACAATCGCTGCAGTGTAGCCAATTCATACTGTAGCAATCACTTTAAAACAACTCGGGAGAGTTTAAACATTTCCTTCAGGTGAACATAATATGGGCCCGGGAGAGCTTACACATTCCCTCAGGTAAACATAAAGTTTACCCGGGAGAGTTTACACATTTCCTTCAGGTAAATATAATAATGACCCGGGAGAGTTTACCATCGGGAGAGTTTACTGGTTTTAAAAATCGGGAGAGTTTACCATACAATCGGGAGAGTTTACCACCGCCCGCCCATCATCTCCGCCCGTCCGCCGCCTGAACGTGGTATCGGAATTTTCTAATTGTGACGTGGGAAGGTGCGCACGGTACGCGTGTAGGCTACCCCTAGCATCGGGTCTCGCGATTCGTGAAATTTTCGTACGTTTGGAATTCGAATTCGTCGAAACGACCGCAAGAGTCACAAACCATCGTCATATTATTTTTCCTGCAGGGATTAAAGGTTCAAATAAGAATTATTCAGCACGCTTAGACGGATATTATAGCGAAAAGGATATTTTGTAAGAAATTATAGAACGCTAAGCACATAATATAAATGTACAATAATAAAGCAGAGACTAACCGTATGTATTATGAATATATTTGTATTTTATGGTAATGTCCAAATATATCCCGTTATCCGACTCGTGGTGTACCCATGCAGATTCGACTCACGAGGAAAAATAATCCTATTTGAATAATGTATCAATCATAAAATAATATTGTGTTATACCGAGAAGCTAGAATTTTCAAATAAACATTGCCCATACATGGAATATTATATTATTATGCTATTATAATTTTAAATGATCTTCAAAATTATGTCGATAAACCAAACAAAGTGGATTTGATGTTTTTGTTTGGTTCATTGGAGGTTGTTATGGTGACCTAACCATTTTGCTATTTTTCTTTATAATTCTTTATTATAAATATTATAGACAATTTAAAATTTGCATACATAAAATATAGACAACAAATAATATATTATACTATTATACTTGGCCAAGCATAATATATTTAACCCTTTTATGTTAAAATATAACATAAAATTCAATGATTTATTTATTTTTTTAATTTTATATACCTGGGTAGTTAGTTATAAAAAAAAAATATTATTTTATAATTTTCACACTAAATATGTTTTACAAGTTTTTACAAGTTTTTCAAATATAAAAATTCAGTAGGTATCTTCTTTGAGCTGAGATAAATAAAATATAACTAAGCTTTAAAATTTGTTATGAAACTTTTTGATTGAAAAATTACATTTACAACCGACTTTACATTATAATAAAATTGCTTATTTTTTTTTTATTATTATAGGTTATATTTCGAATGTTATATTATAAATACATATCATCACATTAAAAACATGTTTCTACTTTGAAATATTAGTTATATATGGGGAAATAATAGATATTTTACCAAATTTTAAATTTAATTTTGAATTTCTTTTGTTAAATATTGTATATTGATGTAATAATAAATACCTACCTACATGTATTAGGTATAAAGTGGCTTTGAATGGTTTTCAATTAGTATTACCTAACTAATCTTCCATTATTTATTATAAATTCTATGATCGCTTTTAGTCCGTTTATTTTGATACAATAGTTTATGTAATAAACCAGTAAATGTATATAAAATAGTTTATAGTTTATAAGTATTGATTAAGTTAGCTAATCCACGCAAATCTATTATTTATTACAATTGAATAGCATTATACAGAAAGCAACCATCCAAGAAACAAATAATAGATAAATAGTGCCACGAATCGCAAGAACGCTAATAATAATATATTAATACATTCGGTTACAACTGGTAGAAGCCCAATTTGAGAAATATTTAATTTAGTTAAATAAAACAAAAATATAAATAGATATTATTGAGTAATGTAGTAGATGAAAAAGAAAATAACAGAATTAGTAATAACAGACAATTTGATGATAGGTACCTACAGATATTCTATAGTAAAATATTGTATATCAAAACCTCAGATCATATACTATTGATGGAGCCACAGCGTATTAAATCAATACAAAAAGTCTGGGCAAGTTGGTATTGCTCTGCTTTACAGTAGGTAGGTTACAAGTGAAAAAAAACTAAAAAATTTGGAAACTGAAAATGTTCGTAAACAGCTTAAATCAATCAAAATATTTTGATTTTACCAAGTTTTATGGTGTGAAGAAAATGCTAATATAAACATTAAGTCAAAATTTCATTACGCATTTGTTTTAGAGTTACACCAAAAACCAATTTTGCGTAAAAAACCCCTTTTTTCTTAATATTTTTTTTTCTCCCGGTGATTTTGAAAACTACTTGGCATTTTTTACTTTTGACTCCCCCAAAGTACCACCTAGATCCACGTCCCTATCAAAAAAGATACTGTTGAAAAAATCCAAGCATTTTTACTATCCTATAAGCCATAAGGGGATGACAGACACTCAAAACAAACCACATCATGTAAAATCAATACATCCATCGCTCCGCTCAGAATCTAAAATGTTGAAGATATCAACGACGAGTCACCAAGTTATTGGGCATAGGTAACGAAACTTTTCGCATGTTTATCCACACATGATTCGTTATAAAATAACCATAATATTATGTTTTGAATATATTGTAATATTGAAAAAGAAGTATGATTCCTAATATATAATAATTACTATAATTATATAAGTATTAACCACGAACTAAGATAGTAAGATATATAATAATTCCGTGATTGTGCGAGGAGTTACATCGCGTATGCCCACATCGAACACCTAATTAAGACGTTTCGCTAATATCAGCAACAAAATACTTAGCCGTGGCTACATCCATATTATATGATCTAAGATCAGAACTTGATACTGGTGTAGTGTGCTACCTATACCGTAAAAACCAATTGTACGTACTGATTAATAACAATTTATTCAACTAAAATTTACTTAATGTAATGCTATTTGCTGATTATCATCATTTTCAAGTATTTTAATAATTTATAATATAGGTATTGTTATGTTGTATATACGTCATCTTAAAAACTTCAAATAAATTGTTGTGTCGTGTCTTAATGGAGCGCCACCATTCCTCCTTTAGTTGAGGGTCCAACAAATCTGTTGCTTAATACAAATAGGTGAAAGCACACGACACAGACTAAAATAATTCAATATATATTTAGTTTTATATTTATTTAGCTATTATAATATTGCATGGCGTTTGATACCTAATAATATGTTGTTTATTGTTTATCTTAACAACTCAAGTCACAGCCCGCGTGTACTTTTCAGTAATAAAATACAAATATAACATAATTATAAGTGAAGGTATGTCATATTTTCCGGTAGGTAGCATAATGCATGCGTACAGTTTTTTGGGATGTAGCATTTACGGTAATTAACATACTACACTAGTACCCAGAACTTCAAGCGACACGTAGTTATCATACTGGATGGGTTTAAGGAGGAATCAAAGTCAAGATGATAGTTGTATAGGAACAAAGCTCTAGATAGGGATGAGTTATTTACGAAATCATTATTGTAAGATGAGATGTAGAAAATTGAGGGGATTTTAGATTAATGACGATGAAGAGGCAATTAAAACTGGAGATGATCTAACAAATATTGAGGTAGAATATTTTGTAATAATTTACTTATAAATATTTTGCTTAATTTGTTTTCTGTTTAGAAACATTTTTGTCGATGACGACTTATCGTTGTTTCATTATTATAAATTGACTTAAAACCACATCGTGGACCGACCTACAGAGCGAAGCGAGACAAGTGCCAGACGTCTGGTCTCATTATTCTTTAGTTAGGTAAATAAGGTAGGTACCTACATAATATGTAATTCAATACGACAATATATTTTGTTATTACGTCTCTAATAGAATAAACGTTTCTATTGCTTATTATCAACTACAATTATTAACCAAATATTGAAATATGACACTGGATTCAATCTTGTCTATACTCAGTGTGTATTACACACACATTTCCTACTGGAAGGATCTGCGAAAAAAATTAAAATACTAACAGGTTATATAACGTAAATTGTAACTATGTTATTATTATAACTACTATTATATATGTATTATAATAAATATATTATTGTTATATTTATAATTTAAGTAAAGCCATAAATATTAAATATTTCATAGCTGAATTTATTAAAACTCGTATATAATATATATTATAAGTTTATCGTATCTATTTTATAAAATATGTTACGTTAGTATCCAGAGTAATAAAATCCCTGGTATTTATACGTAAAATATAATAAATTATATTTAAGTATCAATATTATTATCATTTTTAATATTTAATTTAGATATAAAACCTGGATAATCTTTACACGCATTTTAGGATAGGCCACGACCGATTAAAGTTTGCTGCCATGTAATTAAGATCGATTATCAATAAATTGTTTAATGTATTTTGACAGTATCTTTATGATTTTTTGAATCAGTGAAATATTCATTAACGTGTTATCAATCTATTTAATAAAATTAAATTTAAACTGGAGAACATAGATGAAAATCTGGGAAGGAGGC
Source organism: Nasonovia ribisnigri (assembly GCA_027563435.1). Lineage (NCBI taxonomy): Eukaryota > Metazoa > Arthropoda > Insecta > Hemiptera > Aphididae > Nasonovia > Nasonovia ribisnigri. The sequence goes on from JANEHU010003982.1 coordinate 213,118, forward strand.
TTGAGAAACACCCACGGAAGTTTAAAGTACAGGTCTTAGCCCCCCTAACCCTCAAAATTATACAGTGCTTTAAAATCCAATAATTTTTATAATTGTAAAATGCATTTACAATAACTGTTAATTTAAAATGCATAACAAACAAAATATTTTGTGCTAAAAATAAATTAAATTCGTATGATATTACAAACTTAATAATATCATCATAACTTGGAACAATCATAATTAATATACTATTAATAATAACCAGCATTGGTTGTTTCAGATGTCTGTATCACGTCACGAGTCGTCTAGGGTTTGACATAATAATATGCTATATTTTAACTAATAACTAGTTATGATTTATAAGGTTTTTACTTTCAATAAATTCAAAATCGGTAGTACCTAGCTATAATTAATGAATTTTAAGTATTTTTGTTTTTCGCCACATATTGCATTGAGTGCTTAAAGTTAAGCAATACACTTTTTATAATTATGTTTTAAAAAATTACTAAATTCGAGCGGCTCTAATACAGTATAGTAACTATAGTTGTAATAATGAACATACAATTCTCAGCATCCCCCTCCAACCACCAGTTATTTCATCAAATTTTTGCTTGTGCTGGAGAATGTTTCAATGTAGTACTGATTACTACTGAAGTACTGTAAGTACCTGAAGAATAGAATATTTCTCATACACCTACTAAAACATTTTCATTGAAAAAAAAAATTATATTTTAAATAAAGATAAACAAATTAGGGTAATATTAAACAATGGTATTGTTTATGGTAAGTGTAATAATATTAAGTTATAAATAAATAAATATTTTGTTATTATAATTTGTACTTTAATAATTTGAAAATTCAATATCACCATGTTCAGAGTTCAAATAATAAGAATGATAATAGTTATTGAGCCACATTTCTAAAATATCAGTTTGATTTCGTTAAATTATTAAGTTTTAAGTTTTTGCCCAACTAATAATTTAAAAAAATTAATTTTACCGTAAATTACCATAAATTTTGCCATTTTTACATAAATAATAATAAAAAATAAAAAAAAACAAATTTTTGGGAGACGAATCAGCTAACCTCCTCGTGGTGTCTTCTGGGTAACGCTGATAGGCTGATATGAAGTGATAAATAAAATGTGGCCGCAACTCGTACGTCTGTTTCATAAACACGGACCGCAACTCGTACTTAATTTAGGGATCGGGCCGCAACTCACCAACACCGATATAAATATATTTTAATGAAGGGCAAAACAATAAAATATTCTCAATACACAACGTGTGTGTTCTTAATATTTAATTACAATTCATTTGAGCTAATTCAACTTTAGAGGAAAAAGGTCTCCGAAAGTCTCAATAAAATACCCAGCCCCTTAAATAGTTTAATTTATATTTAATACATTTCAATTTCTACTTTAGAAAATTAAATTAGGGTAATAATCTAATTTTTTAAAAGTGGGCAAGTATGTACCGCTCTGCCGAGTGTACCTTGTCGTTGAGTACTGTAACGGATGTGTTAAATTATAATTCATTAATAATTCAGTATGGATATGAAAATCGATTCTTATCGGAGACGGCTTGTCAGCCTATACATTTATACATACTAATTACCGATAGTTTATTATATATTTATAATTTTATTACATTTAATTATTTTATTATGATTAGTAATACGGTAGGTCGCATTAATTTTTGGCCAAAATATCGCATTTATATTATTTTATTAAATATTAATTTTTATTATACTTAGTACAATTTAAATTATATTATAAATTATTATATTTACATCAACACTATATGTTATTTTTTTAACTTTTGAGAACTGGTCGATTTGGCAAAATTAAAGTAGGGGGATTCTGTTTATTTTTAAAAAAAGCTACGCCTACACACCCCCTGAGAAGTACTTTTTAAATCATATAAATAAAAAAAATACAATATGCTTATAAATTAGATATAAATTATATAATATAATACGACATATGTAATAATTGTTGTACCAATTATATATTATATGTAGCTATAAATATTAAAAACTCAAAAAGATAATAAAAGTAAATTAATTAATAGTTTGGTAATAATTAGTTAATATTAATTTATTATTATTAACTCATTTATAGATCCGTGGTTTTCAAATAATTCATAAGGCAAAAAAATTATGGTAGGTACCACGCGAATTTTGATAAAAATGTAGAATTATGAAGCATCCTGTGTGTTCCCCTTAAAAATAATAGAGGTACGCTAAAATGTCTAAAAATTAATTGAGGTACTCTGTCCCCCTGCGTCCCTCTCCAAGTTGAGCACTGCTTTTGAGTCAATATCGACTTACCGTAGAACGGTGTGAATCGATGCATAGTTGGCAATAAGATAATATCAAACTAAATATTTTGAAAATGCCATCGTCCATAGTAAAATATAACTATGTACGAAAAGTATCAAATCTTCTCATCGAATAATATTTTAGAACTACAACTGAAACCGTTGTTCCTCTTTTAATAGTATACATTCTAATTTATATTTTCAACCTTTTTAACCGAGCCTGAAAATGTCAAGCTTTTATTTGTAAAAGTTACAAGGAACCTATTATTTTCAAAATTGTTGTATGCTAACAAAAATGTTATCAAATAAAAATTTTAAATTTCAAATATCTATAAATTGCACAGAAATCTATAAAATATTTTTAAAATTATTTAATCTTGATTTTTATTATGTGTAATGAGTATAATAATGAATATATTCAATATAATAATGTAGTAAGTATAGTGAATGAGGATGAAATTAATCAGATATTTTCAGGACAACATCAATATTTTCGTCACGTCATCGTTGTTAATAAATGAATAATAGTGTAAAGTTTGTGACTATTTGAAAGAAATCAAAAATATTATGGTAACTTTTTTTTTTTTTTTGAAAAGGGTTTTAGTGGATTCACACGCAGGATTAGGAATGTTGAGTAGAGCGATAACGACTTATGTCATTTAGAATTGAATGAAACACAATGGACGCTCAGTGAAGTGCACCAAAAAACGTTTTAGATGGTTGTATGATCTTACAGCTAAGTACACCATTTACTTGCTAGAAAATAAAACTATTAACTTAGTAACTATTTTAAATCACCTAGTGATAATAAAACTACAGTATTGTGTTTTATTTTATGACGTCTGGCACTAAGCTATTCAAATATTTTGTAATTTTTTTGACACTATAATAAACGAGTATAATAGTATAATCTGAAAATGTATTTATAGCTTTGATTCATTTATGTAATATAGATTCAAATAGATTGTAGTGTTTTTATAGTATACAATTTGAGATTGTTTTTGTTACATTACTTTTAACGTTGTTATAGCCATAGTTAGCGTTGATGAAACCTATGTTTTTTAAACAAAAATTAATTCGTGGTTATATTATTTTTTTTTTTTAATTGAAATAATTAACATTATAATAACTATACCTTTCATAGTATTGTAATATTTTTATTAAACTGTTGTCAACCTAATTCGTCAGTCATTCAAAAATAATTGTTTGTAAAAATGAAAAGAACATCATATACTATCTTATATAATATGAGATAAACTAACAGAATTTTGTTAAAAATATAAATTATAATATAATATATTTGTATGTTCATTCAATTTAACCACTCCCTCACGGGCTCCCCTATCCCACCAAAAAATGCATCTGATAAATATATCATGAAATCTGCTATAAAAACCAGATTTACGAATGAAAAAATTTTTGAATTTTTCCAAAAACATTTATTTTCAGTCTTAAAAATAAAAAATTGTATCCTACAATATATATTGAACAAAAGTATAAAAACTAAATATAGCAATATACCAATTTTTTTAAAAATATTTACTAGAACAAAAGTTAATTTATTAGTTATTTATGTCTGTTACTTCTTGTATAGTGTCCTACTGCCAAAATCTTATACATTTTTCCATCTGATAAAAAGTCTATCGATGAACAATGACACACAATTATGTAATTAGGACTTCTAATATGATATTATATAACTGCTTAACAAAATTATCGTATTAGTATTATCGTATAGTACTATTGTAAGTTAAATCAGACACTCAGACGTAGTAAGTCCTGTGCGTGGGTTATATGACAAATGCTTCTTGAATGAACCAAGGTCTTTCCATAAAAGTATCAGTCGAGGTAATTTAGAGAATCTTGATTTACTGACTCCGGATAACGGACCGAATTCATTGAGCATTTTTTTTCGTAAAACTAAATATACATGCACACTACTACATGTAAAACTTTCACGGTTTCTTCGATACAGAAACCTTATTTTGTATGCGAATTGCTTATTTTATTTTTATTCTGCTTTTATAATAACAACATAACTTGATTGGTTTCTTTGTATAGGACTCGTAATTTGAACTTATCATTTTGCGGCCACCTACATTATATTGCTACGCATTACGAACACAATGTACAAAACAATAAATATGATATCAACATTATTGTTTTTTTTTTTTTGGTTTTTACATCGTATAAAACAATTACCAATATAATTTGATCGTGTCATGCTAATAAAATATTTCGACGTTGATATTCATTATTCGATTCGTATCTATGTTACTTTGAATTTAACATAATTTAATTAGGGTAGACATTATATAATAAATTCTCAAAAAAACAAAAGTATATTATTATTAATATAATAATATTATAAAAAAAAATCTAAAGTACACATAAAACCACATCCTAAGCCGATAAATGCTCCGAAACACTGAAAATAATAAAAAAAAATAATGTCGTTTTTAATCACCATAGTATAATAACGCATCAAATATAATACGTTTTGATTTTTTTGTTTTTCACTTTTTTATAAATAAAAAATTTACCTTCGCGTCCGGTTTCGGGTTTAATAATACGTTTGGGACAAATAAATATTATAGTATAATAATACGATTGAAAAAATACATCGCGTGGACAAAAATAAATAAATTGATAAAAATAATTGCGTATATCCTTCAACTTGCGTACCAGCCACATCGTCGTGAATTTGTGACGTATACATACGTGCCCAAAAGTCGTCGTATTTGATAACTGGCCTTTAACAATATCAAGTCATTGCTTCATCGGTGTGAACAGTATTTATTGACCACTTACGGTGCCATTGACCGGATTAATTATAATTTAATTATTTACCGGACATGTATCTACTGTCAGTTGTGCTTCCGAAATTCACAATTTAGCTCAAAACATTGAGTTATTCGTCAATTCGGATAGAGAGGATTAGACCACGAGAGTTTTCGGGATACGGTGATTGGGGGAAACTGGAAGTAAGGAGATCTTAGGTAAAAATTTATTTAAGAGGAATGAAACATTAAACGAAAATATTTCGAAATATTAATCGACAAAAAAAATCAAATCTAGTATATTAAATGCAATTACGGAAATAACACTGGAACCGTTTATAATAAGATGAGAATAAATTGCTTCGCGGATGAAGTATTTCATGACAATATAATTTATAGCATAGGCTTTATGATATTTTTATTGCGGTGCATGACATTATTATTGGTCTATACCTATTTATTATATATAAATTATAGGTCTTTAAAAATGTATTGGAACAAAATATGTTTGTAGATTTACATGTTATTATTGTTATTTATTCGACACATTAGAATATAATATATTAATTTATCATCATATAATGATAAGTAGTCTGGAAATTGGTCTAAAAATGATTACTGTTAATATAGTTATAGTGAGTAGGTATTATGACATAAAGTTGAAAGTTCATTGTGTTATCAATATTCCATACATACTAATATTATACTTAATATATTCATAATTTATAAACCATGAAATAGTTATTAATTGTTTAAATAATATGTACCTAATTGTACCCATACCTTATAATAGTGTTAAACTATGTAACATTTTCATTTATCGAATGACTATTGTCAAGATAAAACCAATTTTTGTTCAAAAAATTGTAATCGTTAAATAGTAACTCTAACATAGATAAAAAATACTGTTTAAAACTTTAAAATAAATGTACAATTGTTTCTAGGAGAATTTTTTTTTAAGCCTAAAACATAATGTTTAAATGTTTAATTTTAACAATTGTACTGCCATAAAAAGTATATAAATACATCTATGACACATATTAACTAATAAAAATACGAATATATGTGCGTACAGCTAATTCGTAAGACTTAAGAAAATGGTCTCCTATTGGCTATTTGTAATCACACTATGATAAAAGGTCAATAATATTTTGTTTATTATTCAATAGAATAAAAAACTAGACATAGGTAGTGTTTTATTATATTAAATGTATAATCGATTTATATCGTATACCTGCATAGTCGTGATACTTGGGTAAGTAGATACCTACTATATTATTATATAGGTAAATAAGTAATAAACTATACAAATTACTTTGGCTAAACTTTAGACGTCAGTGACGTACGTGTTTATAATAAAGTTGACGTTTCATGTGATATGAAGTGTTACAGAATATTTGAAGTAACTGTTTGAAAAAAAAAAAGAAAAAAGAAATAGAATACATATAGAGAAAATATGTCTTTGATAACTAATTTATCATCATCAAAATATGTTATGTTGAGGAAAATCACACGTACCTACATGCCCGATATAACACAACGGAGAACATGAAAAGATTAAAAGATCCGAGATGAATGATATATATATATATATCTTATATGGTATTAAAAAAAAAAAAAATTGAAAAGCTAATCCGTGCGTAAGTCCCATTATTTCCGAATAATTTCGTTTGTAATATTATGTTCGTTGAACGTGGGGCTGGTGGGTAATAGTAATAATAATAATAATGGAAATTAAAATTTTAAAATAATAATAGCATGACATTGCTCTACATCGGATCGTACACGCATGATAATATTATAAAGATTACGATTTTTAATTTGATGGTCCTGATTACGAAGGTAATAATTATAACTACCTCCTGTAGCTGGTACACAGTTGATCCGAATAACAAGCGTAACTATAAATAACTATAATAACTAATAATAATAATAATAACTAATAACAATAATAACTTATAACAATACCGTTAGGGAGGTAAGTACACACGATTTTACCTGGGTATCCTATCGTAGCTGTCCCAACTCGTCAAACAGTTGTATGAACTGTAGTTGGACGAACCCATGTGGCGTCCGTCCTGTTCCCATTTCACGCACTGTGCGCCACGTTTCGACAGCGAACCGCCCGAGTCGCGCGACGCGGCCGGTCGCGCCGGCGTCAGCATGACGTCACGCGGTCGGCGTCGCGCGAGAACGTTACGCCGCTACCGGCCGCGGGTCACGTCCTACCTATGCGCAGACTACCCGCGGCGACACCAGCCCCCTCTCGCCGAGACCAACCGCGTGCGACTCCCCCCCCCACCGGCACCCACAACAACGAAAACTATTCTCGAAATGTTCGTATCCAATATTGTCCACGCGCCCTTATAGTTGCTGCTGCCCCAAAACAGCCCTCCACCCCGCGCCTACGACACCTCCGCGGCGTCGTTTGAGTTTGAGTTTTGCGATAAAAAGAAAAGAGCGGACAAAAAATTTTAACCAGACCGCGAAACGTTCTTGCGGGACATCGCCGCAAGTGCCTACGACGGTAGACAGTCCATATGTGACCAATAATGCGAAAATCACTTGGCTCCGGCGCACGGCGAGAACTACATTAACACTTTGGAAGTCAATTTAGTTTTTGATTCCGCTCTGCACGGCCCCCGAAGTTTCTGATATAATATATATATATATATATATATATATAATCACCTTTAGAAAATAAAAAAATGACAACCTTATACTGATAATATTAGCGTACGTCGAGGAAGACTTTTCTCCGTCGTTTAGATGAAATTAAAAATTATTCGAAATCGACTTTTTCGCTGTTCGCCGAAACGTATAAGTAGGTACCTAGTTTATAATCGAAAACATTATTATCAATCAAAACATTAAATATAAGTACCTAACATTGGTATAAATGCTAACATAAATCGTATATTAAACGTATCTCGGATACACTACCGTGTTTTTCCGTGAGCACTTCTACGTTCTAATATAATATCATCAAAGTATTTATTTTTTATTACTTGAACAACCCGGTAGTTCTAAGAAAATAAAACAATATTCGAGGTTTATTGCACGACCGCACTTGTTTTAATGTCTCCGACGTCATTTTGACGTTTTTTGTGATTCCCTTTCCCCTATAACTGCCGAGTAAAAAGTTCTCTATAAATATTAAATACCAAATGTGCTTTATTTCCAATCTACCATTATGGTGTACGCAGCATGTAACTTTTTGAGGTTTATTTCCATTATCCTATTTTGAAAACCACGTAGGTAAATGAAACGAATTTAATAAAAGCACTCGTAATTATAAAACTGATAGCTTCAAATTAGATCATAAATGAAATATTTAAAAGTTTTAAACATAATAAACTTTCAATACGTTTTACGTTTTTCGCTTCTGTCTAGAATAATCGGCTACTACTTAATATTCCTATCGTACTAGCGAACTATACACACAAATCGACCTAGATAACTGGGCCGTTTGAAACATCATAATATATAATAAACGTTATTTTATTAATATACGACTACTCGGGACTGTATAACTTGTGTTCCGGTTGATTACATTATTTTTCAAACCGTACAACAACTCGAGTTTGGATCGCATAAAACGTTATATAATATATCTAATGCTTAACTTTTATTGGATGCTTGAATTTAATGGGCAGGTAGTATGAAGCTGAACAAGCAAAAACTATGTGATGCTAATGAAATATTATTATATGTGAGTAAACGAACAAGAGTGTATTAAAATATAAATAATTAATTAGGTACGAGTACGAAACGTCGACCAACTTAATTTGAAATATCTTGCATTATACAGGTTTAGTTATAATTGAATATTAATTTTGTTCTACTATTAAAGTAATAAAAATACAATTTAGTAGGTAGTTATAGTTGTATCAAAGTTTAGCGATCCACGTCATTGTGATATGGATAAAAGATATAATAATAATTGTTGTATGTAAAATATTACTATGTGCTTAAAGATTTTTCCGCAGGAATAAACAAATTTAATGAAACGGTTAAATCTATGCAAAAAATCACGAACTTGAAATTTCCATATTTTTGTAATAATTCAAACAATATGGCGGAAGGTACCTACAAGTTTTTGTAATAATTGGAATAAAGATTTATCTAATTTTTCAGGAGTCTTAAACTTGTAAGTTGTAAGCTGTTTTAGTTTTTGGCTATTACAATGGATTTTTCGTGGGGTAGAATTTGCATAAGAAGATAAATCAATCTATGTTCAATGTAATAATTGCCATTAAACAATCTCGAAAATCGTAAGTAAATTGTTGAAATTTGGCCCGACGAGATATCATATTTATTTTTGTACTCAAGTATAAAAATATCTAAACTGAGCAACATGCAATAATGTTATAGTCTAATGCACCTACATACAATTTAATAATTTATATTGATTATTGACAGATCATAATATTGTTCTCATATTTTATTTTTAAATTTAAAACTATTTTAATTAATCCAAAAATATCGAATTTTGGTATGCAGTAGGTATTTTACTTTTAGTATGAACAAAAATCAATTTTAATACGGAAATATTAAAAAATAATTTGATTTATTTATTTAAGATTTAACTAAATAAAATTCTATTAGATTTAAAATTAATTTATTGTGTTTTCATAGAGTACAATTTTTATTTTTATATTTTTACTGAAGTTAATTATTAATGTTATATTATGATGTGAAATATAATATTTAAGTAAGATGTATTTTTCTATTTATCTTTTTATAAACTAGCCTAATAATTTAATTTGTAGTTTACAAATACTAAGTTTTGTTGAAAGCTGCACATCAAAAACTTTTAGTATGGCAAGTCTCAGTTTCCTTAAGTCAAATAAAGTTTGGATAACATATTCAGCTTCTTTTTATAAATAAAAAAAAATATCAATATTCAAGAGGTAAATACAATGTATACTTTGAATAATTGAATATACCTACTTAAAGTCACTAAAAATTATGTTATTTTTGATTTATACAATTTGAATATTGAGCTTGTATAATATTGTATACTTCGTACTTTTTAACTATTATAACAAAATAATATTTATTTAAATATATATTTTATAAAAATATTTTACTAACAATGAAAACATACCATTCTATTCCGTTTTAACTATTTATACTTATGTATACCTATTCGTGTTTATTGATTATTATTTAAAGGGGTGGGATCAGATTATTTGAGGTCTAGAACAACAACTTACCTGGGTAATTTATGAGTCTACACAACTAGGTATAGCTTAAATGGACAACAATATTAATATATATTAAAGTTATTATAGTATGTTTGCCTACATTGACCTTTTTGAAGTTTTCAAAACTTGAGCTTAACCATTGTTATGCGTTTATTTTGAACATAGATATTCAACGCGGTGCTTACAAAAGTTATAAATTATTGAAACTTAAAACTACAATAAGGTTGCAGAGAATAATTGGTTATTACCTATTGGGCTCTATGATTATTTCATTTTCTTGAGTATTAAATATTATATTGAAAAGTTATTTCAAATTTTAAAGCAATGCAAGCAATTTATTTTATAAAATTATTTTTGTATATCTATAGTTCGATTACAATGTGAGTCAAGTAGCTAAATAAACTATTTGTTTCATACAATATAAGAAGTATCCGTGGCGTAATATTGTTATATAAGTAGGTAAGTCATTATAATTCGATCGTAGATAGATACCGATATAATAAGGGATACGATATAATCTAATGAGTTTATCAAAGAAAATCAGCAATAGTTATACTTTATAACAATTAACAACAGTAATTATAACTTTTTAATTAAAATGTTTAATAATCTTTTAACTTAGTTGAAATAAAAATAATTTTTATTTATTATGTATTATTTTGTTCATTATTCTTGCTTTATATATTTCTAAAAATGTAAGCTAAAAATGTATAATGCCCGGCTTGCCTAATTTAGCATTTGAAATAAATCACCCCGTATAATGCTGGTTTATGATTAATTAAAATGTTTAGAACCTTACCAACCTATTGCAGTATAAATATATATAAATAATAGTGTTATACTGTTATGAGAATTATAGTATGGGAGCGCGATAATTTATTCACATTTATAACAAAGACAACTAATCAAAGCGTCACTTTTACTTCCGAACGTAACATAAATTAAAGATTTAAAGGAAACAAATATATATATATATATATACAAAGTGATTATTTTAACAGTAAATACTCACTACCCCGAAAAAACATTAACGTTTATGAAATTATTATTTTTCATAATTTGAATTCATTACAAAAAACTATTTTATAAATTTTACCTTTTTAAATGATAAAATGATTAATACCACATTCCACAACAAAATATTTTGTTGCATAAAAATCAAATTTTTAATGAACAGTTAATTAGTTATACCTAAGTTTTATATATCATCGGCTTGTATAACCGCAGTGGTGTGATAGGTACACCGCGTTGGTCAATAATCCACTATTCCGCTCATCAAAACTTTAAATAATTTTTAGTTTTAACTTTTATGTTATAATTAACTATCTCTATTCACTTTGATCTTCATCCATCGAAGTTCTCAGAAAACATTGTGCTAAGAATATAAGATTAGTAATGTATGTAGTGAATCAAAGTTAAAACTTAAAAAAATTGTAAAAAACTATATAATTTAAACGATTCAAAATAGCAAATAATATCACTATTTTCAAAAATGTTTGAATTTAATTCATGTTATAAAAATATATTCGAAAACATTATATTTGTTTGAGATAATGATTAATGAGTGTTAAATGTTAAAAAAAACACGTAGTATTATATGTAAGCTTTAAATTATGCATTATTGTACATAAATGACGTGTACAGTGAGGTAAGCAAGATTCGAGAACGCTATACAATAATTATTTAAACACTGTTCTTGTTCAACAAACCTTATTTATTCTAATGAGATTACTAAATAAATACTTTTAATTTAAATTTCAGGTAAACCATAATATATCATTGTAACGCGTATGCTATTGCCGAGTTGTGAAAGCATAGAAATATTAAATCGTTTAAGAAGCACAAAAAAACCACCTGCGATAAGGTCGATTCGTGTCGTGACTAGCGGGACGAGTGTATTAATGTTTAATATAAAGTTGTCGTGTGTGAAGTGTGAACCCACGCAAATTGCGACTTGTGGAGATGTACTGACGTTTAGACGTGTTGTGTGTTATTTTTCTTATTTATTTATACATTACGGTGATTTTTCGCTCAATAGTTTGTTTTTGTTTTTATTCGTTCGCTGTGGGATCGGAAAATGGAAACGATTGACTGACAGTCGTAAACGGTTGGCTGTATGTGCAGTGATATTATTGCATTTTATCGCGAATTTCGGTAGCGACGGAGTTTTTTTGATCACAAACATAATACACCCCGTCAATTAAAATTTTACCCCGGCCGCCATTAAAGAACAAAACGTTATGGTGTACGCAATATTGTTATGAACGTGCACGATAATGTATAGATTCTTACAAATTATATTATATTTTAATACGACGTATGGAACGTGTCTGCGGGCGTTCGTCCCTTCTAAGAGTAGAAAATCGTGTTTCACTTGTCGACTACGACAATCGGCAGTGACGCCTGCGGCAGACTGCGAGGTGTTTGCGCGGCGTGCGTGCGAGCTAACAAATGTTGACAATCCGAAGTGGTACATTTATTATATATATACAAGTATATAAATATATATATATATATATACAAGTATATAATAATATATGTTCCATATAGTTGTTGTGTACCTGCTGATTATTATGGGACACCCGTCGAGAGACCGAAATACGAAAAACGTTAAGTAGGTATACCTACCTACCCGATGTATTAACATTTACTGTCTACTGCATAATATAATAGGAGCCACTAACCGAAAACCCTTTTTAGTTTTTACACGATATTTTTCCGTGGGAGTCGCGGGGCGCTAGTCGATTGGATTAAAACCACGTCATGCTTATTTTTCAACGTATTCATTTTTACACAAAATGTTAAAAAAAAATTAAGATGGTTCGCGTAAGTTATGAGTTCACAATATTATACTCCGTGCCGGACACAGTAAAATGTCAATGTAGTTTTCTCTTAATCAGCACCCGTGTTCATGACGACGCACGTGACGAAGATTTAATTACTAACCATAAACTAAACGCTTGATGTACGGATTTGATTCTGTGTTAACGGAATGATGCGATGAAAACTTAGGAAAAAAAAAATATAATTTTAACTTTTTTACTCTTACATCGTAATATAATTATCTGACGCGTCGGTTGTGGATCGTATGTTATTTTTAATAAACAGACAATGGGAAATCAGCTGTAGTGACAAAACTATTTAGTAATTAGTTTACAACTGAGTAGCAGTTGTTTTCCATCTAATTTTATGCATTTGCTATTTTTGATTCAATATTCACATGAGCCGCAAGACTATCAGCATTAGATAACATGATATACCAGTGTTATGCGCAGTTTTATTTCCTGAAAACATATTTTTTTATAAACTATAAATTATATCGTAAGATATTTAGATTTTTAACAGCTTAAATAATTAAATGTTAAATGCCATTCTAAATCGCAATAAGTTTTTAATTATAATTATTAAAAAAAAAAATGCGTTTTAAATATTTCGGCCAGCAATATTTTATTAAGAACTGCACACTGCACTTATTTTTAAAATAAAGGTAACTGTAAAGTATAAATAGCTGAATAATAAAGCATATTATATATTTTTTGAAATGGATGATGTCAAATTTAAAGATTTTCACAATATTATCAATAATTACCCAATTATTTAATTTCCTTCACTAAGTCTAATAACTGTTGACAACTAAGAACTGAACAACTTTTTATAAATAGGCATAATATGAATCTTATCCAAATAAAATTGATTTAAATATTTGTACACGTAACTTCATGTTAATATCTACTTTAAATTGAAAGAAAATATTAAAATGAGCGATTGTTATCTAAAGTCTCCCTTTTGGTATAGTTTATTGAATATTATCGATAGCAGACGCCATTTTTTTTTTTGGAAGTTGTTTGTATACATAGTATTAATATTTAATATATTACGCTATGCGCACCCCACTAGGTGCCTACCTACCTCATAGTTAGATAATCACAGCTAATGGTAATATCGATAATATTAAATACATCATCCATTATCATCTAAAGTTATGATAATGATATAATATATTATTGTGATACTATTGGTTGTTATGATATTATTTATTTTATAACGGAAGCGATTCCGTGGCAGACCGGGAAAACGGGGAGAGAAAATACTAAAAAAGGAAACATTAGGTGTACTGGTGTATGCATATAAGATGTTGGTATAATGCAAGTGTATCTACCTACCTCCAATACCATTTGCAGAATTTAAACTCTCAATTTGTTTTTGTAGTGATGACTCCTATTGAAATTAAATTATAAATACCAAATTTAGTGTACAACGTTGAATTATTAAGTTATCGATCTATATTTTAATATTATTTAATGATTCAAAAATATCTATAAGGTATTAGGTATAAAGCGCGGTGTTGATTTTTGAAGGAATATTTTTACAATTTTACACATTTATAAAGCACAAAAAATAATAAACTAAAAAATGGAAGACTGTCAGTTGAATATCATGAAAAGTAATCAATTTTTGCAGTATATTATGTGACTAATTGTGATAATATATGGATACAGACACAATATTTTTATTTTTATTTTTATTTCTCTATGTGAAAGGAAAATATACAGACAAATTGAGAACATTTTGAGATATGTCAGCGAGCTTCCCAAGCTTGGTTCTTTTTAAATTTAAACTCATTTCATTCTTTATCTACTGTTATTGAATATATAAATAAAGTTTTTATGTTGTTTCAATTAAATTGTCATATCAAAGTTTGAAATAAAGTTATTTCATTAATATATTATATATTGTATTATAATTTAAAATATTTTTTTAATAGTTGAATTTAATTCAACAAATGTTTACTTAATTATAATTTAAGTTTTTTCAAATACACAGTACAAAATATTTTTGTAAGGAAATTTGGGTATTAAATAATGGTCCACCATAAAGTAAAATTAGCTATTACTTACTTTAAAGTAAAGCAGATTTAGTCGTTCCTAAAATTAAGATGAATACGAAAATGATACGTGTCATAAAATCAATGGTAAATTATAAATAGGGTTTTTACAAACTTACCCAATGGTAAATTATTTATTGTATTTTTTGAATCTTAAAGAATGTAAACAGACATTTTGAATGGTTTACAGTATGCACATACAACTAAAACAAATGATTCTTTAGTTAAGTATCGCATTTCATTTATTTCAGAATATTTGGATGACCCTGATAATATATTTTTAAATGAGCAAATAGCATTTATGCATAATTCATTTTTTGACTAAGTATTAAATACCTACTAAACAAAAATACATTTTTAAGAACTAACAAAATATACATTATATCTTTTATACATTATAATTTAATTTAATCCACATATATTTTATAAACTAAAACTATAGTGTTGAGAATTTAGCTTGATAGTTACTATTCAATTTATTATTTTATTAAATTCATTATGATTTGTTAATGTAAAATAATATTAGGTATATTATATTTTGATATACACATATAATTCAATTAAATATTTATTTGTTACGTTTCAGTAGCACTTTATTTCATTTACAACTAGGTACTATGTTTAGTAAAAAATCGTTTAAAGTACCTATGTACCTATACAAAATAATAAATTATAGGTGGCGGTCGTTTTTTTTAAAGTTTGTTGAAATAAATATTAGTACCTATTTTTTATTAATATAATTATGTTATCGTTTTGAAAATTATTTCCATAGTTTAATTTGTTAATGATTGCACTTTTTACGCTTTTTAATAATTATTAATTATGAGTAAAAGTATTTTACAAATTGGTTATATGAAAAAGTGAACAATAGTCAAATATCGATAGTAGTTGTTGGTTGATTTAGTTACCTACGTAAATAATAATTATAAATACAAATATCATACATAATCCTTATCTATACTGTCATAGTTTCTACTGGAAGCTCCAAATAATAATAAAAAAAAATCTCATAATATTATATTGGTATGAGTAAAATTAACAATATATGCAGGTAATATAAAATATACGTGTTATAAATATGCTCTAAACAAAGGAATAGTTGCACGGTTAAAAAAAAAAAAAAAATGACCGTACATTAGTGTAAAATACTATTTTCGAATCGTATTTAAGATTTATAAAAATTATCCAGACCCAACTTAATAATATATGACCAAATTAATATTTTCTCTAGTCGTCCTTATAAACAATATTATATTAATATACCTAATATAACTACAAAATAGATGGTTTATTATTTGGGACTCACCTCTTGACATAGCATTATATTATTATGATATTAAAAATTTGAATTTAAAATATCCTCATATAGTACATTTTTTTCAAATTTGTATTTTACAGGTAACATGTTTTTCTGTTATAATTTTTAAAAAACAATTTAAATGCAAACATCAAACTCATTACGTAATAACTAGTCTAGAATAATAAAAAAACAAAATGGCAACACTTAAAAGAATAAATTATGTAGCACGTCCTTGAAAAAAATCTAAATACTTCACTGGAAAAAAGAAATAATTATCAAACATATATTCTGAAATGCTTTTATATTCTTTACTCTTGTGTAAGAATTTTAAAAAAAATAAGGCTGTTCAATATACCTAAGCAGTCAAGCAGTAATTGTAATTTGTAGAAGATTTAATTGGAATTATTACCAAAAACTATCCTATGTAGGTATAGCATAATATTATCGTTTGATGTTTATACTTAATACCAATATACCATTGATTATAAATACTAGGTAATCCTACTGCCTATTTATAATCAATGCTAATACATAGTAAATAGAAAAGCTATATTATAATTTATAATACTAAACAACATACCTAATTATCGTGAATTTAATACAGATGGTGTTCAAAAATTAAGTATTGATAAAACGGACACTGGCTGTTGACTTTGCTTTAATTGTTTTTATTAATAAAAAACAATATAAAATTATTATTTATTTGGCTAAAGTTTAGCAAATTAAATAAGAGAGAGTTGAAATTTGTCAAAATATTTTATATTTAAAATACACGTGCAATGTTCAAAAATGTTTATTTGAACAATGTCAATTAAAAATAACACATACGCTTATGTCATGCCTAAAAAAGATATTTTGATTATTTTGATAAGAATGACTTTATGGATGTAATAAGTAAAATTGTATTATTTAAATGTTTGTTATACAAGTTTAAAGATCAATAACTTGAATTGTGTGTACATATTTTATTATATTCAAAAAAAATTATAAAATTCATAAATTAGAATAACGATTATTAATTATAAAATAAAAATGTTAATACTAAACAATAATAATATTGTAAAATATAAAACATTAAACTCCATCTAGTGGTGTTTTTGTGTACGAAATATGAAAAAAAATTGCAAAGTAACTTTCAGTGTAACAAATAATTTTAATTTTTTAGTAGGTATTACATAAATAATATTATAGCTCATAATTTGGTAATAATTTGTTAATTTACAACACACACATAAAAATGGAATATTTAGTGGGTAATGGTAGCTGCAGTTTAATAGATATAATATAAAATTAATGTAAATTACTTTATTGGAGACAAAACATAACAATATCATTCATTAGAATAAACTAAGTTTGGTTCCAATAATAATATGTAATAAATCAAAATTCATATTAGGTAGGTTCCTTTGATTTTTCTAGTAATAAATATTTTATTAAAATGTATGAATTATTTCAGATTTTGAGATAGTTTAATGAATCATTAATTTCGTCATTGATACCTACTTTTAAAATAATAGTTTTACAAAATGCTTTACCACTTATACTAAAAAAATTTTAAACGTTTTGCGGATCGATTTTTATATTAGAGAACCTATCGTTCAAAAATGTTACGGACAGTATGATGACTGACAAGTGACAAGAAACAGAAGTGGTTTTTTTTCCATATCGACTTTCTACTAGTCTCGCTTATCAGCCTTATCCAATCCAATTTCAAATTTTTATACATTTCAGAGACTTCTTAGTTTATGTTATATTATGATTTATGACCATTTGTGAAATAATAAAAATAGATTTTTGTACGCTAATTGATCAACTTACATTATTCATAAATTACATAGATTTTAATAATGTCTTAGATAAAATTAGGTAATAACTACCTACCAAAAAAGTTCACTTTTCCTTATCACTAACAATACATTTATGATAAGCCAAAAGGTAAAAGCTTCATAGTAATTAATTTTTCTACTGCAGTAGACTCATGAGTCTGTAATAAAAAGTTTAGGATCGCACTTATTGTAAAGACCCACCTACCAAAATACTACCAACAATAATTAGTTACTCAACTATTAAAGAAAACCGTATTAATCGCACATCCCATGGTGGTTCTAAAACAACAGTAAAATTCTCAGTCTAAAATGCTGAGGGTGGTGATAAATATATTGATTTATTAATGAAGTGCATGTTTTTTTTTTCTGTTGAAAAAATTATTGAATTTTTCAACAATCATACTAGAATTTTATGAATTATTATGAAATTTCAAGTATTTTTTTTGTATCTGTAGGTTTGAAGACATTATTAAATAATTTAAATTTAATTTTGAGGAATTTAATAATAATTCATAAAATTCTAGTATAATTGTTGAAAAATTCAATAATTTTAACTGAAACTTTAACTCGTTGCAATTTATCCAATTTTGATTTTAAAGCTATGGTAAAAAGGATCAAATTGACTTAAAAAAATTCATTCTAACTGAATTTGGTATTCAAAATACCTGTTGCCGTTTAAAAAAATGTAAGATGTATTAAGCATGCGCACATGGAAAAATGTAAAAATGTAAAAATCACCAAGAAATGTGTATTTATGTATTCCCTATCTCCTTCCGAAAACTGCATGTCAATCCGATGTTACTGGACAGAATTATTTAGTGTTACTTTTAAATCACACTGTATATATTTATTTTAATTTAAAATATACTAAAAATGTATTTTCTTATTTCATATGTAGTGTATCTACTACAATCACATTGAAAATAAACTGGATGAAAAATTAGTTTAAAAATAGTTAGTTTCTGTCTAAATATTTAAAAAACAGTGAAGCTTACCTTATTTATTGTCATTCAATTAGTTTGAAAACTAGGTATTAGGAATTTGAGTTTCTTATCAATTATATCAAAGAACTACATATTATATTATATTTAAAAAAAAGTTTTAGCTATTTTTCTTTCTAAAATAATTATTTTATAGACCATTTATTTTATGGTTATTATTACCTATTGTTTTTTTTTTTTTTTATGGTCTCTAGAGTAATGAAAGTTACAACTTTGTTTGAATTATTTTTTTATTATAATTTTATTTGAATTGTATACTATTTTAAATTGAATAATTTCAATAAGAAACTTGTTTATATATTATTATTATAATATCATATTATGATATTTATTTTACAGAAAATTCCTATTATAATATGAGAAAACAGTAAACAATACATTACAAATCCTTAATGCATATTTATATACAAGGTGGTTAATTTTTATGTAAGTTTCAATCACTACACTACTATAAGATTACTACTTAAATGATAAAAAATGTAAGTACTTGATGAAAATATGGTCCATAAGTAAAAGTAGGTATCTACCTAAAAAATACCAAAGGTCAGAATTTAATTTGAACATGCTTGGTGAATCGCTTTGTATTTGTATATATTTCCTCTATGTAATAAACTACATTTAGTTATGTTTAATTTGTCAATATAATTCGATAACGTGTTGTGTATTAGTTAATCATACTTCTATATGTGTTAAATTTGGTGTTATATTACTTATATTTATATTTTTATATGCCCATTTAAAAAAACTAGTTCGACTGTAAATGTGAAAAATTATCAATTCTTTAATGTTTTTATAAATACGCATGTACATAATATATTATAATTAAATAATTTATTGATAAAAGTTAATTAAATATAGTATAATATATTTTAGACCAGTCATATTTCAGTTATTTATAACACACATTTTTTTATGATCAACTATCATTAAGTTTCATTTATATCCTCGAGGAACTCAAGATATAAGTAGTGGGATAAAAGACAATATTTATAAGGTAAAAAAAAAAATAATAATCCAAACCATCATTAAAATAACGATGTTGTGCGATGTAAAAAAAAAATCATTATCGTATGTACTATGCAAAAGACTCCGGTGCAGAATTTAAGATAATTTATATTTTATACTTCGTATTAATTGTAGTCTTCGTTCTGATTGTCTTTTAAGTACAAAATATATATAACATGACCCTATAGATACACGTATTATTTTCTCACAGCAATGTTTTAAAAATAGGTTATCAGAACAATATAGTATAGGTATTATAATATCAAGATTTAAAATTTGTATTCTGTAATCAATTATTAAAAGATATCGATGTGTTAAAACAGGATGGACGGCGTTAATAAGTTAGGCTGAAAAGTCATTTGAATTAATTCCGATATATTCTAACTAAAGAGAAGAATATAAAGTAAGATACGAGGAGATGCTTTCAAAAGAGAATTGCTGACTTGGACAACAAGGACCTGTTCAGTGGAACGGATTAACATGACGGTTGAGATGAATCATTAACAGTATACTGCGATATAAACACATAAGTACACAACAATATGTAAGGTCATACAATTTTAAATCCAAATTGAATTTAAAAATATTCTCTATCGTAAAGAAATGATTTATAAGAAATACAATATTATGGTTAATGATAGGTAGTCAAAATGTATCTCAACGTTTATATTAAATGAATAGATTGATGTACTGAGGTTTGAAGGTTAATGCTTAAACTTACATATACTGGAATGTCTATTTGGTTTCTATTCCTATATAATATTATGTGACATAATACTCGTACGTCTAGAAAGTTTGTAAATTATTTATACGGTTCGCAGAACGTGACCAAAGTGTCTATTCCTATATCTATACCTTGTGAATTACATATTTAACGTAATGCTGAATGTCCCTGGAGATTAAAATGAAACACTTTTAACTTTTTGGCTATAATTGTATAGTGTTATTAACTTAATGTGTAAAATGTCAATGTTATTACACGACTGTCAAAATATTTAAAGCTAATAAAATTGTAAAAAAAAGTTGTGTAAACTACACAATGAAGGTGTTTATAATTTGTATGTAGGTAACGTTGAAAGTAAGTGTATTTTAGTAGTATTTATAATATGGAGTTGTACAGTATGTATTGGTAATAGCAGGAATGATAACTAAATTGTTGTTGTAGGCTAGTGGTTTTCAAACTGGTTGCCGCGGTCTTCTGAAAAATATTTCTCATTAAATGTATGTGCCAACTACATTTCTTTTTGTAAATTAATCTAATAAAATACAATTATAATTAATACGAATTTCTTGCACTATCAAACACACATTTTTAATTAAATGTATGTAATTATAACTCAAAACATTTTGTCCATCTAATTATCTGATGGAAAAAAACGGTCAGTGTGCCGTGAACATTTTTTGAAGAGCACGGTGTGCCGTGATTAATTCAAATTTGAAAACCACTGTTATAGGAATTTAACTAGGTATTAAGATATTAGATAAGGAACATCGAACGGTACGACTGTCCATTTCTACTACTTTAATGTATTGTGTAGGCATGTGTCTTATTAAAAGAACAATCTCCGTTATGAACTTAAATTACCTATTTTTATATCTTTCAAAAAACAAGGTTATATTTTATACATATTAAGTATTTTAAGGGGACGTTACAGTGACATTTGTTGTTTCCGTCTTACAAGTGCGTAACATAGAACATTTTACGTTCGGATGATCACGTGTAGCTCCCTTAGTTTAAAAATTTGAGTGAATTCCTACGAAATTTAAAGGTAAGATTATTATGCAGGCAATGATATAGTTTTTAATTTAAAAGCGAATTATGAACATCTTAAGATGTACAAACAATTTACATTGTTAAAATACTCAACAAATTTCTCGCTTTAAAATTAAAATATAATAAAAAGCCTATGTGATCTGCAGAGCGTAAAATTTGCTATACTACACACTTGTAAGATGAAGACAACAGCTTTCACTGTAACGTCACCAGCTTAAGCTTCAGTGATTCCGAAAATTCTTACTCTGTATCAATTTGAATTATTTATAAAATACATTTATTATGATTGTAATATTTATAGGTATCTACTTACATATTTCGAGAAACGTATAAAATTGAAATATTTAGGGTACTTTTAATCTTTTTTTATTTTTATGAATAATTAGTAGTTTGCTTGGGAACAATTTACAAATATGTAGATGTTATTTTGAAAATTGTATACCTATAAAACATACAAAGTTTACAATACTATAATTTATCAAATCAATTTTTGGAATTAATTAGTCTTCTTCTCAAGGCTTGCATAAGTTTACGTTAAAAATGAATTTGAAGCTTAAGAAAACAGTTTTAATTTCTATGTTTTATTATTGATGTTGTAAGAAGTCTCAACTAGGTAAGAACAATTTTCAAATCTTTGAAATAAATAAATCATTAATCTTAGAGATGGTTTTTCAAACATAATATTATAGTCCCAATTATATGTGCCTATATATTTAAATGTGTGCATTTCAAAAATTATAAAATAAGATGAATTTAATAATACATACTTATTCAACTTAAATTATTTAATTCAAAAATTCTCTTTTGATAGTAAGTATATTATCTATTACTTAAAAATCATAAGTGTAACCTTATACAAATCTAAGAAAAATTATACTTTTAATCTCTGTCTATTATTTTAAATTAGGAGGACGCCACACTTGTATGTGTTGTGTCGGTCTTACAAACTCTGAACATAGCATATTTAAATTCAGCAGTTAACGTCTTATTTCGTTAACTTAAAAATTAGAGTGAATCGACCTATTATGAAACTTGATGGTAAGAACATTATCTGTGTTTTGTTGGAAGTTTTTTTACAATAATTTAGTTTTTGAGTTATGAGCATTTTTAATTTACATTTATTATACACGAATTACTCACTTAAAAACCAAATTGTTGTGAAAAACTTCAAACAAAACACAGATTATGTTCTTACAATCAAGTTTCATAATAGGTCGATTCACTTTAATTTTTAAGCTAACGGAATAAAACGTGAATTGCTGATCGGAAATTTGCTACTTTAAGCGTTTGTAAGACGGAGACAACACATGTGGGTGTGGCGTCCTCTTAAAGTTAATTTTCAGATATTAACATGGTGAATCATTGACTTAGGGTATTTGACATTAGACAATGGACAATGGGCATAGGTAAATTTATTTTAGTATTTTTGCAAATATCGTATAAAACATAATATATATTACGATTACCAGTAATTTAAATTAAAGTATATTTACTTTGACTATATTGCAAAATCCAGACATTTTTCCGAGTAAAAACTGAATACGAAATACCTTAAATTACTAAAGAACAATTTTACTAACAGTGAAAATAATATTTAAAATATCGCAGTTTATTTTTTTTTTTACAAAATAACTTATTTTAAATAAAGGCTTGGAATTTATATACTGGCAAAGGTAGGTATTTGTTCCCATAAATTCCATTTTTGAAATTGTACATGTAACAAGTTCGTTCATGAAGTCTAGACTGATATTTAAAAAATTTTCTTTTGTAGGGATTTATAGATTATTATAGAGATTTTTCGTTTCTTATGCATATTTTGTGTGAATACGATTATTCATAAACATTTCATGTTTAATTTATACTACACCATTAAACAAAACATAATATTTGCATTTTTGGTTCCAAATTAAGAATGAAAAATGAATGCTTATTTATTGTAGTAATTGCTGATGGACACAAAACATTAATTTGTATCTAGGAATATTATATGTATTACATACACAATACTTATATTATATGTTATTGTCATATAGTGTGTATATAAATATAATTGTGATATAGTTGAGACACCTTTAAAATGTTTCGTACATTACGTCAACTGGTTATAAAAAGTGTTAACTGTAATAAACTGCAATACCAAAACACATACATTTTGTCAAAAAAATAGAAATGTTAAATTATGTAAAAACAGTTCAAATGTCTTATATAAAGCAGACCCACATATTTTCCCCAAGAGTGTCTTCAATTGTGAATTTACATTTACGATCTCTTCTATTTTTTTGGTATGCAAACGTAAAACATGATTTTTTTAGAGGCTTATAAATAAAATATCTCAAAATTTTATAATACTGAACAAAATACAAAATATTGTACACAACTGTAGATAACAATAATAAGTATCTACGCAGTAAAAGTTTCAATGAAAGTATTATAACCATAGATATATACAACAACTAGATAGCCGTATTTATACTACAGTTGTGACCAATGTTGAAGTCGGCCGCCATTTACAAAGCAGGCAATGTTTTCATTTATTATACATTTATTCATATACATGTTATTTTCTTATATATATAGTATATACAATATACATATACTGTGATAATACTATTTTGTAAACATTGCATGCTTTATAAGTGGCGGCCGACTTCGATGGTAAGAAGGAGACGGCTATCTAGTTGTTGTGTATATCTATGATTAGAACTTATGAATGGATAGCATTTTGCCGTTTATGATGATAAGCGATAACTAATAAATGATAAGAAACAATAATAATATTTTGTTGACCGAGATTATGGATTATAATAAAACTGTTATTTTATACTTCCTAGGTACATAGTACTGTTATTTTATCATGAGAAGTCAAAGGTTTTTTTTGAACAATATGGAGGTAAAAATAATGAACAAATAGGTATAGTTATAATTAAACATTTCTTATTGTGTAATATTTTAATGTTTCGTTGTTTGTATCTATTGTTTCAATTCGTATTGTAAATACAATTAAAACAGCTACCTACCAATAACGTATTTTATAATTTAGAAGAAAATACAATAAACGTAAAAAAACCAATGAGAACTTAAATCAGAAATTACATTTTAAATGTAATAAATATTAAGTAATATCGGTCTTAATATGAAAGAATGCTAATCAAAATAGCAGAATATTATATTATTTATATTACCGGAGGTTTAGTAAAAATGTCAATGATACTATTATCCGTAAATTGTTAAGAAAAAACAAATGAAAAAAATAAATGTATGTAGGTAATGATGTTGAATTTCACTTTATTTTCCTAGTTTGTTGGTCATTTTAGAATGATCAATCTTATTAGTTAGGCGTTACGTTATATTATTATGATTTATGAATAATTATGAAATATATACATCAAAAATTCAATGTATTATATAATATAATTTGTATGTGTAATAGTTTTTCTTAAACATAATTATTTTGTGACTATTTTAGAGTAGGTATATTCCAAGAACAATTTTATTGAAACGAAATCAATTAGAATTGAATTTATGTCCATCGTAAAGTAAACTTTATCTTAATAACACTTGACATTAAATGGTTCTTATGACAGCAGTACTTAAAAATAGTTCAATCACTTTTGATCTTATCGTTTGAACAGTGTAGGCCTTAGCTTCTTAGACAGAAATCAATAAAATACAAATTCTTCGAAATAAACTCTAAAGTATCCTCTTAAAAGCTGTCCGGTATAAAATTGGCATACAATAAATTACTATACAAACTACAAAGACATTGAAATACCATACTTATTTTATAAAACTTAAAAAAAAAACAACAGAGAATAAGTTGAATCTAAACTTCAGAACTTCGAAAGTTACTAGCGAAGTAACAAATTCAAATAATTCAAATAATTGAATACCGTATGATAATAGTATGCATTCGATTGAATTCAAAATCAATAGATCTCTTGGTGAAACAAAGTTTACTCACAAAATTATAGTGTAACCATAGTAATTATAGTATTGTATATATAGTGTAAGTATAAAATATATATTATGATAAAAATTGTGTCAATACTGAGAACTATTAATCGATAAATCTTGCAATGAAACACGATTGAGCTTTTTCATTTAAACACATTTCATATCAGTAGCTATGTCTCGTTATATTTTTTTTTATTAATTGAACTACAAACTGTTTATATAATATGATCATACAAATATATTATGACGTGTACATAGTATTATATTATTGGTCCACACTCTTTAACATGGCGTTTTAAATTTGTTACTCAAATATAATATATTCTGACGACTCAGATTCTTAGTAGGTACCTCAAATAGTACTGATTTTAAGCTGTTATCGTTCGTATTAATGGTGATAAGAATTAAATGCAATTAATCTTACCTGGGAATTTGCAAGGCAACCGCGTCTAGGCTATCAGATGGCGTTAGCGGCGGTTTCTCGAACAACCGGCTGGGCGCCAGTGTTAGCTGATGTCTGTGCCTCATGCCTCGTTTCCGGCGTTTTTTTATTTCCTCCTCACGGCGAAGGTTGTGCAACCGAAAAAAGAACATTGACATTCTGAAATAATTATACACACTTTTTTTAATAAAACAATTATTTTAATATCAAAAACCATAAAGTTATCACCGAGGTTATTTCATTTGAAATATGTAGGTAGGTAATAGGTATCATGGTACCTATTATGAATACGAATGAGTTAAAACGAACAGTATAGAAACAATCTGTATAAAAGACATTGTTAAAGACTTTTTTTTAATGACTTCAATATATTTAACTAAAGTTGAACGAACTTTATTTGAATTTTATTGGAATTTCGTGTAAATTTACAGACTTAATTTATACCTACCGTGTTTTTTGATATTTGTTTAATAATTTTGAATTTTTCACTCATTTACTTACAGAACTATGGCATAGGCTTAAATAAGTAGTTAGTAATTTATATTGATAGCTTAATTATTACATTACTACCTAATACCTATGGTATAAGTATAATACTATAATTTATCTATTAACAACGGTTAAACGCGTTATTTGAATTAAAACAATAATTTACTATATAAACCATGAAATATTATACGGTGTACTACAGCTACCTCAATATAATAACTCAGATACAACTAAAATAATAAAATATATATTATATTATACTAACGTTAAATACCTCTATCTAAATTAGAAAATAAGTTATAATAGCTGAATTTTATGGCCTGATACAAGATACTACTCCATTAGGTAAGACATATAAACCTTAGTAATTACATGAGCTAAAGTTTAGCTGCTAAACACAAATATGGCAACATAATATTACAGAAAAATGTATTATGTACAATAGTGTAATACTTAGTTTCATATAGGTTCTTTTTCAAATAGTTCATATACGTTTAATAAAATATATGATATATATTTTAAATAGGTAAAAATAGGTTAGGAATACTCGTAATCTAACGGTTATTAGCTAACACATTTATAACGATAAATATTTTGAAATATGAATTAATTATAAAGTTTAAACATTTATATTGTAATCTACATATTATTATTATTATTGTTGTTTCTATATCACCATAAGATAAAATATAAAATGTATAATACATCTATGTAGGAAAATCTCAACCCAGTGATTGTTACTTGTGGATAAAATAATTATCTAGGTATTTGTTTAGTAAAATTACACTATAAATGCCGTATACTATATTTTAGCATAATTATGTTATTATGAAATAATATGATCGATGGATTTATTATTTCTTCAGTTAATCAAACATTATGTAGTTTTATTCATATTTATTACTTAAAATAATCAAACTTTATATTAAAATAAAATACATCTCAACGAGTTATCAGTAAATAATTCCATGGTGTGATGAGTAGATTTAGATGTAGTCGTGAAAAATTAATTATATATCAGCTATAATATTAATTACACTGCAAGTTTGATGAAAATGTGGTTTGAGACCGTATGTACGTTGAACATGGTATAGTGGGTAACTTTGTTATACGAATATTAATTGAGTCCAAAAGCTTACTATAATAGTTTCATAAATGTCATCCATTATGTAACATTGTACTTGAATGACATTTTATAATATTATATTAAGTGGAATTGATATATTAAGAAGTTATTTGTAGTTGAGATATCGGTTATTTTAAGGTCATTGCTATGACAAAATATTTTAAAACTGAAATCAATCTAGATCATGAAGTGAACCCTTATTATTAAGTTCATGAGATGCATATTTACATAGGAACTTTTGTTCTACTATTTATTTTATTTTTCTCAGATCTAAAAAATAATAATATTGGATATGACATGCCTACGGTAGAGCCGTAAATATTGTCAAAGAAATATAATATAATCTTAGGTCCTTTAGAAAAAATGTATTTTATTAAAAGTCTACCACGAATACTCTAGGGAATCAAATATTATTAGTTCTCATCCATCGATTTCGTCAAAATTCTATGTGCACAAAATGACATATCAAATCGAGTTAACACTTTTTCGTAATAAAGCAAGGCTAATAAAAATAGTTTACGTGGTAAATTATAACACTACGATCAAACAGCCATTTCAACTAACTTTGGGCTCAAACCTGTGAAACCCTCGTGAGAATAAAACTATATCTCATATCACATATAAGAAATCCTTTATGTACCTAACCCAAGAATTAAATTGAGTAAGAAATCAATTTTAAATTTTACTTGACTGTATCTCTACATATTATGTTACAAAGCATACTATTTTTGAATTTAATTTTACAAAAAAAAAAATAATATATATAAAATAATGTAAACAATTTTATAATACTCGGCATGTAGTATCGAAATCTAAATTAAATATTAATAAGGACATTAACAAGTGGTTTTACTCAGGATTTATTTTAGTTCTTATTTATTAGGTTAGACTTTTAAAATTATGTAGTTTTAAATGTTGTTTTATAAATACATATTTTTTTTATGATACAATGTTGTACATTTAAATATATAAAAGAAAGATAATAAATTTATCCTCTTAAAGCAGATGTACATGCCTTGTAATAAACAAATAGTCCAAGCTGATCGAACGTGGGAATTTCAAATTATTACAGTCAAATATAATGTTGATTAAAAAAAAATATTTGATTAGTAAGATGTAAGTTATTTATATTTGATATATCTCGTGAATTTAAGGTTTTTTTTATTATTCCGACAACATACATTGTACCTAATCATTTGTATAATATATTAACTCTAAAATAATATTATTTAAGTCTGAACTGTTATTTTTATAAATAATACTTCAATGATTTTTCCTTTTAATGGCACTGGAGTACCTACTTAAGCTTTAAATTATGGTCTTCTTTCTCATATTCTATAACAATCTAAGCTTTAAAAGCAATCATAGCTTAGAATAAATGTTAATATTTTGTATAAATTTGTTAGTTTTGCTTAATGATGAGGATTATTATAGGTACCTACTTACACGATGAATTATACCGAATCGTGGAATTCCGTGGAATATTTTTAAATCTGAGAAGAATTTTTCAAACTTTCGTGAAAAAATAATTGCAAGTAACAAATGTAAATAATAATTAAATATCGTATTTGTTTTTAATTAGCAGCACATTATATACCCAATATATGTTGTAAGATATATTTGTTAGTTACTGAAAAGTAAATATTGATTTAAATATTATTTAAACTCAATCAATAATATGAAAAGTTTGTTAGCCATGATCAAGAGCATTTTTCACGACACTCAAAGTAGAAAACAAAATGTTTAAAACTTTGTAAAAAATAAATGCATCAAATGATAAAAACTCTGATTTTATTTCTTATGTATTATAAGCCAAGCTGAGCATTTTTTTTAGTGTGTATATCACGTATTCTGTCGACAAAAAAGAATTTTTAAATCAAACATCAAATGATGTAAATATTATCAAGCATTGTAAGTACATGTCAATAATCGTTATTTTCTCATTTTTTTCCCCCCATAACGAATACATTTTAAAATTATATATAGGAATGTATTAACTTCATGCCCTAGCGTGTATGTCGTACGTGCATGAAATAACTTCACAGTTAGTGTTTGGTAACTGGTAATATTTTTATATATACATATGAATTATTTTATTATGTAGTCAAGTTCACACCCAGTTTGACAAATCAGAAATCAAGGTATCATGAAATTAAATTAAGTCAATATGTAGTGTATAATTTTTAACGGTTAGTTAAATATTTAGTGAACAGCAGATGGGAAACAAATTAAAAATGGTATCCAACTGTCAGTTTGAACTATTTAAAGTCATTTTATTTACAATAACTACACATTGTTTTGGCCTAATTTTCATAATTTTTCTAGGGACCTAAAAGCTGCAGCTCTATTTTGTTTTTATATTTATTTTTGATCCGGCAATCAATTTACTTTTGCAATTTATAATTTTGTACGATACAATTGTTTATGTTCAATTAATTATTGTTTCGTGGTAAAATATTTATGATTCAATAACGAGATTCCAATTGATTAGTTTTATTTTTATCATCGGATTCCATACATTTAATTTTAGGTAATTTTATTTCTATACACAAAATACACTTGTATAATTAAATCATAATATGAAATAAAATAATTATTGGAATTTAAATTTGAAGAGTATGGAGTATGTGAGGGTTGTGTAACGTTTCAGAAAACTGCATCAACAATTCGGGAATTGAACAATAATTGTAATATGTGGTTTTCAATCAACCGGAAATTCGATTTGGGTAAAATGTACCTATACATGGTTCATAATACATTATTAAACTTTTATGAAAATATCAATATGTCAATAGTGAAATAAAAATTCATCAACAAGTGTGGTATTGAGAATACAAAAAGCATTATGTGGTTGCAAATATTTATATATATATATATATATATATATATATATACACAAATATATGTTATTATTTATGAAATCATTAGTCAATGTTCGATCAACAGGTCTAACCTGTATATGGATCAAACAATTGTGACGAATTGCCGTCGACGTATATGTTATTTGCGAATAACAATATTGCTTGGACAATGTATTTTTATTTTTTTTTTGACCTAGGGCAACCAAAAAAAATGCGTGTTTTTATGTTGTTAGCAGCTGTAGAATATCTATAAATAAATTGCCATTGTGCGGTGTGAACCGAATCCGAAGAACCAAAGGCCGTTTTCTGTCACCCTTTGTAAGTTGCCATCCGGGGTTATCGGTCCCCAAGGGCCTGACCGTAAGTCATAATGTGAGTGAAAAACATATAAAAAGAAAACTCATTTCCGTTTAGATTTTTATATCCAATCATTCGACCACTCGCATTGGCTGTTGCTATCTATTCTCTTCTCCGATATTAAATCTGCCTCGTTATGCCAGATATGTTATTCCACATCGTTAGCCTTTCTTTCTCTGCACTTTTCTTCGCTTCCTCTATCCATCATCCCTAGAGACCCGTCTGATGTATATTACACATGTACACATTTTAAAAAAAGTGTTTGCAGTCTGTTTTTTTATCCTATTATTTCCTCATTATCCTTCCAAACGGACGATGCCGTAGACGGCCGTTACTCGGTGTCTGCCGATTACGCTCATCGACGTTATTGAATTCCATGTCAGCTTAACTCCTCCCTACTTCCACGTTAACTATTGTATACCAAAAATCAAATAAGGATAATTCGGCCGGTTAAAAAAAAAGTGAACGGAGATGTTGAAAAAAAAAACCATGAAGTCATAAATGTTATAAGTCATAACTGGCCTTGGTTACCTATAACTTATTACCATGGTAAACTTAAGGGCAAGGCAGTCCTCAAAAACAAACTACCGGGCATTTTTATGATGGTTATTAGACAATTTGAAATTATATTATTTATAAATTATATAACATAAACGCCACGGTTACTTTGGTAACCTATATAAGATGAGTGATTTGTGTACTTCATTATGTAATGCGAGCTATTCGATGGAATAAGAAAAGGATCTGAGGAGCGAACATATAGCCTCTCAAGCCTTTGGATCTTTCAAAAGGTTAGAAGAGGAGGAGCCATTGAGGATTCAATTTTGCCTGAAACGAGATTTTATTAATTTATATTCAATTCAAATAGCATAATATTACAAAATTTACACTAAATCGTAATTACTAATAGAAATCAAGTAGGATCTAATGTAAAACATATTGAAATATTTTTTAGTGTACAAGATCCTTTATAAGCTAAAATATTTTATTTTTAATTAAGCGTAATCTATTAATTAACCTTTTTATTGTTTATATAACCATTTTAGGTTTTAATACAGAGTTTATAATTGTGCAACGCAATATTAAACATTTATTGCATAATACGACACTAAAATTATAACTAATAAGAAAAAATATTTAAATGTTGATAAATATTTAAATTTATATATTTAATATAAATAATATGAGTAGGTATTATTGTGTAATGTGTGTGTTTCTATGAAAAAAAAAAAAAATAATTGTATCAATTAATATTGTTAAGGATTATAACTGTTTTTATCGCATGTAAAAGTTATTATTTAAGATAATAAATGCGATTAAGGTAGATATTTATTTTAATAAAGTGAAATAAATTCACTTGTTATTTGAAATTGTTACGGTTTTTTTTTCAGCAGGTAAACATATTTTAAAACATTGTTTTGTATAATTATTTTACCGTTTCAATTAAACTGCTTAATAATCTATTTTTTAGTTGACACGTACTCATACAATAGCGACCTACAGTAGTGCTATATTTGAAGGGGCGTTGAAACCCTTTAATTTTACGAGTGGCATACGTGTGCATTATTCATTTGGGGGGAAGACAACAATAAAGTAAAAAAATAAAAATGCTTTCAAAGTATTTTTACGCTTTAGAAAAAGTGTCTTGTTTATAAATAGGTCGAAAGGTTGAATAGGTAGGTATTTCATTTATGTATTAAATACCCAGGTTATTGTTGGATTGAGATGGAATACAATTAATCTTATATTATCATACCTATGTAAAAATATGTGTATTTTTTCCAATTGACGATGAGAAATTAGAATACAACACAACAACACTATGTCACACTAAAAGCATTGGACACACGAGATAAATCATCAGAAAGGTAAATAACTAACCTAACCTAACCTAAAATTGATTAAACAATCGACCATAGGGAAATTGTGTATAGCTTACAAATCGGATATAAATTGCCAACTCTACTTTCTCGTACAATCGCAATTATTCGCAATGTAAAAAAGACGATGACCATTGATTTTTCATACGTTATAACGTACTTTAATCGTATAAAAGATGCAATAGGACGTATATAGTTCAACGATATTACATCATTAGGAAAGTGGATGAAGCAGTCAATTTTACTTATAGCAAGAGTATTTGAGGTGAAACGCTTTGAGCTGATTATCTGTGACAGGCGTAGTAGTGGATATATTATCAATGATTATACTGCTGATGTGCTCTCAAAATCACGCAATCGCCATATCGAGCGTTTTCATTATTAAAATTGTATCGAATTCGTTCGATTGTAATGTTGAAACGATGTGATTTTTATACTTTACTTAAGAATATACTACGTACCTATATTAAATCAAAAATCACTGAAACAAATTAGGTTATTCTTAGGATACATAACTTAATGTGTACGGTATTTTATTTGCTATATTGATTAATTACAAACTAATTTACTGTTATAAGTATCAGATTACAATTCGGACTCTCAAACGTTACAATTTTATGGTCAATGTCGATATAGGAAATCTTCTGTCGAAGATGTATTGTTGGCATAAAAACTAAATGGACAATAATTTATTATTAGCCATCTGATTAATCACTATCCGGTTAATGTAAGTATACGTAGTAGGTATGTATAATGCGATATAAATATTGATTGGTTCAACACATAAATGAAACATTGTGGCTCCAGGGAAGCTAGGTCAGCAGTATAATATAATGGAGTTCAATTATTTAATACAGGTAGTCAGTGAAAATTTATGTCTGCATCAAATGTAGCCATGTAGGTATACCGTATAGTATGGTATTATGCTAATATCATATAATGCTACCATATTATTATGGTGACTGGTGTGTATAAAAGCTTTATGTTACGTTTAAACTATGTTATATATTATTCCAAACGAATTATAAGGTATCTTTTTGATTTATGTTTTTAGAAGTTAGTTACTTTTAAACGATAAATACACAGAACCGCAAATTCTTCATTAAATATTGTTACCTTCATATCTTGAAAATATTATAACAATGTATTTTTCTGAGTTAAAATTGTTGATCATAATTTATAACATAATATAATTGATCCTATTATTTTAAAGGTTATAGTTTTATTCTCATCTGTCACAATAATTATTATAATCACCTGGTTAAAAAAATATTTATTTATTTAGTTAAAATATTACTTTTCTACATTTCATCTATTAAATTTATATATTTTATATCATTATGTTTTTTTGTTGAAAATCTTCAATAATATTTTCGGCTATAGATTTGTTCTGGCTCCTTCTTAAGTTTAGGAGAAAAATAATTATTTAAAAATGGATCACCCGGTAGATAATAGTTTAAAAATAAAACATACTATTTAGATTTTAAATATAGTTACTTGTAATTTAATAAACCATGTTTGATAAACTTTTAACTGTTCAGAAAATATTTTTATTTTATTTTATTTTTTTATTAGAATTGTTCAATCTATAAATATATTTTTACAATAACCACAAATAATGTTTATAAGGTTAAGGTTAATACTTAATATGGAATAATGTAAAATTATTAAATATTTAAATTTTTATTGACGACACTTATAGGCAGTTTATTAATCGATGTACGCATCGTGAATTATTTATATGCTCCAGTTCTGCTCTATAGAAGTTTGGCCTACATAACACTGTTGCATAGAATAACGAATAACGATAGTAATTGAATTTTATTATTTATTAAAAATATTATTATAATCACTATTAAATAAACTTTAATATTATTATAATATATAAGTTAATAAATAAATGAATCTGATTATGCTAAAATGTAAAAGGTAGAGATCACCAGATTCTACTTTTGCGGTTTGTGGGAAAAGTTTTTACAGGATATTCTTTGTCCTTAAATGTTGGTTCATTAGTTAATGTAATAATTCCATCTAACCACGAAGGTCATATAATATTGAAATAGTGACATTTGTGTGTCATTAAAAATAAAGATCTTATTAAGTTTTATTTATTTATGATCAACTAGTACTTCATAATAATGAAGAGATATAAGTA
Organism: Nasonovia ribisnigri; assembly: GCA_027563435.1. NCBI lineage: Eukaryota > Metazoa > Arthropoda > Insecta > Hemiptera > Aphididae > Nasonovia > Nasonovia ribisnigri. Next base: position 248,466 of record JANEHU010003982.1, read on the forward strand.
ATGTAAAATAACGATTTTATATAAAATAATGTAAAAAGGAAAAGTAAAGTATCCATTTTTAAAGGTACAGATTTTTTTTAAATTGTATACACTTCCTTCTCAACTAATATATAAAATTATGGCAAGTTGTATAAAATGTTATACAAAATATATAGAAACACATTTATGAATAGCAAAAAATAATATATAACCTCTTTGATTTTAATAACAAATAATAATACAGTATTTTATTTATTTTTCTACATAATATGGTAAATTAGTATATTTTTATTAATATAATATGTACAATAATGAATTGTACATAATATTAAGAGTTTTATTTATTTTATAGTTGTATGTTAACTATGTTATTTTGTTATAATTATATTCTTTATTTAAAACTCAAATGTCAAACAAACTTGTTAATTTTACGGATGAATATTGATAAGGTAAATTTATCTTCGTGGTAGTTAAAACTCATAAAAAAATCTCTTATATCACCCTGGCTATTCCACAGTTTTTAAATTTTAAATTGAATTAATTTTAACATTAAATTATTCGTTTTTAAAGTAAATAACTAGTACAATTATATTTAAATGCTACGTGAATAATTATATGTGAGAGTTGTTGTTGTTTACAAGGATATAGGTTGAGAAGGTACATTTATGTTATTTTATCGAACATAGGTATATTTTTGTATAAAAAATGTTGATCCATGTTGTCTTGAGATATAATGGAAACGCATGGGTGTGCATATATTCTTATCAGTCGTTTAGTTCGAGGTCGTGTTAAAGAATAATAAATTAAGATAGCTGATATGCACTGTGTGAATAGCTTGCTATAGGGATGACGTTAGTGTTTTCCTTTTTACTGTCATGTTGTTCTTTTATATACTTAAATATAAAATGTGTTTGTGCTTTATATACGTATGTTTTATTTCGAACAATGTAATCTTCTTTAGTAAGGAATATCTGGTACCTAGTGAACCAAAATCATGTGCCTTTGGCAAATGTTAGTATGACATAATGATACTAAACCACGCACGCTCGGAAAATATATTCACCTCCACTGGAAATATTTAATTGACATTAATCAGTAACAATAAACTTGAAGTGTTTTTACTTCCCCTCCCCTCCCCCACGTATTACAAGTATTTATTGAAACTAAATATTATTGTAAATAAAAAATATAACATTTACTTTGCTTTTTAAAGTTTTAAAAACGCTTTTATAGTTGTTATAGAATTATCGAAATGAATACAATATGACAATTACACCATTATTTGTACCCAAATACAACACACGATGAGTAATTAAATTATATAACTATTAGATAGTAATAATTAATAAAAATATACTAAGATTGCATTACAGTAAAACAGTTATCTCCATTTTGCACGGGTAGAGTTCATCAAGCAAATTTTTTTTAGAAATGTCTTTTACAAATACAAAATATAAAACCTACTTTACTTTAAAAAGTATAAACTTTATGGTACGGCTTAGAAAATGTAAGAAAGTATATAATTCTAATAGCTCATAGAATTAAAAGCCATTTAAAATGTATATTTAGATGCATTGACGATTGGAAAGTATAAAGTATAAACATGGGTAATTAGTATTTAAATATCACATAATAATGAGCAATTATATTTTTATTTTAATGATGATAGTGGGTTTGTGTTTAAAAATAAATAAATGTCAGTAAATTATAACAAAATAATATTCAGTGTCCATATTTATAAGTTATAAATATTGAACAACTTTGTAGAAACCCACTCCAGTAAATGGTTGTATTAACTTTTTGATCTGAGGTATTAAACAGTTCATGATATTTTAAATACTAATGTATCATGAAATATATGAAATAATTTAAAATTATTCACTACCTTTAAATAATGGAATGAGCGAAAAATAATATTACTGTCATGTGCAAGACCTATGGGTAATTCAAACTGATGTGTTTGAAGAGAATAATTAATAATCATTGAACCATGAGTTATTATACAATTTAAATACAATATAATGTTATTAATATAAGCTAAATCGTAATATTAAAAATAATAATGTTCTGTAATTAAAAATTGTTGTTGTTCATTGAGTAGTTAACAACGTTTTAATGAACAATATAGTAGGATAATTAAACTTGAATAATTACTGACGGGACCTTTTCTGATCGTTTGGTTAAACTATTGATATACAATTCCATTATGTTTATGAATAATGCATTATTATTTTTATATAACAAGATTTCAATAAAAGTTTAAGTATAATAAAAAATGTAATCAAAAATTAATTTTCTATTAACTTAACATAATCATAATTATTTTATATTATCCTAATTAATCTAACCTAACCTAACCTTGTTACTTTTTGCGAATAAAGTTGTTTAAATATTTTGTTATTTGATTATAACGCCTTAAAGCATAGATTGTAAAATTAAAACAAAGTTTATACAAATTAATTATGAAGATATACTTTTAAATAGAACACTATTTTATCTCAAACATAATTAAATATACAATATTATACATGTAATTTTTTTTTTATAAATATTATGATTTTAATTTATTTTTAATTTATATATTATTTTATATTGTGACACTAATAATAATATTCCTTATATTTACATCACAATCGATTTATTTCATTATAAATATAAATTACAATCAAACGAACGGCGATATAGTTAGGCAATATAGCTACATTCCTGTCGTGCGTTGCGTTTTTTTTAATAATATTATTTTTTATAGACAATACCCATTTTGTTATAACATCTTATGACATGACATTTTTTTTTATAAAACAACATTCTTTAAAAATCAGTGAGTGTTGTTGAACACTCGGCAGGAACGAAGTCCAGTGCATGTGATGGGAGACGCGGAAACATATATAGTTAGAAAAATATGAATAAATAGAGATAGAGGGAGAGAGAAATGAATGCTTGTTTCTAAGTATTATGAAAAAATGGTATTTTATTTTATAATCATTATAAAAGTACAAAGCAATTATGAAATTAATCAGTATTCTCAATAACAGTAACTATTGGCTTGTGGTAGCTGAAATATGTCACGTACGTTTGTGATTGAATTTTTTCTATATATCTCGAAAAAACTGCATCAATAGTGGTATTGTATCTTGTTGTAGATTCCGACGGATTATTATTGATGGTTAAGTCAAATTCTACTGAAAGAAATTTTAATAATGACTCGGATTTTTTTTTATCAGCAAAGTTGACGTTGAAATCGCCGGCTAAAATGAGTGGGACTCCATGTAAGTTTTTCTGCCATCTGTTCAACGCCGCAGATCCACTTTTAGAATATTCTAATAGTGATCGATGAATGAATTCTGCAATATCATCATTTTTTTGATTTGGCGAAACGTAAATGACTGCCATGATAAAATTTATACCGTTTTCCGTTACACACTCGGCTGAACATATATCTCCAACATTAGAACACCTCAGACTCAAAGCGTTAAAATTTTTCAGGATTAGATCCATGTTCGATGTTACAATATTAGCCTTGTCATTTTTATTGTAATAAATTCCGACTCCACCTGCTCGAACAGAATCACGCTTAAACTTAGCAATACAATCGAAATTTGGTAATTCACATTGCTCTTCATTATCTAACCATGTTTCTGAGAGTAATAAAAAGTTGCTTGAACGCCATTGAACTTTTCTCCGTTAATGTGGCTTCCGATGGAACACATAGTTTTTTTTTTTTCAATTTTTGTTTTTGTCGGTATTCTTTAAAATAGTTAGCGCGAGATTTAGTCATAACTTCTATCTTAGAAGATAATTCACTATTTTCAAAATTTGATTAATCACAATCCATTATTAATATTAATAAAATAATAATTTCATTTAAACAAGTCACATACCCGCGTAGGCTACTAAACAGCTGATGCGCGCGAGAAGCTGAAAATTATTTTAAAATAAACAGCTGATGCGCGCGAGAAGCTGAAAATTATTTTAAAAAAACAGCTGATGCGCGCGAGAAGCTGAAAATTATTTTTAAAAAAAATTCTTATCACTTTCCTTATCAATAAAAACAATATTTAAGAAAATCCCAATAAATCCTATCAAAAACTCAAAACCCCGAGTTTCCCCTTGGCAAGGTGGGTGTTAGTACTCTCCCGGACCAAAATCCATCAAAAAAGCAAAATCCAAAAGGGGGGAGGAGGTGCCCCCGTTCCCTCAAGCGGAAAACGGTAGTCTTCATAATAAGAATGGGTTCCCCCTTGGTCCGAGGTCTTTAACTTGAATTCCGGCCGAGTTACACTCAACTCAAAATATGGGGGGGTGGGGGCTTTGGTTCCCTAATGTTAAAAATTCATCTGGGGCCTAAGAAATTGAGATGCCCATTGGTCCGGGGTCTCTAAGTCGAATACCGGCTAAGTTATGCTTCGTCAAAAATAATTACTCGTTTAATGGTCCCCCCCCCCATTCCGCCCGACGATCGACTCTACGCGCGTGACGACCGATGTTGGGTAGCCTACGCGAATGGAACCGCAGTGTTGCCAGATGGTACGATCCTAGTGGATCCAGGTTTGGAAACACTGATGATGTTGCGTTTTTCATTGTTACACTTTTCGGTGTTGCGATTTTTTTCCAGCGACTCCCATCCGCCTACGCCCCATAAAGAACTTCGTTCCAAAAAAATATACACAATAAGTAGATATGATAACAGATAAAATGATATGCCATGAATCTTACACTAAATTACAAAATCAGATTTACTATGTTACATTGGAAAATAATTTTTAATAGTCATAAGATTTTGAGACTACTTTAAGCTAAAAGATTATACTTTACATTATTTCCATATTAAATATCCAAAGTATATTATGTGAAGGTGGAAAGTGATTTTTGTATATATAATAATTATACAATATTTATCTATTTTCTACAAAATTAAACTACTACAACTATCTATGCATTCTTTTGTCAAGTATCTCTCAATAATCGTGTGATTTGGACAAACGCTTATCTAAAATTCTAAAAATGTATAAATAATATAATTAGGGCGATACAATCTCACGTTCAAAATAAATTTAAAATATAAAAAATTACATGACTACACTTATAAAGTTATAAAATAAAATAATAATTATCCATTGTAAATTATCTATGCCATTATTACTAAACATTAATAACCTAACCTTGGACTATTATACTATACAATAACATAAAATATTAATCTTGTTTTACGTTATATATTAGAGTTAGTTTCTATTAAATGCAAACCAACATTTTGTATTTATATCTATATATATATATGCATAATTTTTTTTTTTGTTTACCTTCCATCAATTTATCTTTGAGTAATTTACTTTTGATAATATTACAAACATGACTAATTTATATTTCAAAATTTAGTTTTATTTCATTTTTTATGTTTACGTTTTCTGAATTTAATTTAAAGCGAACAATGTAATCATTATTCAGATAATAAATTTTGTTACTATATATTTTTATATCTTCGAGGACAAAGAATTTTTAATAGTCACGACTCGAATATAATTTCTTCCACCCACCTAAAAAATACGTTGTATAATATCACTTCTCATCTCAAAGAAATAATTGAATTTCAAACTTTTTCATGCCAACGTATTTCCTCAGATAATATCTGCCATACATCAATAGTATCCACTAAATATATTCGATATTACTTCTTGGTCATCAACTTGGTTTTGAAGTAATTTTGTGTAGAGGTGTTTATATGTATGTTCTATAAATAGTTTTTACGCAAGGAATTATTTATCAATTTTATAGATAATATAACTAAGTATATTCCATAAGGTGATTTTTTTCTTGTACCAAATTATCCAAAAACGCATATTTGTAGTTGGGCAACTAAATAAAGCAATAAATACTTCGATCTTTTTTGTACAATACCTATATAAATAGCTGGGGAAAAATATCCAAAACAAATGACCGAATGACATAATAAACAACAAAGAAATAATAGCAATATAAGAATTTGTGCAATTGTAATTTGTCCTTCAAAACCATCTCGAATCAACAAATATTAGATCCTGAGATATGATAAGATATGAACGAATGAGAAATACTAAGCCTCGCTCCTATGTTATGTAAGCAAGGGTGGACATTAATTAGTTGAAAAGTTAAAGACAAGTTGAAAAGTTACTGTTTAGTTTAACTATTTATCTAAATAACTAATTAATTAATTAACCTTTGTATAACGATTCAGCTTGTTCAAGATAGTTTAAAGATTTAATTTATAAAGTAAAAATTCCCTATATACGTTATATTATATTATTATACCATAGTTAAAATGAATTGGTTAATTATTTCTGTTTAATCGCGCTGATCATGATGGTTTTAAATAAAAATAAGTAAATAAAATAAGATTATATTTATAATTTTAATATTTTTGTTGACATAGAGATATACTTGCTAAACGAATAAGGTAGAATGTTATAATAAACTAGCTGATCCCGTGCACTTCGTTTCCCGTTAAAAGTGACAACTCAATATTATGATTTAAACATTGTTCAATTCGTTATTTATAATACTCGATGTGTGGTGTTCAAAACTTAAAAATGTTCATCGACCTTCTCGAATCTCTAAATACTTGTGCAAGCACCACTTTGAAATGCAAATTTTGAAAGATGCTTTCTTAGTGCAAGATTACATGGTAGTACGGAGGCACCATAAAAATGTCAAGCTTTAAGCTCGATGTTGATCAGTCAGCGAGTCAGTCATCCCGCTAAGCCCGGTGTTGCCCATGAGACACGATTTTGATGATGCAAGTAGTATATTATTTGCAGGTAGGTAGACCCCGAGAGGTGCGTAAGTACGTAATTACGAATGTTTTCACATTGTTTATGATGGGCCTGTGTAGATTCTCTGGACAGCGATCGAAAAATTAGCGTTGGAATACCATTTTTACTAAAGTTATATGGTTTGGACCAAATATAATAAACAGGTCTAAAATTATATTCAATCATAACCAATAGCAACCTTAGGTATAATAAACAAAAATATAATACCTATTATTCAGTTTGTTTTTTTTGCTGAACAAATGGCACGGGAATATCTACGGGAACAGGTTAAAAAGTATACTTTGTCCGTCTCCTGGTTCTAAGCTACCTCCCCACCAATGTTCGGCCAAATCGGTTGAGCCGTTCTTGAGTTATAAATAGTGTAACTAACACGACTTTCTTTTATATAATATATAGTTGAGGAAATATTTTAAAGTTGTGCAATCACTCTGTGTAACACAGGTGGTAATTAAAAATAATACCTAGCTGATTTTTTCATTATTAGGAATATTTCAAATGTTAGCGTTAAATATACTGTTCATCAAATATTGTTAACTACTTACAATTTATAACATCGATTCAATTAAACCAATTAAAATTGATATTTTTGAATAACTTGCTCTCCTTTGGAATATACTATAATATATTATAGATTATTATAGATCATTCAATTTTTTATTTTACAACAAATTATGAATACCTATTAAGGTATGATAATAACTTATACATGTTGTATCTAAAGCACACACACCAAAACTATAACCGGAAACCTAACGTAATAGACAATCTGATTACTACATGATATTACGTTTTACTGAGAATTTTTAATTTGAAAGGTTTAAATTTTTACAAAATCTAAATTATCTGGTTGTATAAATATCTTTATTGGAACACATTTGATCATATAATGTACCAAACTGGAAAGGTGCCAAACAATTTCAAAATTATACCATCCAGAATTTTCAATCAATTACCTCCTATCTCACCGATTTGGACTCATGCCTTGTGGTTACGATGTTCTACAACCAACTATATTATTATATATCCAAAATAATATATGGATATACTGAATAGTGTCTACAATTTCATTCAAAACTACAATCGCATTTTGTTGAGGTTTTTCCTCATCTTATTATTTTTTTTATTAGATGATCATATAAGTGTTTAAACTTTAAATACAATTATATAAATTTCTTTTAAAAGCAATCATTTTCAAAATATACAAAAACAATTTTTATCTTTCAAAATGAATGTTTTAAAGACCACCATATTACGTCACATTATATCAAATTATATTCTAAACATTATCGAAACATAAATATTGACTATTGTAATGTTCACAAAATATGTATCAATGTTAAAATAATTGTAAGCTATCAACGTTTTCGTAGATTAAATTATCTAAAGTTAGGTAATTACAATTTACAACTATAACAAGCTGAAAAAGTTTTCCAGTTTTTCTGAGATCTATTATTTGTTTATTTTAATTTTTTTGCTTCGAGGGACATGTGTTGCAGTCATTAATATGTTATTAAAATATGTTAGCCCCATCAAAATATAGCGTCATTGAAGTGATAACAACGAATGACAGTTTTGTTTACCTATATAAAAATGTGAAAATGAAAACCTTTGAGGCCTATGTTTTCAGAAAGTAATGAACCGATCGCTATGATTTTTTTTTTTAAATTGAATAGCTCATTGCGGAGCAGGTTTATGGCATTTGATCGATTCTTTCACTTAATAAACAAAGGAGTTATCAATTATTATAAATAATGACCTGTTACGTAGATTTGGCAACATGGCAAGCATTCTGGGTTTCCACAATCATTACATTATATATTTTAGTTTTTTATGAATAAATCGTTCAATATTATTACATAACGAGTTTATTATACATTTATACTGTTATGAGAAAACAAAATCCACATTGGTATACCTATACATTTATATCTATATATATAAAAATGGAGCCAAAAATGTATAACAATTCATCAATTGAGAACGGCTGGGCCGATTTGGCTTAATTTTTTTTTAGATATTTGTAATTACCGGGAGAAGGTTCTTACGAAAGACGATTTTAGAAAATCCAGTTTTTTTTAACGTGAAAAATATTATTCGATAATATCGAATATTAATCGATTATATTGATTTAATTATTATTATTATTTATTATTGAGTGTTTCATAATTACCATGGAAACCAAATAAATAATAAAAATAGAAAAAAGGAGGGGTACTTGAATGGTTTAGAATCACAATTGGACCCAGTAGGCTTAACCCGGGGATGTGCTCAAACAGGGATTTTGAGATTTACAATGCGCACTTTGGTTTTTAAATCGTTGCTATTGGTTATAGGAGAAATAATTAGTAGAAATGAGTATTTATTATTCCTATTGGTTGCCAAAGGTTAATCGGGCAGATCAGGTACAAGCATGCATATCAAATTGAAATTTTGCACATACGGCCGCTCATCGTCGTTGTCCACGATCCGTTGTAGTCGGATTGCCTACCAGTGTGGCTGAGTTGCACCTACTACAGCGAGTTACACACAAAATGAGTTAAACAATCACAATTCTTTTAATAGTTGTCATATTTTACGGGCAACAAAGTGAGCGGGATCAGCTAGTATTATATAAAAATTGGTAAAGTTTTTACGTTAAAGACACATCGGAAAACGCTAATAGTGTAATAGTGCATTATTAAAAGTATTACAAAATGTAACAAGGCTGTCAAAATGATAAATAAAACTAGTTAAATAAAACTAGCAATGCAAATACTAACACTTTTTTAATAAATAGCATACCTATATTTCCAGTGTATAAAATTACTTAAAGGTTTTAAACAATATTTTATTAGTGAAACTATTCCGAAATTTTTTAACTATAAAATATAGTTTTTAATTGTTAAATAGTAAATGGTTTTACAAATTTAAATGTAAAAAGACAATTTTATTCATCAGTAAGAAAACATAAGTTTGACATTTAAAATAAATTAATAATTATATACCTCATAGCTTGGTCAGACAATAGTAAAATGTCGCTATTAATTAATTTAATACAAAACATTTAAAAAAAAAGGATATCGAATAAATATTAAACAATAAATATAAATGTATTTGAACTGGGATTCAAATATTCAAATACGGGTTTCTTGAAAACTGCTAAAATGCCAGAAATAATACCTACACTGAATTTATTGAAACGGTTTTCAATTTGAATTTGTATACAATTTAATTGTATTGTATGATATTATTCATTAAATTAACCATACAATTTGAATACTTTATAAGCAGGTGCTATTTTTTGCTGTTTTCGATTGTTTCAATAATACAAGTAAGATATTAAAAAAGTTTACTTTTTACTTTTTAGCAATGATGCATATTGTATACACTTGTAATCACTCCTAATGATTTAAAAACAAAATAATAAAAAGTCTACATAAAATATTTTGTATATTATGATGTAATTTAATAGGCTTGCATTAGTATGATATAAAAAATATGCGTTCTGTCTAGTAATTGTAACAAAACATATTATATTAAGTATTTGACTTATAATAATATCATTATGCTATGTTTTTAAATGTGATCAGCTGTTGATGAAATTGACAGAAACTGTTTTGATGTTTTTAATTAATTTTTTTTGGATTCCAACACAGTGAAACTATGGATTACTATAATAGTTATCATTGGAGTCGTGTAAAAAAATATCACGTAGGAGGACAGCGTATCCATTAATCCATCATCGGTTCAACACAATAACACATACGTGGTAACCCCTTCGAGTAATCAATTATCTGCGAATAATCCAGCAAACTGTAGTTCCCTCGGCCATCACTTTAGTTTTATTTGTAATCTATCTATAAATTGCAAACAATACAGTTTAAGGGTTCTTTACTTTATTAATTAAAAATATTTTTAAAAATAATATGTTAATTTGATTTTAATTTATATCATATTATACAAACTAAAGAAAACAATATAATTATATTATCATTCGTATTTTATATAATTTAAATAACTACCTATTTTAAAGTAAATTAAACTAGGTAAAACAAGTTTAAATATTAATTTTTTTATTTTAAATTTGAATTTAAATATATGTTTACAATCAGTTAAAAATATTATCTTGTATTAGATAGTAATCGCTGGATATTATATATTTATTTTTAAATCAGAATATAGTATAAATTAGAATAAAAAAAAAAATCAAATTCAAAATTATTTGAATTCTTATTGAATCACTTGTAATAGTACGATTATCGTAATTTTAGTACTTTTACAGATTTTATTTGTTTATTAGGTAATAATGCTAATAAATAAATATTGTTTTCATCACTATAATATACATAGTTGTAAAATACGAAATGTTAAAATACAGTTACAAATCATTTTGTTTTTAATAAATTTGCTGAGATGTTTGAATTTTACAATGCCATGTAATTAGGAAGATACGTTAAAATACCGTTTAAAAACTAATTGAGTGTTCAAGTATTTACAATTAACACTCATTGTTAACATACATGTGTAACTACAGCCTTCGATCCTTAGTACTTTAGTCTACGTTTCCAGCATTACAATTTTTTCTAAAACTCTTTTTTTAATGTTAATCGTAAATTCAAACACATTGTATATTATAACTGTAATATTATACAAACTATTGTTTATCTTAAAATTATATAAAATATAAGACTATAATTGTTTGTACAAGTACCTATGTAGTATAATTTTAACTAAAAATTAAATTAAATTGCTAATTTATTGTTAAATAGTAATATAACAGGTACTAAAGGTACTTATTAGGTGTTACTTCATTTTAATAAATCATTCAACAATGTTGATAAATGTGTCGTATTTCAGTATATTATATTATGTATTTTAAATTAAAAGATAATACATATAATCATTTATATTTTGCCATGTAAAGGGTGAGTGGTGAGTGCAGACATCGAGCCGTACAAATGACTATAAATGTCTATTGTTTTGTAAATATCTATACAATTAATTATATTATACAAATAATACAATACGTGGTGATTTTATGAGAATTTTAAATCATTCTGATTTTTGATGTAATATATAATTTAAAAATACTCAATCAAGGCACAGATACATACTGTTATTCAATATTTCATTCACCTTCGTATAGACTATGTTTTATATTTTGTGATGTTCATTAATTTGACACTTTCAAAAAACTGACTATCTACTAAAACTTTCAACTTAAACCTTGACATTTTTGCCTCTTTGTTATTTATTTTGCATTTACATTTCTATTCAAACTTCAAAGTAAATATACCTACTATCTACAATCATTCGTATTTATTAATTTTTACATAAACAATTTAGCGGTCTTAATTATTTTAACAGGTGTTAATCACAAAACACCATATTATTATGTTTAACCAATACATTTTTCACTTAATTTAGTATCTGAAGCTAAGTAGGAATACTAATATTCATCTATAGGAACCACTATTTTATTTATTCACTGAATTAAGATAACAATAAATATATGAGACATGATATAGCACTTTTATTTACAAATGTATCTCCAGAGACTATCATAATTTAGATAGTTTGACTCAGTTGAACTCAAATGTTTCTGCAATACTGTGATTTAGTTATTTTAATTTTAGGAAGTAAATACTTGGTTACTAATTTAAAATATAAAATTAAAAAAATAACGCCATTTAAAGATTTAATAAATTATATTATAATTTATACTTTTTAACAAAATAAGTTGGAGACATAAAAACAGAAAAGTCACTACTCTACTCTGTATATGGTATACATCAAGTTTATTTAAGTGTACCTCATCATCGTTGATATAGGTTAATATAATAGATTTGTTAAATTTAAATTCCACGATAAATTATTATATACGAAAAACGATTCCGGACATAAACAGTGATGTTGAAAATCAGCATCAATGTATATCATTTATTTTATACATTTAATAGTTTATTTATATAACTATAAGTAATTCATTTTTCTATTCATATTTAGTTATATGGTATTTTTAATTCATATTTAACATGGAAATCACAGGTACCTATGTAATAATAATAACTACAATAATATTATAATATCATGTATTATTGTTATTAACTTATAACCAAATATCGACGTATTTTGAATCATAGTAATAAATAGTTGTAAATTACCCTAAATATTTCGAATGAATTTTTATAGTTGTATAGAAAATATTTATAATATAAACAATGAAAAAAAGTTTCAAAAACTACAAAATAACTAAAAAAATCATGTCAAAATTTATACTCATAAAAGAAAAATATGTACACATTATATTTTTGACATTTTTAATAAAAATATACAAGAAAAATGTACAAGTCTTTTTATGAACATTTATAGAAAAATATGGAAGAAAATTCTAAAATTTGGAAAATTTCAAATTCCTTTAAATATATTTAAAAATTAGTCTAAATATTTTGAAAATATCATGATGTATAGAAAATAATAAATTGAGTAATACTGTAATGTTACAAGTTTCACAATTAGGGCTTTTGAATTGAACAATATAACAAGAACCGTTTGAAAAGAAATCGATAAATTATTATTTATGCAATTTTGAATATGAAATTTTATCAACATTCAAACTTTTATAACAAAATTGTTTCAGTATTTTTATATTTTTAGTTTCGTAGGTACGAACAACTTATCAGGAACCTTGTCTCAAATTTTCATCATGTTTGACGATAAAAATAGTTTATCAACATAGATCGATAAAAATCAAATATTTAAATGTATTAATAAAATAGCTCAAAAATGCCAAAAACATAGTAACCATTTTACCAATTATAGAATATTCTGTTGAAATATGTTGTGAACATTTCAAGTAAATTTCTATGGTTTTTAATTTTTGAGTTACATATGAAAAGAAAATATAAATTTCGTCGAAAACTAACAGTAGCGCAAATATTCCATAATTTGGTTTTCCCGAAGTATAAACTATATCTACATTTGTTACTTATCAAAATCCACCTTCAATATAGAATATTGAATATTGAAGCATTTTTCTTTGAATAAAGTGCCTTCAGCCACAAAAAAAAACCCATCTATACATTTATAAGACGAATACGTATTCATCACCTCACCAACAATTTAAAAACACACTTTTTTTAAAGTACCTAATATTCAAAAGTTAAACGTGAACAATAACATCATTATTCATAATATATAATATTATACAATATAAATGTATATAATATTATATATGAAAATAGATTTTGATAAGGCAAAAATGAATTTAAAACCCTGGTTGATGATAGATATTGTTGAAAGTGTTTAATGTGCTAATGTGGAAAGCGGTGCAATCTATCCGTAGACAGTGATATTAACTATTGGAATTTTATACTTAAATGCAATAACTTTGATACCTACTTATTTCTTATTTTTGCTCATGTTATACTCGAATTAAAGAAATAATAACTGTGTAATATCGTATAATAATATATGTATAAATGTTATGTTTATATGTCATACAATCTCAATAATTATTACTATTTTAAGTAAACATAATACAATTTCAATAGAATTTGGCTAGTACTGGATTTATTGGGTTCTAGCTGTAAATTTTTTTTTTATTAAAATACAAATAATAATAAGTAATACAATTAAGAGTACAATGAGTCAGTGTGATGTTCAGAGCTTTCAATTATTAGTTGGAAGTTAAAAAAATCTTTTATTTTACGCTACAGCGTTTTCATTGATGATTTTTTTTATAATTGATTAGTTGATTAAATTGAATGTTGAAACATAAAGCAACCCATAAATTAATTATTATGTTGACAGAATTTTTATAGATTTCAACTAACTTAATAAGTAATAAGAAAATGAAATGTTTATAAGATATTTTATTGAAAATGTTCAAAAACAAGAATATTTTTTTGTTATTATATTTCAGTGACGAACAGAAATCTAATCAAAAAACAAGTAAATTGTGACGCAAACTCAACTTGTGTACTCATTGTTGACGTCTTCAATGGCTCTTCAGAAGTATACAAATGCCAACTTTTGGAGTGGTTTAAAATTTTTAGCTTTTACATTGATTTTTTTTAAGCAGCATCTGTTTTATTATAAAGTTCTGTTACCTAGGTATCTAGTCAGTTTACATTCAGTCACCTATGGAAATATACGTTTGACTATAATAATATGTACCTACTTATGTTGTAGATTCTGAACAAATCTGATGAGTGTATTGATTTTACAATAAAGTGTGTTTGTTTTTGTTATTTATTTTATGAAAAACTGAAGGTACTTTTTACAGTAGAAAAATGCACCAATATTCAACTTAGAAAGTAATATCTGCAGGTAGAAAATCTGATCTAGTTGTTACAATAAATGTAGAAAGTATATTTTATAATAAATAATAAAATAATAATATCTTCTCAAATGATTTTCATAACAGTAAAATTTTTGTAGCCACACAAAACATTTCATTTTTTCAAGTATCATCCTTTGTACAGAAAGAAATTTTCTAAATATTTTTACTCATTTTAAGTTATTACAGCCATTTGGAATCGTAAATATTGTTTTTTTTTTAGTGTTGATATCAGTTTTATGGCATGGTCAAAAATCCTGGAAATCTAACACAATATTTGCCGCACAAGTTGTTCTTATACAAAAGTAACAAATGAACAATTATTTTTAGACATTTAAAGTACAAATTTTGAATTATATATTCAGATATTTAAACAACAAAAAATTAACGATTTTAGTTATTTTGTTGTAATTCAAATAATATACTATTAGAGACTTGAAACACTCCATATACTATCATCTACTAAATTTCATGCAATTTTGAATTCATAATATATAATTTCAACCCAATTAAATCTCTACCCTATCCACACCATTCTACGGAATCTCCGCTCAGAAAAATGTTTGATCGTATAGATTTATCATTAAATTTACATCCAACATATTATTACTACTAGTAAACTAGTCAATGACAAGATACACTCCTGAGTACCTGCGTGTACTATAATATAACATAGCAAGTTGCCAGTATTTGATAAATAATTGTCTTTGTATATGTACGGTTGTTTAGGTTAAGCAACTTTACTTCCAACCAACTAAATACGGTAATAACTACCTAATAAGTATTGCATGGCAATATGTATAATATTCAAATGTAAATTAACAGACCTACGAAAAAAAGAAAAACCGACTAGATATACATATGACAGGTATTAAACGGATATTAAAAAATAAAATGTATTTATTTATTTATTATAAAATGAAATGTTTAACGTCAAAATAAGAACCAATACTTTTTTATCTTTCAATTTATCATTATTATTATTATTAGTATTAGATTTAAATTTACCAATCACTATTATTATTAGACATTGTATACAATGACATTTTAAAAATATCTCAATGTAAAATAAAAAAAATTAACTTGAAAAACTTCAAGATATTTTTAATGAAAAATCGACCAACATTTTGACGTTTAGCGTCAGTGGCACCATAATAATCTAGATGGCATACAAAATCATTATTTCTTAATTTTAATTTCTTCCACTATCTAACGTTACTAATTTGTTTCAAGCTTTGCTGATCATTTTTAGTTGATAATTTTATCACGAAATACATTTTACGGCAAGTACAACGAGTAAATGAAAAAATGTGAAAACGATAAAATTAATTATTTTAAAAGGTCATTTGCTGATGTCATTTTAATACAAGGTTTAGATGTTGCAGCAGTCGACTCTGGCAGACACAATATGATAGACGACAATAATTGAGTAGTAAGCCACATAAGACAAGAATTAAATTCTTTCTAATAACTTTAAATCTACTATTATTTTCAATTCTGAAGAAGAAAAAGAACTATTTAAATTGCGATTATAAATTTAAGCGACGAATTTATTTATTTTTAAATTATGTGAGTTTTATTTAAAATTGTTATCTTGATATATGTATAATATACATGCATAAAACTATAACTATATTCATGATAATTAATCGAAATAATACTTTGATTTTCCACTTTGAAGGTGGTTTCAGATACAAAATTGGATCTATAAATGATACTTTAAAGGGGTAAAAATTGAAAAAAACATTATTTTTCAGAAACACCAGTAAAAACAAAAAAAATTAAGAAAAACCGAGATTTTTTGGACAAAACCTATTTTTGACGAGATTGATATTATTATTTTTTTTTTTTTTGGTTTAGGTAACTCAAAAACGAATAACCATAGATACTTTAAATTTTCCAAATATTAGACTAACTAAAATAACCACATTTTTATAATTATTATTTTATGTACTTGATTAAATTTTAAAAATATTTAAACTATTTTTAAGAGACATTTAAAATTTGAAATTAATATGGGTTTTTTTTCTTTTAAATACTGGTAAAAAAAGTATTTATCAACTATTATTATTAGTTGTATTTATTTATTTAGTATATTGTTTTATTATATCATATTCGTATTATGTGATTTAGGACGGACCTGCAAAAAGTTACACGAACAAGACGTTTTGGTACACAAATAGACTAAATCGAACCTAGGAAATTACTGCAATACTTGGAAATAAAGAGATATAGTGGACGAGGCTTCAGAAAATGAGCAAAACCATAATTATCTATTGAAATATGTTTTAAATCACTGTTTAGCCCCGTACGTAGTATCCGGATAAGTAAAAGTAGTATCAAAGGAAAAGGGGCATCAAGATACCAGCCCGTTGAAAATTTTTTTTAATTTTTTATTATTTGGATTAAAGGCTTCAACTTCTAAGGTCATAAGCTGCAAGATTTACATTGGCTTACATTTTACAAATCATGGAAGAATATTATTCGACTACATTGCCTCCTGGCTATTCCGGAGGAATAATAAACTATAACAATATAATGGTGCACCACTTATCGTCGTTATGGCATCTTCGTTGTTATACGTCTGAAAACATTTCGACGTTAATATAACTTACCATGATATAAGTGTGTATACAATTATTAGGTATATTATAGTTTATTATTTCTCGTGAATGGCACTTTGGATGCAGTGTTTGAAGCCCGAAGCGGTACCTATCGATTTCAAAGCATCATATTTCGAAACCTTAGAAGATTCCATAACGACAATATAGATGCGCACCTTTATATTGTTATGGTTTATTATTTCTCCGGAATAGCCGGCAATGTAGGCAAATAATTCTTTAACGGGCTATACTTTGTACCCTGATTCTTTTGTTCAGGATATTACGCACGAGGTGCAAATGCGATTCAAAACATATTTTCGACAAATCCGTTTTTTTTGTACATCTGTGCGGTGGCTGGTCTTTTGTTTTCCAGTGCTGCTGCAATTGTCTTGGTTCTCTAGTCTATTTGAGGTCTGAAAAATTTCAATTTTCATGAAAGCCGTCTAAGGTTATAGACGCGTTTGGACCGCGGCGCTCTAAAATGATCCGTTCGTAATCACATTCATGCATTAGTCGTACCGTGTCCATAAACTTACAAGCAATTGTTAACGATGGGTTTTTATATACCTACGTTTTGATGTTAAAATAACAACACAAACAAGCATAATATTACGTTAATATTCTTGGATTTTGTCTATCCGCAGCACATTTGCTGTTTACGATGGGTAATTTCCCTATAGTACCTACGTAAACTATAATAGGTAACTCAGAAACTACTCATTTGAATTATGATGTCGATGCGTTAAGGTTATACCCTATATTATAATATATTAAATGTATTAATATTATACATCGGAATATTAAGTGTCCATGTGTATAACAATTGTATGGGCCCCGTTTTAAATGGTTTTCGTATACTAATGACATTATGTAAAATGCCAGTCATATATTGTTTCAAATATTGAAATATTTACGATTTTTACCACATTTCTGTTTAAAAGATAAGTATAAATAAAATTATTAGATATTTTTTCAACATTAAAACGTTATCGTAATTAGTTGAATTTTAAATTTCTTGTTTAGGATGTTATCATTTCAATTAACCGCCGTATATATTTAAAATGCTGAACGGAAGAAGTATGTATTGAGATGAATGTATTGATTTTACAATCAAGTGTGTAATTTTTAAAATTTTAAAATTTATTTTTATGTGTATGTATACATGATAAAGTAGTCACAATAATACTTTGAAATTGAAAAATAGTCAAAACAATGCTTTGAAAGTGTCGATAAATTTATTTAAGTTTTTGTTTTAATATTTGGTTGTATTAATAATAATAAAATGAATTGCCTTAAGAGCAATAATATCATAAAATATACTTAGTAATATAGGCTGACAAATTTCTTTGCTCAAAATCGTTTTTCGTGTACAATGGTTTATGATTGAATTTAATTTTAACACATCCATTACTGTGACCCGCTCGACACTTACTGTATAGTAAAGCGGTACCCACTTTTCCACCTAATTTAATATTTTTTTTTAACTAATAGTCTTAGTGATTAATGCTTGATCAAGAATTAAAAAAAAAATTACCATCATTTTGTATATAATATGATGAAGTTTTTTACTATAACATGTTATGTCAGTTAAAAGGTTTTTTATTTTTGAATTCGATCGAAAAACCATCTATTGACATGACCATTTTACACTGTCTTTAATATTTCAAATACAAATTTAAATTTTAGCTTATATATTATATTCTTTGTTTGTAATAAAATGGTTATTTTTAGAAGTTTTTTCCCTTTAAAAGCTTAGAACAATGTAAATATATTTCTTAGTTTCTTACTTTTTAAAAATAATATTGTCGTAAATTTTATTTAATTAATCTCTAATAAGTACTTTAAGTTTAGTAGTTTACAAAGAAAAATATGCCAATATCGCTGTAATAATATGATATTTTAGTGGTTCTTGACTTATTCAATTCATAGAACTGAACTAATTAAAATAATATAATTAAATGTATAATGTATATAGGTAATATTATATCAAACATACTGTTAACGTTTATTTGGCTTTATGTTACGTAAAATCAAAAATAGTAAAATAACCTTTAATTTTAATTTTAGAGATTCACTGAAGTGTGAGTTTTAAAATAAATAACGATAATATCTATAGATAATTTTCGCTTAGAGTTTGAAAACATTTGGGTCTGATAAATTGCTTGATTTAAAACTATCTGAAAATGATGTTCAGGTTGTTAAAGGAATACGCTTTTTTTAATGTAATACATTTTAGCGTACCTAACTTAAATTCTTTGACAAACTTTACGTTGCTTAGATAACGTTTTGTGATATATATTATGTGTATAACTATTTTAGGTATTTATCGTTGGAAATTTTATATGTCTTAAAAAATTAACCAATGCTATTTGCAGTAATACTACTTTTCAATAAATTGTACCAAAACTTAATTTACTAAAAAAATATTTAAGTTTTATTTAAATAAATATTTTAATTATTATTACTATATGACCAATTTTCGTTGATAGTTTTAGTTTGGTTAATTAAGTCAAGTTAAATTGAATACATTCTTTGTAATGGCATGCGCGATTTATAAATTTTATTGTTATTCAATTATAAATATCCATATCGAGAATGAAATTAAATGAATATTCTATTTGAATGTTTTATAATATATATATTTAAATTTTTGTAAAATGCTTCCCAGACTATGAATGATGAATTATTTATTTTTATAATATTCAAAATATAAAACAAACATTTTGTGATAAACATTTTACAACTATAATTTAATGCAGTAAATAATAAAATGAAATACGATTTATTTATATTTAATTTTAAATTTACACGTACATGGTTATATTAAATATAACTCTTATAATAGGTATTTGTTCAAGTATTACATATATTGTATACAGGTACGTTATGGTTTTTATAATAAGTTATGTCAACCAAAAGAAAAAGTTATTACAATAATGAGATTATCCAGGATGGAGATTTGATAAAAACAAAAAAACACGATTATTTTTTTAAAAAAAAAAACCATGAATTTACGGCTAAATACAATTAATAAAATGTCATAAAAAGTAAGTACTTATAACGAATTTAAAAACAGAGTTTTTTTTATATATTGCCATATCATGTATAATAATTATTAGTTGAGTTATTTATATTGAATTAGGTATTGAAAGCAACAAACGACACACTATATTTTAAAATATTAAACATGGTAAGTATATTATATTTTATTTTTAATTTTTAACAAAAAGTAAGTATCTACAATGTTGATATGAGTTTCCCACAAAATAAAACTATAACAACAAATATATAAAAGGATGTTAAACATATTGGTATTACCTATATGTGCACATTATGTAAACTTACCGTTTATGACATAAAAGCCATATTTCTAGGATATCTTCACCATGTGCATATAATGACGTAAGTTCACTTAAGTTTTGTATACAACTGAATTTATACTAGCCAAATGCTTGACAAAAACGGTTTAAGGTGTGAAATCCAAAAAAAGGACACTGATTACGTACAAGCGTATCGTTGAAACAATGCCACGAATAGATGCCAAAGAATTTTCTCATCCACCGTTAAAGTATCTACAAAATGCAATCACAACCCAACCTAACCAAATCTCATACGATCAGAGAAACGTTTTTGAAAGGAAATACTTGAGTTTAGAGAACAATACAAAATACACAATATGTTAAGGTAGTTTTGTTTTATTTAATGTGATTTGTATAATTTGGACATCCAAAAGATAATTTTGTTTTCCTATAATTCTGACGTTATTTGGAGTGAATTAGATTTAATGTTGGTAAAAGTAATTTTTGTATCACACAAATGTATACTATACATTGTATACTATGTTGGTCACAGCGATTGTCACATGTAAAGAAACAACGAACATTTAACAATATTTTTTTAAATGCATGATATTATTATTAATAGTAATAATTATCATTTTTAGAATATACAATATCATATTTTTGAAAGCTATATTTTAGTACAAGAGTTTTATTATATATACCGTACATGGATATTTAAACATATTTTACAAGTTCTATGTTAATTTACATGTAGGTACCTTTAACATTTTGTGAAATAACAAAATATGAATGAGTGAAACATTCATCAAATTATAATATGTTTTTGTTAATCCAACTGGGTTTAATTAACTAGGTACGTATAGTGTGCAAGTGTCTTATATATTATTATCTATCCAACTTTTTTTTGAAATTTAAGATAAAACTGTATTAAGGATAAAATATGTGATTTTATAATTGTTGAGTGACCTTAAGAAATATTTTAAGTTTTATTAATACTGAGAGTTAATAATTTTAACAAATTAGTTATAGTTAATATGAAAAATAAACAATATAGTAAACATTAAACATAATATTATATTAGTCTAATATCTGATGAATAACAAACTTTTTATGGCTCAGTTTATTCGAGAGTAAACTATTTTCTTTGTTGTATCATATGTGTTGCATAGTTACATTGTTTTAAAGTTAATATTGATAATAATATGTTAAAACGAGCAACTAGTTAAACTCGTCATGTTTTGTGGAAAATATTTTATAATGAAACCATGAAAGTGTTTTAGTTGAACATTGTCAGGTTTGATCATTGCAAAGTAAAAAGTTTCTCAATTTTACAGTTCTGAACCTTTAACTAATATATATTGAAAGGCTTGTTTAACAAGTGCATATATTTTGACGAATTAATTAAGTGACACTGGTGCCCTTTAGAACAAGAAGTGGTTATCACGAGGGTAGATATTTACAGTCTACAGTACCTATCTAAATTACTATATTGGATCCCAATTTATGAAAATAATAATAACGTTCCATCTATTAATAATATTACATGTATAATCAATATAAAAATAAAAACGATAATATTTTAATAACTACAAAACGTTTAAATTAGGTTGGTTTAATATGTAGTATGTTTATATAGACCTTAAAAAAAAACTATAAAAAGTATATGTTCATCAATTTATTGTTTCGAAAGATACGTACTTACAACAAATTTTTAGTATATACTTTCATGAATTAGTAAAAATTTAAATAAAGTATTTAATAACTTATATAAATTATATGGGCACACAACAAGTTTATATTATTACAGAAGTATATACCTATAATATATCACCTATATATAATATATATAAACATTTTTTTTTTTTAAATAAAACAAACAAAATATAATATTATACAAACTGTAATAAAAATGTATACAACAGGTTATATGGAGGGGGGGGGGGTACAAGTCTTAAAATACACAGGACTCGATGGTTGGATCAAATGAGGGAGTCCAATGATCCTACTTCATATTCTTTTCTATTTTTTCTATTATACACATAGTTAAGATTTTCTTCAGATATAATGTATTTAACCTTTGGTCAAAAATTCGGTTGGTTATTTAGTTATGCTTGTAGTCAATTATCAGAACCATTAGTGCTTGATTAATGATTATTTTATTGAACAATATCGGAGAAAAGTCAAATTTAATAAATGTTATTATTAGTATTGTCAAATAACCTTTTTTCGTTTAATATTTAAAATTAAAGTTACTATAAAAAAATGATTAAAACTGGAAAACATGAACAATATATATTATATATTATTTGTACAGTAATAAAATGCATCATTTTATAATTAATAATTATTTAACTATATATAGCATAATCTATTTATTCATTGATTGTATACCATAATATATAAAAAAAAACTGTATGGATACATTTGAAACAAAAATAACATTAAATCTCTACATAATTTCCCATAGTAAATTGTTCTGAATAAATGCAAGAAGGTGAATAATAGTTGTAGGCAATTAATTATTTCTAAAATAGCAAAATGCATAATTAATGTCATTTAAATTTAATACACCAGCATATGACTAACCCCATTTAAAACAGTTTTCTATCCAAATTCCAAGTTTCATTTGTATACCTTTATAGTTTAAACAATATATTTTTATTGGCACCAAAAACATATTTGTTTGAAGTTGTATTTTGGCAAAAAAAATGACCAATTTTCGTGTATAGCGTTATGAAAGCGCAAATATAAAATAAAAAAAGGAAGAATATGAACGATTTATTTTTTATGGAGCATTACTTTTTGACCTCTATAAGAACTTTTAGTGAAATTGTTTCACCCATTTATTTCAAAATCGATAAATCGTAAATAGTTTTTACTAGTCATATAAAATATGGTGCGTTTTGATCAGATTGGGCACATTTTGAGATAAGAACCAGGTGCTCGTCTGTAATACGTTAATCATTATGATTCAGTGTTTATAATTATTAGTTTTTCTTACATTTTATTTTCGTCTTAAATCAAAACTTTCATTAATGCTGTTAAAGTTTGAGATTACAATAATTTAAGAAACTTAAAAACAATTAATTGTTAGGCATTATTTTCAGTTAACAGCTAAAACAATTAGTTATGTCACCGATTTGGGTGTGCACTATTTGACTATGTCTATGTATGATATATTTAAGTACAATATATTATAATTACTCCGTTTAATGATTTTCTTTATAAGCGATGGTTCTTCAATTTTGAATTGCATATGTCATCACACAATTACAAATAGTTTTAACGCCTCAAATATTTAACAGATAAAAACAAGATGTTTACTATGCTCTTTTGTTGAACAATAAACCTATAAACTATCAAGTAATATAATATTATTCTTCATCGAAGAATGTCGAGGAATTAAAATAAGACGCACGACTACTGTGACTGCCATATCGTTCAAATTCAAATCCAGGCCATCATTGTTTTGCGACTGATTGGCCAAATAATTATAATATTATGTACTCGAACTCGAGTGGTTAATCACAGCAACAGTGTATCCATCTTATAGATGTAATATTTAATAAATAAACGAAAAAGAGAATTTAATATTTTATTCAAAGGTTTCTACGCTAAAAATTTTTTGAGCCATATGGACCTAACGGGTGTTTAAGTATTTCGTGCATTATCTATACGGATAACTCGAACTGCGCATTAGCTCTGCACGGAAAAATCGAATAAGTACACAACGATACCTACCCATATATTGTTAAAATCGGATAATCGAAAACAATGAAAATATATAATTTTCCATCGTGTCACATAACGGTGACAAAATTCAATTTAGGTGCACCGCGATTTGTTTAGCTCGGCTGCATAGGGATGCGTACAAAGGAGGACAGGGTCTACGCTCCTTATTCGGTGCGTCATACACTGTAGTAGCCACACACAAAGGGATCGGCAAAAGCGCGTCGTATTCTGTTCGTAATAAAGCGTACAGATTGTCCGTCCGTTAAATTCGTATTGTATTATAGTGATGCGAACCTAAAGAATAATCTTTGAGCCGGCGCTTTGCATTTCACGGTCGTTTTGCGATGTCGTGTTCGGTGTAATAATATATGTAGATGGGTACACTGTACAATATAATATATTAGTATTATAGATATACTCTGTGTTACAACTTACCGCAGTCGTAGACCTTATACTTATATATAGACGGAACATCCATAATCCATATCCTGCAGGAATTCATGTGGATGGTGCTATTTTTTTTTTTTACATTTCCACACTACGATAATATTGTATTTGAATTAATAATATTGAAGCATTCGATTCATATTAATTATCTCAAATATCTAGGTAGTTAAATACATACATTTTAAAATAAAATCAGTTACAGAAATGATAAGGATACCTCGTTGATAATGCACAATATACAACATTATTGTGCAACGTAAATAATTATTATCAAGCCTTTAGTGCACATGTCCGTAGTGCTTCGGTGCTTCATGTGAGACGCTACCTGCCGAGGAATAATATTATGTGTACTTCACTATGTTCCGTCTATAAGTTTAAGGTCTATGGACACAACCCATCTATCGAGTGTGAGATTAATAAAAAGGTGTTAGGTATGTTCGGTAATCTCATATTTTCGCTTTGTTATGCATTCTGTATTGCATATTATTATTATCGTGTCAACTGGCAAATGCTGTAGTCTCTCTCCGACATCGCGATATATCGTACACCACTGAATTTCGTTCGGTTTAAGTTTTTATATTATTTTAAAGACCTGTACTATGTACTACATCTATATATTTTGTCGTCGGGCGTAATACAATATTGCTAATGGATGCGATTTAATAGCGCATAAACGATGGTAATTGTGCGAAATGTCAGTCAAGTAGTCAACTCTGGAGCGTATAGATCTTGCAGTTCTGCGTAGTGCCCTAGGTCCGATGACGGCTCGTGGTTTACGTGGTGTCAATGTGTCAAACTATTCAAAATGTTCACGAAGTGGTACGCTCGTCGTTAGATTCTACATTATAATAATAATAGTAATATATAATAATATATTGTATGTTATTTTCAAATGTATTTACCACACCAAAACCACCAAGATTTCCCCTTTGGTTTTTTTTGCGCATCGCGTCAATCGAACACTGTCATTATATTTTTTGAAAAAAAAAACAATACCACGCTATTCGATGTTTTCCCTTTATAAGAAACATCTATGAATCATAAATAAGTTTTTGTTTATAAATAACCATGACAACGAAAAATCAGTCAAAAACATTTTATCATTTCAAATTTTTAACATTTTATCTATTCTGTGATTTTATCGTGTATTCAGTCCAAAAATATATTTATGGTAAAACAACAATAATAATGTATTATGTAGAATAGTTGATATATGTTAATGTGTGAAAGAGAGCATGTTGGTGTCAATTTGCCAAAAACTACCGAGAATAACATTTTATCCTACCTGTCGAAACTGACGCCGTAATGATGAATGAATACAATTTTTTTTTTTAAATTATGTTTTATACTTAAATTTTTTTTTCAATTATCACATTAGTAATGAGAAACATTTTAGTTAACTACTAGCCTATAATGTTTATTTATTAACTATACATTTATAATTAATGTTCATAAAAAAAAATATTTTAAATTTTAGTCGATATTGGTTGACCGTAAAATATAACCGTCATAATTTATTTACCTAACGATAAATATGATAATAATATGTCATATTATTATAAGATAATAAAAACTAAAGTATAATAATGTTATTAAATTAACGTGATGTCAAATCAAAGACCATACAATATTATTTGTAATATATTAAATGTACAAAAAAACAATCCCAAAACAGTAGCTTCATAGTTAAATGCATGTGCATTTTATAAATATTTATAAATTGTTTGATTTAAAAATATTTGAAACGTATAGATTTCAGTGAAAATAACATGTAAGATAATATATTTATTTAAAATAAAAAGTCAGTGCCGTATACAGTTATACGTAAAAATTATGATTGTTAAAACAGTCCTTTAAAACTTGGTTATAATTACATATTTACATATTATCATCGTGAGACAACTAGTATGTTGCATAGATCATGCTTAAAACAACCCATACCAGACAGAATAAAAATAAATGTATTCATTAATTATATTATGTATTTATGTTGATATAATCTAGTTACCCCTTACTTCTATAATAATACGCAAACTGTAAGGGAAAACTTCGTGTCAAAACTTGATTCCCAAAAACTTAACAACTTGGGGCTCTCACTAGCAGAAAACATTGTAATACAGTTCTTAAAAATAAAGCGAGTAACGTCTGCTAACGACCATTTTTGTCTCCCGGTTAGTATATGTGTAGTTGTCTCAAATTTGATTTTTCAACAACCAAATATTGTAGGTAGCTGATTGGTCGCCGACACCCACGAAACATTAAAGTTGGAGAGATTGCGGGAAACTTGGACACTTATTTTTTTAATGGTTTGGAAGTAAAATTTTTCTAAATACTTAGTAATTGTGACAAAATTGTTTGAACAGCCATACGATTGATATTATTATTTGACAGATGGTCGAAGAATACGTTGAGCCGTTTTCTACTCGCGACCATTATTTTGTTGAACTATCGACGCCGGACTTTATTTCAATATAATATTATATTATACACAAACACATACATATTTATTATATTATACTAGCTGATCCCACACACTTCGTTTCCCTTTAAAAAATTACAAATATTTAAAAAAAAAATGGGAATTTTTAAAAATATAAAACTAAACAATTATTTTCTCAAAATATTGATGATTATGTTATTTTTACACTTCATATTTTTATAGATTATTCTACCCATAATATAAATATATTACATACTATCCTATTCAAATGTTTGTTTTAAACTAAGTTGAATATAATCTAAACATATTAATTTGTTATAAAATACCAAATATATTTTCAATGATACATTTTATCAATAAAAAAGTTTTACTTTTGTGTTTAACTTTATGATGGAAAATTGTCATCTGATAAATTAAAAAACTTTATTGTTTATAGATAACTATAACAATATAAAAGTACAGGAACTCGTTTTTGAGTATTAATTTCACGTCACTCATACTGATGAAAGTCAATGTAATATTTTATATATGTATATTGTATATTTGAAATCAATTATAAATCATATGTTTAGATTATTAATATTAAGGTAAGGTTGGCTTCAATAGTATCTAATATTAGATATATAGATTTATAGATCATATTGATAGATAAATTTGCATTTTAAATAAAAGTAATCTTAAAAATAGTTTCACAGTCATAAAATAAAAACAAGCACAAGTCAAATTGAAATATACTGAATTATCAGTACACATCATATTTAACAAAACTGCTAGCATAATAAATTACTGGTTATACAACTAAGTATAATAGTATTGCTAGATCGCGAAGCTATCACAGTATCAAACAAATCAACTAAGAAGTTCTTCAAAAATCCATCGATGAATGCAATATTTGAGTAAAAATTAATTACAGTGGTTAAACTATAACTCAAGTGACACCAAGTCATAATAGAAGCCTTTGTATATATTTCTATACCATATGATCGAAATGAGGGGATAGCGCTTTCTATGTAACCTTAAGCGTTTTTTTGTGTTTATGATACTGGTGTGATTATAATTTTGATATACTTTCTAGTTTTTTTATATGAGATAAAACTATTATAATAAATTTCGTAAAATATGATTTATATGACAATACGACGTGAGTCCCATACTCAATACTTTTACTTAATTATAATTTATAATATATAATAAGATATATTACATTATTAATAACTCTATCGTTTTAATCACATAAATAAACTCAGAATTATGAAAAAAAAATCTGAAATACTATCATTATATACCTCAAACTAATTTTACACTTAAAACATGGGCAGCAACTCACTCCTCTATGACGTCACGCAGCAATTCGTCAACTCTCGTTATCTCGTAGAATACATATTTTTTTAACTTTAAATTTTTACCAAACGTTTTTTATTATTTTGACTACAATAATACGCCATTAAACTTAGAATTAAAAAAAAAATATTTAGGTTTTTACATTATGATTTTTTTAAATATTAATCAATACATTTTTGATCAGTCAAAAAGCTTGAAAATGTAATACAGTATTTTTCATGAGTTATTTTTACTGGCATTAAAAAGTAAAATAAATACAAATTGCCATTTTTTTATAAGAATTTGAAGTTGTATTATTGTTGACGACATTGGATATTATTTACAAAAAATAACTAATTTTATGAATTTGCTGAGGTTCAAAAATATTATTAGTGGGGACTTGAAACTTGTTTGGTTATATTATGCTATATGTTATTATAGAATATAGAATATACTATTAAATGTAATGTTTTGGGTAAAAATAAATTACTATAATAGCAATATAAATGCGTATTAAAATTTACTTATTAACGTTAATGCTTTACTATTTCTTTTAAATAATTTATGGTAAACTAGTTTTTAAAAACACATTGCCCATAAAATATTTTATAACTATACATACTACACTAAAAACTGTGAAGAAGTGATATGAATTAATAAATTAAAGCTTTCCTAAAATTTAAAACATATTATTTTAAACCAACAGTCTTTGCCTAAATAAATGGATTGTGTATAATGACAACTAAGTTTACCTACATCAATTTATAATGTATATATTCATTGTTGTAGCACCAATCATTGTATACTCCTGAAAATCCATTTGCAACCACATGAAATGTTACGATGAATTGAACTCCCCTATGATTATGCAATATTACACACCTATATTATACGTCATAATAGTGTACATATGCTTAATAATAGATAGTTTTAACATAAACTCCCACGACCGAAACTCATTTTGAAAAACACCCATTGAAAGCAAACTCATTTTGAAGAGTATGTACCTAAACAATGACTATACTAACTTAGTTGTGGTTTATCTGTCCTATTTTCGTTGACTTGTCAAACAATGATGAACGGACGTTTATATTGCATTACCCATAGATACATGCCTTTCGTTTTTTTCCGTTCCTAACCCTTAAGTTAAGTAATTTAGTCAAGTAAACATTAATAATATCTAACTCTTATCCATCTATACCAAAAGTTATTTTTTATAACAAGTATGTTTACATATAACTGGGAAGTATGCTTACTTTTTTGTAAACTATATTATGAATTTAATTGTTGAATAATATTGAAGAACAACAAAATTATACCAAGAATATAAAAAATAAGCATAGATAAATAAGTATACTAAATTAACTAAATTTTAAAGATGTGTACATTGTAATTTAAATTTAAATTCCAAAAAAAATACCGTACTTAATATTAAATTAGACTTTAGATAAATTAAAATTTCAATAATTTTATATATAAATAAATACAATTAATTTATATTTACCAATAATTGATTTGGTATAATATCCTCTAAAAATAAGTGAAATAAATACTTTTAAACTAATAGTAGACAATCTAACATAACAATAAGAGATACTACATCGAATATGTCTAAAATGTTTCGAAATTAAATGGTCTACCTTAGACTCATTGACCCATGCGAACGCTATTGGCCTTAATGCATCTATGTGTAACTTTCTACTGGGCGTCTACAAGCATTTTTGAAATGTACACTTACTAATGGCAGTAGAGTAGACACATATTGTAATTTGCCAATTCTTTCCCATAACTCGTCGTGTGATTCTGGGGAAAATAAATTGTGTGTACAATTGATATTTCTAAAAATAATAAAACTGTAAACAATACAATAAAATTGTACATTTTTGAAAATTAAATGTAAGTATCGTCATATAGACGATAACCATACTATATTAGTAGAGTGACTGCATATCATATTGAAGGGTATGGTAACGAACGTCCGTCTTATCAACATAATGTTGAAAACATTAGTGGGTATTAGCCAAGTGCCATTGGTATAGCGATAAATATTGTTTATCAGGCACCTATATTCACATAGCATGTATTATTATTACCTATACTGAGCATCTAGGCGCCTGATATACCTCCGGGATATAAATTTAAACTGTATACCAATTGTAAATTACATATTGCCGTTGTTTACACATTTATTTATGACTTATGTGCACATATCAGTTATGATATTGTGAACATAATGCATTTATTATGAAAAAAAAAATGTTTGCAGTTAGGAATATCTTACTATCAACTATTTTAAAATAAAATATCAATGGAATTTACTCATTCGTTTTATATATAAAAAAAAAAATAATATAATAATTGTATAGACGTATTAGGTAAACTGTAGTAATTTTAAATTAGAATAGTTTTTTTTTGTTTATTAAATTAATTGGTTTATGAATTTATGGTTTCACATATTAATGTAAATAAAACAATTTTCCTAATCGTTTTGTGCCTTCTCTAAAATATTTTTTAAAACTTATTCATCCAAAGTTGATCAATGTCATTACATGAAACGTCTAATACATTATGAATACATAGTACAACAGGCTTGATCTGGCTTATCATAGTTTATAAATACAACGTTTTCTACGTTTATTTACAAATAAACACAGAAAATAATAATACCAACATTCCACGGTCCCTTGGTTTTTGTATTCTGATTTACTGAAATGCGATATTATGTTTGCATTCAGAAGGATCAAACTCGAGTATAATACCTTAATATAGCTCTTGCCAATCATCTTGATCTAAATGCTACCACTTCCACACGTTGTCATTCCTCGGACAGTTATGAGACTAAGATCACATACAACTTGAATGTCTGACTTCACTACGAAAAAAAAAACCACCAATCATGGGTCCTATCTAGCTTCCATGGACTATAGTATACCTCGAAGTACACGAATGATCAATATTATAATATTAAATTGCTCCTCACCACGGCTATTACTATCACGATTTAGTTTATTTTATTGCTCAAGGATTTGTAATCCAATTCGTATAAAAATTGTTATGTTTCGTTATTTTACTTTATTGATCTTTATTCGAGTCGTATAATACAATAATTGTTAACGCTGTAATGGTCTTAATTAAAACCAAAAATAAACAATACGTCATATAACTAATGAGTTATGATTAACAATAATAAATTATAATTAACTAACTAAGTAATTAAATTAAAACTTTTTTTTTAATATCATTAGCAATTAATGTAGTATATAATAACATAATAATATAGCACGTCATGATATGTTTATAATACATTATTATGTCTAATTTTATTAAACAGCAACCTAAGTATTGTATGAATTAACATATTTATCTCTACTAATCAATGTTATTAAACTCACTTAAAATAAATTGCAACAAGTACATTCGATTATAATGATAACAATATATTAATTTAATGGAAAATGTCTACTATTATAAAAACCATTATTTTAATTACTCACTATTCAATGAAATATTAATGCTTAATATTCAACGAGATAAAATTAAAACTAAACCTAATTGGTGTTTAAATTTAATAGACTGCTGTTATTATAGTTGTCCACGAATGTTTAAAATAAAAACACAACTTTAACTGTTTTTAGTGATAAATAATGCAATTTAAAATATACTTAATATTGAAATAGGTGACAAACTAAAATGTAAGTAAAAAAAAAACGTTTCAAACTTCTTCCTCTTTTTGTTTAAATTTTACTAAAAATATTTACAATCTACACAGTACAGTAAGTTTAAGTAAACATGATAATTGATGGTTATTGACAGGAGGTTAAGCATTTATGGGCAAGCACACAGAAGTGCCACCAGATCCGTTTAAAACTAAAATAATTTTGTAAATAAATTATAATATTATTGTGCTTTCAATTGGTTTGACAGGTAATTGTATTGTGTATCATAAATCATTTAATAACTTAATTTGTATATCGTTGTATTTAAAGCGGTCTTAGTTACGCGAGTACAACATATTTTTATTTTGTTTACTTTTCCTAGGTACCTACATGGTATATTATTACAACCGATATTGGTTTTGTGAAATATTCATAGTTATTTTCATATTTATATTGTAATAATATCAAGTAACGATTACACGCTTTACTCAAGGAACAAATTCTAACAACTTGTGTAATTTTAACGACAAATAAAAACCAATTAATGTAGACTGTAAAATCAATGTGTATCTTTAAAGAAAAAGTGTGGTGATGACTAAAGTAACAATAAACAAAGCGGGAAATTGAAATTATTTGTTCAGCTACTTAATATTATGATATACAAGTATACAATCAATAAATAATAAATTAATAAAATACTATTCTTGTTCAAAAATGTTGTATTTTATTTTTTGTATATTGAAATTGTATAAGTACATATAATATATGTAATTTAAAAACAATAAATATAAAATTATTCTATGTGAGTACAATATATTATAGAAAACATAATATAGCATGGTACCATATTAGTAACCATGTAAAAATAATTTAATTTTAGATTTCAATAAAAGTAAAGATTCTGAGACATTAATTTCTGATCAAGTTTTCTGTATACAATGATATTATAACATTGAAATAAAATTTAATATAATCCATTATACAGTGACCCACTTGTAACCTACTGTACAGCAGAGCGACACCCACTTCTTTTTTTTTTTGATGAAAAAAAAAACAATTAAACCAACATTTTTGTAAATCAATAACTTTTGTCTGCTCAGACTCTAAAATCATTATTTTCTGAGTTTAATGATTTTGTTAAACGCAAAGGGCTGCAATGCGTGTGTATTCAACCTGAATGATAGGCAATAGCCGCATGTGTTTATTTTTTGGACCTCACTCAAAAAGTCTGTTCATGCGTATTATTTGCAACTAATAAAGTTTACCCTGGAAATTGTTTTGTTGATCGCCAATGATATAAATCGGTAAAAACACACAATACACGTTCACGGTGGATTTGTCATAAATTTAATTTCAAATTTACCCATTCTATGGTTTGAACATTGCATGGATTTTAATATTGTATATAGTTTATGATTAACCTTATTCTTACATTACACCAAATTATATTATTTATAATTATAATATGAGGACATTGTGGTTGGGATTTTAAAACTATAATATTGTGTGCCGTACACTTCAAAAGGAAACAATAATAAAGTATTATGTTCAAATGAGTATTAATGTGTACGTTTTTTTCTTCAATAATTTAATATATTTGTAGTAAATGAGTTAGTTAATTTTAATAACATTTAAAAAATATAAAACAATTTAAACTGCTTTAAAAATGTATTACAGGCACTAGTACCTAAGTACATATAAATTATAAACATTTACGCCACCATTTATTTAGTTTTGATCAGGGTTTATACGCATAAGAACTTGAACACCCGGTCAAATTGACTTAGTTTTATACATGGAGTATAAAAAAAAAATCATAACAAGCAGCGTTTGTTTTTATGTCTAAGATATTATAATATTATAGCAACAGTACCTATAGTATACTACAGTATATGACTGCATATTTAAAAATTGAAATTTTTACTCAAAGGTTTGTTATGTTGGTAATAGCATTGAATATTATACGTATGTGATTTTAAATATTTGAAATGCAAGAAGGCATAATGTATCGAGCGACGAGCTTAATAATAAATTATTGAAAATCGTATCGCATTAATTATTTTAAAGAGTAGGTTCCTATCATGAAACTGCAGAAACCTCACAGGAAAACTCTAGTACATACCCACAACATAAGATGTAGGTACTCAGAATCGTTTTGAATAATTATCACAGGTTTTTTGTTTCTAATTTTTAACACTCTAATATCATGAGATGAGGGGAAATGAGTACGGCCTGAAGTGTTTGTGGCTAACGAATTATTTCGTGTACTCTTGTCAACTCATTGTAGGGAATTTATTTCAAAGAATGTCGCCAATGTTTGTACATGACGCGTGTATATATGTTGAGCGTCTATGGTCTGTGCAAAGCATTATGGTATTGTGTGCATTGGGTGAATTCAGTATTTGCACAGATTATTATATTATAATTAGTATAATATTCGATATCATCCAAACAAAAGTTATTCGAAGTCATACAAATTTTTGAGATTTTTTTTCGAGTGCCTCAACAATGTTTCTTATATTCCAAGTAATCGATTTTTACATGTATTTTTTTATTTAAATAAATATCTAGGTACATATAAATATTACTAACTAAACCCTCGCAGTTCGTTAGGAAAAATTACAACTCTTAAAAACATTTTATTTAATGGACTCCTTTTGGGTGTAACTTGCTGCAGTAAGTGCAACTCAGCCACCCTGGTAGGCAATATTATGTGCGAAAATAAATGCAACATAATATTTGTTAAAACCAAATTAGTCCCAAATGCAAAATACCGGTCTATAATTATATTCAGTCATAGTAACTATTTGATTTTCGTAACCAATAGCTGTCTCGCCGGGCTTTTTCAGTGCCAAGGATGATTTGTTACCCGTTAAAAATGCCCGTTCTATATGATTTTAACTTTGTTCGATTCGTAATTTAATATTCGGTGTAATGGTGTTGAAAACTCGTGATAATATGCTGTCGTTGTTTAGGCTTTACGTTGATCAATCAGCGAGTCAGTCAGGACACATACGATTATATTATTATTGTAACAGGCGATTTTTACCCCCAGATATTGTTACCCCCCCGGTAAAATTGATCGACAGGGGGGTGGGGGTAAAAATATACTAGGATATTATTACCCTCTGGTAAAAATATACTAGGATATTATTACCCCTTGGTAAAAATATTCGACAGGGGGGTAAAAATATACTAGCCTATAATTAACGATCTGTTTAGAATATACTAGGATATATTTATCTCTTACGTAAAATTTTATAGTAGATTATTTTTACCCCCCCCCCCCACCTTGTAAAAATGTGTTTTTAAAGGGTGGTAAAAATATCCTAGCATATAAAAATGAATTTAATATAATATCACATATGTTATATTGATACATTTTCTTCATTCCACGTCAGTAACTACTTGGTAATGTGTGATACGTACAAGCAATTTTCATTAGGGCTTATCCCATTTTTATATGTACCATCTTTGCCAAAGAGTTGCCATGAACATAT
This sequence comes from Nasonovia ribisnigri, assembly GCA_027563435.1. Lineage (NCBI taxonomy): Eukaryota > Metazoa > Arthropoda > Insecta > Hemiptera > Aphididae > Nasonovia > Nasonovia ribisnigri. The sequence goes on from JANEHU010003982.1 coordinate 284,574, forward strand.
GGTAGTCTGAATATATAAAAATACTAAAATAATTCTAAATAGCTTAAAATGAGCCAAATATTTTGGAAATTGTATAATAAATAGCAAATGTCTATTTGATGCATATTACACGTACCTATGACAAACTATTTTTGAACTACAAACGGTTCGTTGATTATATTCTGGGATATTTTTACCCCCCTTAAAAACACATTTTTACCGGGGGGGTAAAAATAATCTACTACAAAAATTCAATGGGAGATAAATATATTATAGTATATTTTAAACAAATCGTTAATTATATGCTAGGATATTTTCACCCCCTTTTAAAAATACATTTTTAACGGAGGGGGGGGTAATAATATCCTAGTATACTTTTACCCCCCTGTCGAATATTTTTACCGGGGGTAAAATTAACCTAGGATAATTTTACCCCCCATAAAATTTTACCGGGGGTATAAATATCCTAGGTTTATTTTACCCCCGGTAAAGTTATCCTAGGATAATTTTACCACCCCCCTAAAACCTTATACCTACCTATGAAAGAATTAAAAAAGCCAGAAGTGTACAGCATACCAGTATATTACTACATCTATAAATATTTGATTAAAATATAGGATATTACCTAAATAAATATTGTACTATTATCTTTTAACAGACGTTTTGAATTTAAACCATAACTACTATAGGTAGGTACCTACTTAAAAAAAAAAAATCCACTCAATAAAATAACGTAATTGAAGAGATTTTATAATGATTGAAAAAACTTGTAAATCGGCAACCATTCGTAGTTTTAAAATTCAATGGGCCAATGCCATCAGTTGCCAGAGATTTCACTCAAAAATAATAATAAATATACGATTATATTTCGATTAAAATAAATAAAATTTGGTGTCCCTTCCTATATTATTTTGGTATGAGAGTTATACTCAATACATTCAGCAACGTATTTAGAGGGAGGAGCCAAGTTCCCTCACAACAAAGCTCACATTACACGACATAGGTACATTTTTTTAGAAGAAATACTTTATCTCATAATTCAAAAAGTTGATAGGCATGACTGATTTAGTATTCGCAACTAAAAACCCCTTTAGGATCATTTTGTTTTTTTTTTCGCTTGAAATTCTAATGCTATACTAGTCACGTGGAACATAAAACTTTAAATTCATGAATGCTATACCATGCACTGTCCATCAACGTGGTAATTTATTTAAAAAATGTAAGTAAAAATAATAAAATTTATGTTTAACCTATTTATCGAACTTGGATCCTGGATATTTTTTGATAAATAAGTACACATATATATTAAAAAAGTGAATAATCTTTTTTAAATGTTTATTTTCATACAATATATACATTATAAATATTGCCTATATCAGTTATAAACTATAAATATATTAAACCTAATCTGAAATAATGTAACAATATTATCTCAAGTGATAGATTTGTTACTTATTTAATATTAAAAAACTGTAGGTACAAGATGCATTTATGTGTGAAGTACGATTAAACGAATCTATAAATACAGCCAAGGTGTGATACCAACTTATAAATTTATATTTATTATAATATTTTAATTTATTATTAATAAATAATATCAACAAGAGCCTAAATAATTATGTAAAACAAAACATTTTATTTCCAACATTTAAAGACATTACTTGTTTAAGAATGATTTAAACTGTGTCATGATAAAAATTTGTAACGTAAAACTGTGTACCAAAAAGTTTTTCATCGGGAATTTACGTAAATGCAGTTTAACGACTATGAATTTCATTTATTAGAAAATAACATAATATTCCATATTTTATATTTTTCAATGTTGGTACATACAAAATCTTTATGTTTAGTATCATTAATATCAATAAAACTTCTAATATAATATACAATATATATTTTCTTTTATTCAACCGCTTTTGAAAGTGTAAAATAAATCATTATTTTTAAGTTATCCTTATAAAAACACATAAGTGTTTTATTCATAAATAAAATTTCATGAGGAAACATACCTATACCCTATGTACATTACACATGTTTAGCATAAATCGGAGCTGGATATAATATCAAATTGAAAACGGATTACTGAAGAGCTTTGATGGTGAACTTTGGTTTATGCATGCCAGTATTGAAATTATTTTCCATTAAGTTTTCTACACACGACGAATAGACATAAACCGATATTGGGCTTAATGTTGGGCTTAATTTTGAATTTTTTTCTTATTGGAAAATATATTTTGTATATGAATGCGTAAACAAATCTGTACAATATGTTATACAGACAAATCAATAAAAAAAAATCAGACACAAGTATAATAAAATATTTTAAGTTTATAATTGAATTTCAGCTGTGCCTAGTATTAAATAACTTATGATTTATATTTAAGTTACGTTTCTATTCCTTCCGTTTTAAAAATAATGTACCTAAACGTAGGCGTATTACCTATTACAATACTATAATTGTAGAAAAACAAAGCAATGTTATGATACACACTGATGAATTAAAATATTTAAATTCTCTACATTATGTAAATAATATCATAGGGTTTCAACTTTCAAGTGTGTCAATTAATTGAAATGTGTCAAAACTAAATACAAACTACCTAAAAAAAATGGTTTATTACATTTTTATAAATCTGACGAAAACTATAAGTAACCCAAACAATTTGAAAGTTACAATGTGAAATTGTCATGGTATTTTAAAGTTCATTCTCTTGTACTCTAATAACATATATAGCTATTAGTATAGCCACAGGGTTCTGTTTTCTCACAATGCTCTTCAATGGTTTGGAGACAATCAGAAACTCAATTTTAAATCGAATGATAGTATATTGACTATTGACTCGATATGTCATTTTTCCAATATCCCAACTTGATGGCATAGAATTTTAATTGTAAAATGTATTAAAAGTATTTATAACTGAGTTATTAATTCTTGTCTATTATAACATGAAATTAAGCACTAAAAACAAAATATAGCTGTTCAATGATCATACAATTTCGAAATTTTTGAGTGAATAATTATGGTAACACATATTATTATACGTAGATTGTTTTACCACATAATACTTTACTATTTCTTTGTATTATAATATTAAATAAATACATTTATGATATAGAAACAGTGTAACTTTAAATTAAATATATCTTAAGTAAAAATTAATTTTGCTTGATAACTCAGAATATCATATCATTATATGTATTAATAATTATATTAGAATTACTAGATATATATTAAAATGACATATTGTCATATGTAAAAATAAAACAATTTCTAAAATTAAATATAATGTGTACGATTTTATTCCAATTAGGTATATAGGATTATTTATGCTCTAAAATGTACATGTAATATCATTATTTTATAATGCTGAAAAGGGCGTTGTCTTACTTATTTCCTAAAAGATAAATTACACCCACCGTAAAAATACTACTAGCCAAATAGCTTATATTTTACTAATTACTTTCATTTAAAGCATTATGGTTGAACTTAAATAGTGATATTATTGTTTAATAAGTAAAGACATATTTTGAAGTGCATTTCAATAAAAAAAAAAAAAAAAAATGTTGACAATTAGGTGTTACCTACTACCTATTTTAATATTTTATAAGTTATTTTCATAATTTTGTGTAAATAATAAATTATAAAGTAACCTTGTTGTGGTTTTAGATATTCATAAGCACCAACCAATTTGTGTGTGCCCTCAAATGTATAAATAGTTATTTTGGTATAAAATATTTGAATTATTATTAAATTAAAACAAATATAAATTCGTTACAAGGTTTTTAAATTAAAATATTTTTTTCTATACTTTATGCTATTCATCAACTACCAAAAAAAAAATATATTTAAAATTGTTAGTTATCTATTTCGATTGGCTTTAAGTACCAAAATATAAAGTATGAAAGAATGAAAATGAAAGATACACATCTTGTGTTAGCTTTTTATTTAAAAAATAATAAATTCGATTAAAAGTCAAAATATATAATGCAAGTATAAAACTCTTTTTTTCCGTAAATGTGACTACATAAATAAACAAAAAAAACTCAGAAATGTAATCATAAATTTGATTGTTTATAATTTGTCACGAAACAAATTCGAAATAAATAACAAATACAAATAGTACGCAGTAAATAATTATAATTGTGAAACAATTAAAAATGTAAATATCAGCTTTTTAATTTGTTCACTGATTTACTGTAATAGGTTTTAAGTAACTATTCTGCTGCCAAAATATAAAAACATGAAATTCTATTAGTTTCTTTTTTAGAATATAGGTATTTAATACTGTATGATATTATGTACTATATAATTATTTTATAATCCTGGCATACAATTCTCATTGCTAATAATAGTGACATAAAATTGTACATTAATCATACGTATATTTAATAGATATCATAGTTTGATATTATAACTGATTCGTGGATATATTGTCATAAGGATATAAAAATCAATTATATTCTTAAATAATAATCAAACAACTATAGATAGAAAGTACGACGTATTATTAATATAAAAAAAAACAAAAACAAAATAATAATAATAATTTATACTCATATCTGCTTCATAAATCATCAAAAATGTTTCATCGTCACGCACTGTCAGTGTAAATGCTTAAATACGTACCAACGTGCATTACATTAGTAACAATACATTTGATTATATAATAGTTTTCATGCATAATGTAGGTGGATTTCTGTAAGCCCTTTCTAAATGCGTCCAAAAAGTGCAAATATAACGTGAAATGAACAAAATTATGAAATCGGTGATAATTTTATTTTTAAATGCTCATAAACGTACAAGAGATTACGTAGAGACTTGGAATTTCCGCCAGATATTTATAGGTATTAGTATTTTCTGAACAAGGGATGATTTTAAAATAATTTACCTCATTTTGTGCTATTGATAGACATTATAAATTGTAAACCTTTTTTTTTGATTCCTGTATGTTTTGTTTGTGAGTAAAAACTTGGAAATATTATATAAGATGCATAGGTAAATTTTTTACTGGAATTTAAAAAAGTTGATCGTACAGTCATTTTCATTTTTTATGAGCGAGTGAAGCATATTCAAACAATCAAAACAATTCATCTCAAAACATTTTTATAATTTTATTTTTCTATACAATTTTATACATCTATAATCTGTTTCATGTAAGAGTGACCTAAGATTTTTAGTACTTTTACAGGTTCGATCAAACCACACCACTCTATTAAATATAGATTCTCGTCGACTTTTCTATTTCCGACTAACGATGGTGGACGAAAAATTGCTTTACCGTGTTAATCAATCTTAGCAAAATGCAAGCTTTGTGGATGTTGGAATATTAAAGTGACGCTCCTGAGAGCTCGCCACACCCATTGCTTCTGCATACCATCAGAGGTTACTCTTGTTTGATACACAGATATTTTTTTTGCATATGAAACAATAGAATTTTCAAAATATTTAGACTTTTAAGAAATTTGTTGATATAAGAATAAATAAAAAAAAACTATTCTGAACTACCATGAGATTGAAAATCTAATATGAAATACCACATAAAAATACGTAGAGTGTTTAAAAAATATTAGAAATACAAATCTCAATTTGTTTTATAAGCGATTGAAGTAAAAATGTTGAAAAATCACGAAAATGTGCAAATTAATTTATACTTTAATTTAATTTACACATAATATGATGTAATATATTTTATGTTATAAACATGTATACTATGTTAAATTATTATAGTTTAGACTTGACAATTTTATAAATGGTTCCTTGTATTCTGTTGTTCTTACAGCAATTTAAACATTTCTGAACAAAAAATATATTAATTCCATGATTTTTTTTTATAGACATTTTAAGTTCTAATTTTGTTGAAATTTATTATTTAAATATTTAGTTGTTATTTATTTATACCACGATCCTATTCATATTCTTTTACGGTACATCGGTATGACGGTATTGTCTTACATGTTAAAGTCAGCAAAAAATATTAAATTAAATAATATTTAGTTATATATTTATGTATAATATATTATGTGATTTGTTTTTTGAAATTAGTTCAACAACCATATTCCTAATACAAGAAAAAATAAATTATTTATGTACGTGACTACTGTATAAATATATCCTCAGTAACATAAGCCGACCGTCTCTGCTAAGAATAATTTTTGGTACCTATGCGTTCATTTTTGATTGAATGCAAACTTAACACCCTACTCAATTTCGATGTACACATGACACCAAGTAGATTCAATAGATATATTTCCTGATTTTTTTTTTATTAGTTTCCAAATAATATAAATTTACCAATGTAATTGTATTTAGTACCTACAGTTTATATGTTTAAAAATTAGACATTTCCACTAACCATATATTTATGTATTTGAGTAAGTATAATTTCTATATTATAATAACTAGAACATTTCTATCATTTATTTCAAATAAAAATCCATAGTTCCTCTACCACAATTTAAATAACTTATAAGGAGGTATGAACGTTCCTATGTTTTAAAATATCGATAATTTTAATAAATCTAAATAAAACTAAATAATCGATCAAGTTATCTTATCGATGTGGGTTATTGTAGGTGCATTGACCACTTAGGTTTTATTATACCGGTACCAACAATATTTATGTATCATGCATTTATTATAATACGCCACTGATGCGCATATTTGATTCCGATCAAAGTATGACGTATTTAGAACTGATAGGTTAAATTGATTATTGTAAAGTATTTGAAATTTATGATTTCCGCACATAAATAATTGTATATCATGAAACATAGGTATTATTATAGTATAATATAATATATAGGTACCTATTATGTTTTTTTTCTTTTTAATTTTAGTTTTTGAAATCAATAAAACATACCATACCAATTTATTATTATTATTAGGTATTATTATTATCCCAATGTAACATGTAACACACGTGAGAATAAACAGAGGTGAATAATTATTATTCAGCTTTGGGAAAAGCTGTTCAAAGCGAGCGAGCGCACACGACGGGAGTTATTAAAATTTATCGACAAGCGGCCTGAATGTATGAATAATTTAAATATGATAGAATATATAGTATAGAAGGATAGATGGGCAAATAGATAGATACAAACATAATAATATAGTATACGAATGATTTAGCCATGGCTGCAGTTATGTGCGGATGGAAATCGAGTAGCTATGATACAAAATGTAATTTGCCATTAGTTATTCCACGTAACAATGCGGTCGGTTTATTATAATCCCTTCAAACATTTTCTTATAAGTGTTGTGGGACGCCTAGGTGCGTATCGTGTCTGGGGTTCAGAAATAGTGCCGAAACATAACGTGCATTTTAATAAACATACCTGCCCCGTAGGCACATTTGCAGCGTAGCATACACTCTATAGATGAATAGTTATATTGATTTCCTTTTTAAGGTCATTTGGGAATTATTTATATGAGGTTATCGACGATCGGACGTCAAAGGGGTGTGCTCGGAAAGAATACCACTTTCGGTCTGGTTCATCACGGTGCACGTGTGTTCAGTGAAAGTGTTTATGTGACTAAACTGACACAAGCACATTAAAAAGTGTCTCTATTCATAAATAATCGCAAAAATATACACAGTATTATTATGAGCTACATTACACAATCAATATAGGTACCGATATACTATGTTCTATATAAAGCTGTAACAAATGCTAACATGCTAAAATGATAAATATAATTAAGAATATTAAGATTTAAGAATTATATTTTTTCTGGTATTATCGGTAAGTTTAAAAAATAGTACACAGAATTAAAAACAAAATAATAGTCTGTCGAGTATATTTAGTTAGCCATAATAGAGTTGTAATTTCGAAAAGTTGAAAATAAAAAAAAAACTTTTTACACAAGTTGGACATTTTTTAGACACTGTACGAAGAGATGAATAAATTTGTTTTGCAATGATGTTTTTGTATTTACTTTTTTTCTGGGCACACTTTTGGTTTAAAAAAGTACTTCAAAACTTTCAAGTAGTTCTATCTATCGATTGGAAATCGAGTCTAGTCATTACTTTTAAAAAGTAATTTTTCGATTATCTAAGTAGCTTTCCTGAGCTATGAGTTTATCGAAAACTACAGTGAAGTTTTAAAAAAAAATCAAATAAACTTAAGGAAGCGTAGTTATATATTATCGAACACTGATCTGAATTCGTTTTCAAGTGATCAGTGTTATTAGTACCAATATCAAAACAAAAGTCTAATGCCATCTTTAAATACTATGTGTTGGCAAATTTGGATTTTTTCAACGGTCACTTGTAACATTTTAATTTAGAAAACAATATTTGTCCATCAAAACATTTGTTTTCAGTAAAAATTATAACTAAAATTTTTCAACCGAACATTTTTTTTTTTAGTTCAATTTTTTAATCAAACGCAATTTAATTTTTCATATCTCAAATGTATATTTTATTTGAAACTTTTATAAAGTGGTGTACTGTATACTGTTTAAACTCATCCACAAAAATTAAAATTAAATCCATTGTTATATTAAGTATTAATAATAGTTGTTTAAAATGTACATATTAGAACAATAATACATTTTTTTAAATAAATTCGACCAACGTTGTATTTAATAAATATCATAACTGTATATAAATCCTTGAGTTTAAATTAAAGAAATGTTAATTTAATTAAAACTATAAACGTTAAAAAAACATATTCACGGAGAAAAGTTATTGAATTGAATATGGGTTGAAAACTAAAAAATAATAATATAATTAAACTTCTTCGGATCAGCTTTTTCTTTAAGACAATTTTTTTCTATATTTTAATATTTGATAGATCAAAAGGAAACTATTATTGTTAAGTCAGTAATGTTTTCTTTCCATTTAAAGTTTCGAAATAAAAATATTAATTTTTTCATCACGTTTTTTAACCTAAAGCAATTTCTTTTCATATTATATTATCACCATTTACTATGCATATTTCACATCAACTATATATATATTGAATTATATTCATCAAATGCACACAAATTAATTTAATAATTTTAAAATAATACCTTGTAATTAATAATGATTAATGATTAATGTGCATTATTTTTTTTATCTAGAATTAAATTGGGCATTGACATTAATAATGTAAACTGCAATATTTATAATAAAGTTGATTTGCAGTATTTTGAAAATAATTCTAAGGAACGTAAAATTATTTCCAAGCTTTAATTACTATTTACTACTATTTTAATAAATTAAATATTTAAATACCGATACATTTTATAAATGTTATATCAATATTATTTTAATTGTCTTAAATTAATTTGTAGTTTTGTATTTTTATTTTCCAATTACAATGGTCAGTTAGGTATTCAAATTTATACAAAACTCAAAGTAGGTAATTCCAAAAATCTTTTCTCAAACATTTTTATTAAATATTTTAATGATTTAAAAACTACAATAATTACTTAAGTACACCACGCTCCACTCAGAACTATTTTTAAACGTGATGATTTATTATTACTTTCAAAACTAAACACACACTTAATATAAATTATACAACTTTAAACTGTGCCTGTGAGTGAAACGAAACCAGTGCCCACTTTAGGTATATTTTGTATAATGCATTTTTAAATTGAGTTTTGAGAAATGTTGTAGAATATATTAGTAAATTGCATTAAAAACTATCAAATAATAAAAAAAGGATTCGATTTGTGTTTAAGTCATAAAATATGTGCCTCATACTTTGGAATTTAAATAAAATAAATTTACGTTTCTGCAATAAATTTTGTTTTTGTATTATATCTATGGATATTTTTAAAATTTGATTTTTGTGTAACACTTATTTAACCAGATAATATGCAATCAAAATAGTATTCAATTCAATAATATTATTGAAATGTTATTAATTTAGGCAGGAATAATTTTCCTTTCAAATAAAGAATCAATAATGAATTAAAATAGTAATACGCTAAGCGTTCCCGTTGGAATACGGGTAAGTTTAGTTGGCTAAATATTATATTTATTAGCAAAATATTTCTTCAAAATGTTATTAATTTTATTCGTCTCTAGGTAGATTGTATTATTATTTATTGTGTCTTATGGATAGAGGCAGTTTATAAAGTACTGTAAATTAGAATACAGAAAGCTTTGTTGAAAACGAGTGGTGACATACACTTAATTTCACTGAATTAGCCTATCCAGGCCCTCACTGGTATCAGCAGAAAACTTATATAAATTGTCAAAATATGAATTCAATTTCTACCATAGATATGTACAGAAGTATAAAACTACACAAAATATCGAAATGATTTCATCTACGATGTGTTTAGAATGGTTCTGTATAATAGTCTTTGATAGTGACTTGATTAATTGTATTTGTTCGTGATTTAAATATTAATAAATATATTAAAAAACAATATTAACTTTCACGAGTGATACATTTGATATTCTTTTGTAAATTGTAATAAAAGTAACAAATACAAATAATATAAAATAATATGTCAATTAAATATTTAAATTTTGAATTGATATTATAATAGCTAATAGTTATTGTATATTATTATCTTTATTATCGGCTTATCAAATCAATTAATTATCTAATCTCAAAAATAAAAATAAATAAAACAAAGTTAGGAGATATAATAGGCAACTTATAGTGAAATTAAGTGAAATTGTGTCCCCAGAAATCTCATAAGCTTCCCGCATTTTAATAGTAGTATTTGATGTAAGCTGCACAGATTCTGTACTAAAATACATAGAAGTACTACTTCTCCAACAGGTGTATCGCTTTGATTATAATAATAATTATTAAAACCAATATCAATAATTTACAAACAAACATTTTCATCGTAAATCTAAAAATCACTGTTTGAGCACCTCCCCGGGCTGGACCTCTAATTTACCCTTTATAAATAAGTCTGTGTTACTCAGAGATAATGCAGCATTCTAATGGTGAAAAAATTTTTTTAGTCGGTCCAGTAGTTTTTGAGTTTATTCGTTTCAAACATCCAAACCTTTCCTCTTAATAATATTGATTTATTATTTATTTTTGAATTAGATTAAAATAAGAAATTCGTCTGATGAGATTTTATGAGTGAATATCCAATTTCATCGCATTTTAAATTTGATCATAGAAAATATTTGTGGACTTATACCTACTCTTAATTTTTTTCTAAACTAAAGTCATAGACACTTATGAGAAACTTTGTACTACATTTTCAAATCTTAAGTATGAATATTAAATATATCATAATTTTTAATTATGAAATAACTTACTCGCAAGTGTACGCAATTTTGACGAATTTTGTCATAACCCTAACATCAATGGTTTATAAAAAATATTTTTAAAATGCTACAATAACAGCATTAGCCAGTACCACTAGTTCCTGGATGGGTGACCACCCGGATTCTTGTGACAAATCCTTGCCACATAAACACACGTGATCTAACCAACCATACTCTATCCCTCAATTAAAAACATAGTCACGCATTAAATAAGAGTAATTGGATCATTTGTGTGGTGAAAGTTTCAAAAATATATAGTTATTCGTTTTTGAATTGCACCAAAAAACAAAAATCGATTTTGTCGAAAACCAATTTTACATAATATTTATTCCAATTAGTTTGAAACGTACTGTAAATATATACTTTTGACCACCACTCAAAGTACCGAATAGATCTAAATTCATAATCTGATAGGAAACTATCCCCGAAGTTGGAAGTCTATAGTCATTTTTTCTTCTATAAATATTGTGTACAAGCACACAAAAGAAAATAAAACACACGTCATTGTAACACATTCGTCAATTCTCTCAAAATCTAAATTATAGTATACCACATGGCATAAACAAAAAGGTATATGATCGTAACTTTTTGACCATCAGATCCTTCGGTAGGCACGTGATGTAGCCTAGAGTATACTATAATAGTAGATTAACGACCATATGATAATGTTGGTAAGCAAGTAACGTGTTTGAAACGAATCTGGACTTTTATTACCATGTTGTTTTTATCGTGGTATATACCGGAGTCTGGTATGTATCTGGAATGCACTACACCGGTGCATGCGGGTTAGGCATTACGTCGTACTGTAAAAATAAAACATCACATACATTTGATCATAATCATAATACCTATCACAATTTAAAACTAACATAAACGTGTTTTATACATTTTTATAAACGTTATTCATGTTTTATATTGCTCAAAAACAAATTATCTTCAAAATGTAATACAACTATTTAAGTTCAGTTTTATCTTATTACCTACCGTGGCGGACATGGTTGTACGTTGTACACGACCTATTAGACCGAATAACTCGATAAAGAACCTCATCAACGAAAGGCAGAAAAACAAGTACCTACTTTTTAGTTCTGGAAGTTCGAGGAAATTTGAATTAATTTAAACAATGTTAATCCTGGAGAAAAATATTTTTAGTTTTTCACATTACGTACACCATCACGTCACCACCTAAGTTGCAAATAAATTATCTTGTAAAATAACATTTTTTACAATTCATTATTTTCTCTGCTTTAAATTCAAGATTTTCTTTTAATATCGATGTATATATTGACGTGTAGAATTTTTATACATATTTGATACAAACAAGTTCAGTAGGGCTCATTAGTTATTCATATAAAAATAAGAATATAATACAAAAATATTTTTCCCAACTTAAATGAATACCAAATAATAAAATTATAGTGTTTTCAACTTTCAAGGTTTTAATTCTACGAATTAAGCACTCGCATGTCATTTCTTTTGTAAATTAGATAGTAAAATATAACTAAAATGTGTATATTTATGGTATGTATAAGTACACAACACATATATTATATATCTGCTGTTTGTACATTATACTCGATTGAATATAACCTATGCCTAGAATTAAGTGGTTGCTTTGAAGTTTTTTTATTTACTTTGTACTACTTGATTGCTTAAAAGACAACGTTTCAAATAACTATTACAAGGTATAGTATTATATCTTTTTGTCAGTTAAGCAAACAACGATTCAATTATTTTCAAATTTCCACACCATTTTTTTTTCTTGTATATTTGGTGCCTAATTAGTAAAATGAAAATGTCTTAGTAATCAATAATATGTACCTATCGATATTATTAATTTTTGCTGGCAGAAATCTAATAATATTTTTTGAACTCTCGATAATAAACAGATTCCTTTTGATAATTAAAACATGTTTCCTGTCTGATTTTATGCCTGTTAGAAGTCGCAGTTACTTTTATATTATAATGACTCAATTATGTAAACTATACAAAGTAGGTACATCAAATTGAAATAGAATCAATAATAATAATATTTTAATTTATTAGTTATAAAACGAATAACAATTATTATGAAACAATAATGGTTACCCATACTCACTAATTAAGTTTAACTGCAGATCTGGTTAAGTTAAATATTTTTTAATTTAAGTTATCCTTAAAAAATATATAACTGAGCTTGGTTAAAGTTAATTTTTAAATATAAATCAATTTAAGTAGGTAACTTAGGCAAGTTAAAAATGTTCAGGAATATAATAATGTAAGTTAGGATAGTCAAAAGTTAAGTTAATTTTTTTAAATATACTATTCTATCATTGTAGTTCGTACTTTGTACACTCGTCGGCAGATATCGCTCCGTCTGGGTAGTTCTCAGAATATTATAATCTATTATAACTAATTATTAAAAAAGCAAAAACCTATATTGCTATACTATATAAATTTTATGAACAAGGGTCCGATGGCCTTGTACAGCACATGGTGTCAGTTGTTTATTTATATAGGTATGTGTATAAAAAATTACCTACTATTACTTATTTTAGTAGCTAATATTAATATTTCTATAGATGTACCATTCAAGACTCGTGTGAGTATCCATGTGTAAATGAATGTGATAATTTTAAATAAATATATAGATACTCACAATATTATACTATTCAATTTTGTATTGTTTATCGTATGTGACTTTTTGGTTGGAGGCTTATTTTTAGTTTAAATAATAACGAAAATTATGGTAGACGTTCGAGAATTCTACACTTGTATTCATTATTTTTAAATTTACTTAATTATTTAAAAATATTATATGGATTATTTGGTTGATAATCCCGTTTTATACATTTTAATTTTAACTAGATATACCAAAAATAAAATTATATGTTAAAAAAGGACCAAATAACGTTTTGGATTAACATTACGAATAAATGGAAATCAAACTTTTAAAGTCTGACACACCCATCTTGTGACCTTTTCCCGTGCTTTAGTTGAAATGTATTTAAAAAAAAAATCACCACTTCTACTGAAATCGTAATAAAACACTGTCGCGGTTGTCGGTTTGACGTTATATTCAATGTGGCGTGGATATATCTAATGTTTTACAGTCCAAACTTTCAAGCCTGCCATTTTCCCCGAGTAACTGAGTAAAAATCTACTTCATCAATAAATCATTAATCCATTAACAATTTTGTACTTATGTGCATTTTAAACAAATGAAATTGGAAAATAGGATTTGTTTGCTTGGTTTTTCAAAACTAACTTCTCTAATGATATTAATATAAAAGCTATTTTTGTGGGTGACCGTGTAGAATTTTATGCACACGGCGACCTAATCTGATATGCTAAATAACATATAATATTATACCTACATGCTAAAGGACGTTATAATATTTCGCAATTGTTGTTCTATCATCGTTGTTCAGATGGCATACACTTTACTCTGCGCATAATATATAATATCCGGTCGAACAACAGAAATAATGATTGAATACCCCATTCCTCTCCTATATTCACATAACTGATTACATTTCGCTGGCGCTCTTCAGTGCTCACGTCAAAATAGTTGTGGAATGTTGCAGGAAACTTTACGTTTATTATGACCAGTGTAATTATCTCGTTAACGACTACGTTGGTGACCGTCGCCATAGTTGATAAATTAAAGGTTTATTGAAGTTAATCATAATTTTTCAACGTACCTATACCTACTTTTAATTCTTTACATTCATTACTTTCTATGCGAACAACACGTCTTATAATATTGTTTTTCACGTTTAATTATTAAACCATGACATAATTTATTTGGCTGCCTTTTAAATACATACGATAATATTGTTGAATGAATAAAATGTACCTACTCAGAAACAGGAATAATTTAGTTTGAAAGCTACGTAAAAAAAAAAAGATTTTTTTTTTATGAAAAAATGCGTTCTATCTTTATTTCTCTCTCGGCGAAAATATGTTGCCTCGGGATAACATAAAACGGTAGATATTGGTTCAGTTGGGGCCCCCAAGGTAGATTCTTCAAACCTCTAGAGAACGTGGATTGATGCTTACTAGAATTTCGGTGGAATCCCCTCCAAATATTGATTCAAAAAACGAATTATACTTTACGAAATCGAAAACAATATTATGTATATGATAAACTAAGTTTGTGTAAACAATTAGTCTGCAACACTCAATTCAATAAATTCATGTGTTTGAATTTTTGTAAATCTGTATGATTTGATTTGTTTTAGTATAGGTACCAATAAGTATACTTATTATTCATTTAAATATAAAGTTATATATTATACCAATTTATTGTAAATACGAATAAGATCCGAAATTACTTTTAAATTTAAATTTTTTATATAATTTATACTAGGTATAAGAACCATACACAAATTGTGTTTTTTTTTAAATAATTGAAACGTATTGTGGCAAGGTAAATACTATAAAGTAGTGAAATTCAATTGCATTAAAATTAAAAAACTAAAAAAATAAATAAATAAATATCTTTTAATAAAGTATAATAAGTGTTAGACGTTTTGAACTTAATATTGATAATCACATTTTAAGTTTGGTTCAAAATAACATGTTTACTAACAGTTTCTGTTGAAGATTTGTTTTGAAAAAAATCTTCTTTGAAAATGTATTTTTTTTTGGGGGTAAAAAATATCAAAAATATTGATTCATTAATCATTTCCATTAAATCTAAGTAGTAAAATTCAAAGTAATATATTATATACACTCAATGGTAGTAGAATAGTAGATACCACTAAAAAGTAAAAATCGATATTCGTATAAAATTGAAATATTACGTCACGGAATGTTATAAATAAAAACTATGACATTAAAAATAGGTAAAATGGGCTTTCTTAAAAGAAGGGTGTGTGTGTGTGTTGCGTATCGGCATATATTATTATATTGTATACACATAATACGCGTGTATAGATGAAAATTATTATATTATAATGACTATAATACCTGTAGTCACGGATAGTCACGCAATCTCGACAAATTACTATAATATCGTTTCCCCTCATTGTTCAATTTTCTACCACGTAGACAATAATTAAGGGACACCATTATCATTTAACTTATTAACTATAATTACGTCTTTACAAATTAAATCCCTTTACAACTAACAGATTATATTATTCAAACTATATTTTGATTTATGCAAAAAAAAAATATTGTATTTCAAGCTACACACGGATCGCCAATTGTTAAAAGTATACGAACACGTATTTGAACGTTATTGAATGCAAAATGTGATATATAAATTATAGGCAACTTCTACTATACTTATAACTTCGATAATACTTCATTATCGTAAACAACTTTTTAATCATAATATAATAATTAATACGGATCCCATTAATACATTATGTATGCACTATGTATGCATATAATATTATACGCAGTAGAGGAAAGTCATATACATTGTATGCACCAATAGTTGTGTACAGTTTCATGAAAATAAAATTCAATATATTTTCATTTACGATTTTCTAAAATTAAATTGTAGAAGCTATAAAGGCCTAGCATATGATATGATTATTCAATCATAGAACATATAATATCGATTTTGTCAGAATAATATTTTCCTGTCTATTGAGTATCGATTTCAGTATAAGGTCAAGAGTTTGATTCGTTCTAGAGCAAACAATTTTATGATAAAACGATAAACGTAGACCATACAAAATATCTCATAAGTCATTGTACGTTACGCTGTAAATATTTTTACGCAACAATAATTTTATTAACTGTGATATAATAAAATAATATTTATTTACTAGATCTGTAATTATTAGAAAATAAATAATGTTGATGACTTTTACAATATTTTTCCTTAGATTCTATAAAATGCTATCTTAGCTAAAAACTCGTATCATGTTCTTTCGATTTAGAATATATTAATTTAATTTTGCATTTTTTTGGCAATTTTAGCTATAAATGCTTTTATTGTTTTTAAACTTCATTTTTTTATATTTTTACATAATTTTCATATAATATAGTACATTTTTTTGTTGTTTTTGTACAATGTGGGGAATTTTTCTCAAATTTTAGATTTTTGGGATTTTGTTGTATTAATTAATTTTTTTATATTTTAATTTTTAATGTTTTTGATTAATTTCATATCATTTTTTTCTATAAAAAAACTTAACATTTAAATTTTTACTATTTTCTATTAATTTTACAGTTCGTATGTTAAATTACAGTTACACGCACTATCACAACCATATATCTAATAATAAATATTATTCATCGGCTTTTGGATAGTAATTAGTACTTACCTAATTGAACCATTTTTAAATGTTGAAGATTATATTGTTATATATTAAAACAACAAATATTATAGATGGATTAATATTCAAAATTATCCATTTTCCATGAACTACGCAAGTATTTAGTATTGACGGACTACATGATATGCGTCGGACAGATATTACAACACAAAATTCACTCTCATTGTTATTTACTTTTGTCGTCTACACTTAATTATGTTAAAAGCTCCAACATGTACATATTGATGGTTTTTATTGTTAATTATTATATTATTCTAAAATCTCCACGATATTATGTGACAAAAGCATGTAGATTCAAGTGCGGCAATTTATGTAAAGCATGGTCGAATGGTCGAAGTATTTTTGATGAACAATCAACTGTCTTGTTTATAATGCAAAATGTAACAAAATGTTTACCTCAAAGACCCAAACTAATCACTATTATAGTATTATATGACATAAAACAAGTCCATAACAAATTAATTAAACCAAAATACCTTTTAAATCATGCAATGTGCAATGGTGCAAGAATATGATTTGAATTTGATTTTAATTTATTGCTTCTATTTTAATATCAATATATAAATAATATTCCTTTTTTTGAAAATACAGAACTATTTTTTTTATAAATATTTAAATAGGATATGAATTTTCGGGGATTCTTATGATTTTTTTAAAAATCATTACGATTATATAGTTAATTATACCTAACAGCCTACCTGCAATAATAAAATATAATGTTAACTCAAACATTCAAATTAGACATTATACAATTATACAAAAACCTATGTGGCTATGTATAACAGCAGCGGATAAAAGTAGATTATTATTTCCTTGAAGTATAGTAATACTTAAATATTTAAATAAATACTACTGAAAAACATACCCATTTTGTACTGTAAATCGTCGTTTTATATAATATTATGTTAGTATAACTAAATACGGTTACACACACTAAAATCGATGGAACTCGCAAACGGCCAACTAACGCTTTCAATTACTATTGCACTTTCATTAGGTAGGTTATTACTAACATCTATGTACAGTCAAATATTAATCGTGACATCAAATGGCATTGTTCATTTCCAT
The DNA here is from genome assembly GCA_027563435.1 of Nasonovia ribisnigri. Taxonomy (NCBI): domain Eukaryota; kingdom Metazoa; phylum Arthropoda; class Insecta; order Hemiptera; family Aphididae; genus Nasonovia; species Nasonovia ribisnigri. The sequence goes on from JANEHU010003982.1 coordinate 303,136, forward strand.
AACTCCGATATGCCATACAGAGTGTTCGGAAAACGAAAGAATCAACTATGACGATTTACCAATTTATTCAACTGAACATCGCAACTACAGACAACAATATTGATCCGTAATAACTGATTTAATTTATATTGTTTAGGACTGAAGATATCTTTTGCGATTTATTATTATGCAATTATACGGCGTATATTTACATACCTATCATATCTAATTGTTGAGTATCTAATTTCAAACGTTCGATTAATGTTGAAGTTGTGGTGAAGAATTCGAATTTTAGTTATGATTGGAGCTATGAATATAATGTTATTGAAATATAAATTATTTGTAAGACAAAATATCTGTTACAACGTGCACCTACCTAGGTCAATCAGACGAACGAAGAGCAACTTACTATCGCCCTGTATGAAGGTAGAAAGTAACACAGTGTGTTCAATAATAATATGAAAATGTGTGTGTCTATGTATGTGTGTGTAGTACACTGTAAAGTACTATGTTGTATGTGTACGAAATAGGAACCAAGGACTTATGACGGATTTTACTTTCAAACGGTTTACTCTGCCGTCGCTGTGCTGTCAGCGTTGGCCGTTGTGAATGAGAATTAGCTCGCCGTTGTTTTGTAGGGCGCCGCGCGCTGGTTGAATATAATATTATGATATCATGGTATTTCGCTACCACTGTGATACCGCTGTACCACTGTGATATATTATGATGAAAAACCTTTACTGACAGTTATGAAAGGGAAATGTTTTGTAAGTGTAGTAACAAAATAAATTTTAAATACACCCGAAGTAATCCTGCACGTGGTACGTTAAAATGTTAAGATTTATTCACGGCAATTTCCTCGTCAATAAATAAATAATTAGAAGTAAGAAAAGGGTCGCATCCTTGGGTATCTTCTTCCATCTGTAATTCATGTCATTTTACGCAATCTACGCATTTACCTACTGTATACACACGTCACTCACAACATTGTAAAACAGCTGGTTTTCGCAGTGATTTATCTAATATTCTTCAAATCAAAAAACAATAAATTTATTTAACTGTGAACTTTTTAACAATCGTTTTACTTGCAATTTTCTAACAAAATGATAACAATTTGATAATCTGCTTTTTATCATCCGTATAAACAGGTCGTATTATATCAACTGACAGAAATGGTAGGTTATCATGGAAATGGAAATCGGTACTGATAGTCTGACAAATATAATTATGTTATCTTATAAGCTATAAGTTAATAGCTGACCTCGTACACTTTGTTTCCCGTTAAAGATGCCAAATCTATATGATTCGAACTTAATAATAATTCGTTATTTAGTATTCAGTGTAATAGGGTTCAAAACTTAAAAGTTTTGATCTTGAATCTTGAAACTCAAAATACTTGTGTAATCATCTCTTCAAAATGTAAATTTTTGGAATTGATTTTTTAGTGGATGCACTAACATAGTGGTACAAAGGAACCGTGAAAATTGCAAGCCTCAAGCTATCATTGTTTAGGTTCTACATTGATCAGTAGGTGAATCAGACAGGACCATAGAGTAAGGACACGTTCGTTTATATTATATTACAGCAATTCTACCCAGCGTTGCCAATGCGACTAGTTTGTGATTATGCATGCATATTATATTATTATTATATTTGGAAGAATCTGCGATGTGTGTATGAAAGCTTAAAATGTCTAACTCTAAAGTTTTAAAATTATGCAAAGTTATTTATCATTATTATTTTTATCGTTATTATTATAATATAACCTTATTATTTATATTTACCGTCCATTTATCAAAACATTAATATCCATTAATATTTTTTAACATAGTAATTTTGATGATTTTGGCTTAATATAAAATACAGATTTAAATTAATTTTAGATAATTTATTCAATTTTGTAACCAACAGCAACCCTATAGTAAATAAAAATAAAGCCTATAGATCCTTGGGATAGTGTAACGTTCTGATGGTAAAAAAAATTTTAATCTGTTAGTAGTTTCTGAGATTACCCTGGACAAACAAACAATTTTTCTTCAATATAGATAACTTATATTATAATGTATCTGATATGATATTATGTTAACATGTAGCTAAGAAATCTTAAGACATCTCGAAGTTTACAGTTGATTTTATCTTGTGTATTTTTACTGCTATCCGGATAGTAATAAATGGTTCTTTTGTTTCGATGATTTTTTTTCCAGTAATTTCAGGGCATATTTAGATTAGATTTTTTATTTTCAAAAACAAGTTGTAAACTACATAAATTATAAATTGAACCCTGTTAAATAACTGTCTCATAAAATTTGATGTTTGTATTCTACTTTATAATAGAACTATAATTTATCACTTAAAGTGAAATTAATGCATTAATGATGGTATATATGCGAGTTTATGCAAATCCACTTCAATATTGGATTAGAAATAAATTGCAAGCTCGTGAATAATTTGGACAGTGACAGGGAATGGAAAAGTAAGTATGTGTTGAAAATCGAGAATATCATCTTTGGGATGAGGAAGGCAGTTGTGGATATATGAGTTAAGCCCCAAATTAAAGGCATGAGCTGGTAAATGGTTGTGTATTATCCCTAAGCCTGGCAAATGAGATATTATAAAATACCACGGGAAAGATTAGAGTTAAGAAAGCAAGGAGCCCGAGAAATATCAGTCTAATTAATTTATACCAACCAGACGAAGTAAAGTGGACTGTCCATCAGGACTTTAATCAGAAATTCTTGATCTTAATTATATAACATGATAATTCACCAACCATACTCACCCCCTCCCCACCACCAATCCTTTAGTATTTAATTTAATTAACTTCCGATTTTTGTTGTTTTTAAGTACCCACCCGTCTTAATGAACATTATATAAAATACTTATACATATTTTTAATGCAATTTTATAAATGTTGTGTAACATCTAGGTACAACCTTAATTTTTTTAAATATGAACTGAATTTTTATTGAAAATTGTTAAGCCGATGATTTTTCTTGCAATATTGATGTATATTAATCTATTTTGAACGAATATTTTTATATTTATGTTTATAAGGTATTGAGGTATGATGATCTGTTAAATATATGAATCAATGTAAGTATACTATAATGTTGTAATTTGTAAAAACTATCCGAATACTATAATAACTAGTACCTAATTATTATGTACTAGACTAAATATCATTTATATTTGATAGCTTATAATATATAACTATTGTTGAGAACGATAATAATAGTCCTTAGTGCATTAATAGTATAATAATACAGCTTCTACTCGTTCAAATTTCGATTTATACAATAATATGTCAACACCTTAAAAAAACCCAAAAATCATAATTTGTATAAATACGTTATCAAAGCATAAAATGGGGTGAGCATACTTGATGAACCAGCCAGTATAGGTTGTATAATGTATGAAAATAATTTCTTGTCAGAAAAGAGATTTTATCGCACAGATTGTAAACTTATACCTACTTTGAATATTTTTGGCTAAGAAATCAGTATTTAATTTATATGAAACAAAGAACCATAAAATAATTATTGATTATATATTTTTTATCTCAAAAATATTATTGAATAATTTAAAATAAATACAATTTATATTTTATAGGATATAAAAGAATCTAAATATTATTAAGTAAAACTGACACAGCCAAAAACATTAACAGTTTATAGATTATTTAAATGGCTAATCTTCAAAATATATTTGATAACAGCAGGACAACTAACAGAAGTAAGTTGTTAGTTATTTTTCAGAGAATCGAATCCTTATTCTTAAAAATATACTGCCCACACTCAGTAGGACATAAAAATCATATTTAGGTACCTAGATAAAAATAAATAGAATTTAAGAACTAATATAAATCATCAAGTTATTGTAATTAAAGGTATGAGGCAGGAGAGGAACGTATGCATTTTATATTTATGTTTTGTGCGTGTTGTCATGACATCAACATTTTAAATTTATCAAACTATAAATGTTTCATCGTGTCATCAAGTAGCTATATATAAAATATAAATCAAGAGCTAAATAATAATCTTAGAAATTATATGGTTTATTACACTATATTATATACATAAAATATTTCAAAGATACAAATAAGACATATTTGACTTATATAATATTATTTATTGATATAAAAAATTACAAAATAAGGAAAATATATTAATTTAATTTAAAAATTGATCGGGTATTTCACCTTAGGTTCACTTCATAGTTCAAACAAAATTTAAATTGAATAATATTTATTTTTAAAAAATGTTAAATATGTATCTACATAGTACATTATTTTATCATTCTAAAAAAAACACTAGCATTTAATGAAAAAAAATAAAGTCATTCGTTATTTTTCAGCCTTGTCAAAGCATTTGTAGGTGCTACAATTTATATTATTTATTTAATTTAACGAATTTTGTATGGTACACACTACACATATTTCTATAGTTTGATTGTCCATCGATACAATATTATATCCTGTAAAAATCATACAAATATAATAATGTGAACATTGCACTTTCAAATTTTACGTTTATTAATTATAAATATATAATACAATATACTTGTAACAATCGCCTTAAATGAACATGACTATCGTATGTGTACCACTGGCATATAAATGAAAAGAAAATTATTTTATGTGACTGTACATAAGTGTCCTTGAGATGTACAACGTGCAGTGAATACGAATGCTTGACATATCTCATTATACGGACACTTCCGGTCAACGGTCTTATTATTAGCGAGCGAGAACTCAGAAGTACTGGGAAATAGAAAATAACGTATACCTTCCAACAGATACATCAGATGAAAATAAGTATACAACTGTAAAGAAACACGCATTTTCAGACGTTTCCGTTGTGTTTATACTTTAATACCCGTGTTGAAAAATACGTCGCAAACAAATAATGATAATACTGTCGTCCTGTGGCTATTCCGTCAAAAAATAATCCTATCGAATTCTCACATCAACTAACCTTACTCAAAGGCTATACTGGTATTTGAAAACTCAAAAGACTTTATATTTTACGATTCATGCAAATTATACGTAGATAACGACATTATATTATCTGAACTAAGTGGGTGAGTAATCGAACTACTGCAATAAATTATTGGGTAAAATATAATTTATCAATAAGCAGATAAATAATATTATATGATTAGATGATAAATGTCGTTAAAGTGGATGAAAATAAAGAAAACTATAACCTAGGATTATTTAAATGTTTTCCTATTGGTCAAAATATTATACCATAAAAGTATAATGTCGTGTAATGCTTAAACCCAGCGAAAATTTGGTATTTGTCCCATTACTCCCAAAATCGAAATCAAGATCAGAAAAATAACATCGTAAATCCTAATAAATTAATTTAATGTTCAAGAAAATTCGACATCAAGAGTGGTGTAGGGATAAAAATAATCCTAAAGAAATACCTACCTGGCCAAGTTAATAAGTATTACTGGGCTACGAGGATTTGCTCAGAGAAAGGAAACCGGTGAGAATATTAGCAAAAAATAAAACAATTAATTGGCGATTGCTCACTTGCTGAATTAAATAAATTTAATTTAAACATTTTTTGTTTTCATTATACATTTTTAAAAATTAAGTTTAAACGTTAAGTCATTTTTTTTTAAACAGCCATGAAATATTATATGTTATTAATTGTTTGTTGTTTAAGTTCAGTAGTTAAAATTAAATAATATTAAATAATTAGTTTAGGTTCAAGAAGAGTGTATTATTTTTAATTGGTTCTGACCTGGACTTTTCTAATGAATAATTAATATTTTCTTATAATATACAAAATAAAATGGGGAAATTTTGAAAGCCTAGGCTGTTAAAATTCAAAAAAATATATTAATTCTTAACTACAAAATAGTTAGCGAACTCTCAGGATTTCGAAACTTCAAACGCTTATAAAATAAAACCGTGGCTATGTATTTTTAAATTGTTTGAATTATTATAAAAACCACTTATGCATGGGATCTTATATTAAATTGTCAAGCATTTTAGCCTAGCCTAAAAGTTAAAATAGATTTTTGAATTGCAAAAATAAAAACAAAAATGGTTTTGTCATATTTGATTTTGCGTAAAATTTCCCGGTGTTCCCTGAATTTTTTTTCTGATTTATTTTTAATATTTCTTGTAATTTATTATTAATGACCCATCCCCTCTTCTCCAAGTTCAAACTAAAACCAATTTTCTACCCTAGACGACCCTCGAAGTAAAACGAAACATTTTTGCTGCTCCTAGAGATGACGTCAGACAGAAGCATAACAAAACTCATTGTTTACTTAACCAATTCATCGCTCTAATTAGAATCTAAAATGCATAAACATAATAAACGATTATTCATAATAGTCAGTAGACATTAAGTTATGTGCATGAAATCTTCAAACACGTCTTAAGCAATTGAAATTAAACCAGAAGAAATATCAAATAACAACTTGGTAATTGAAGTAGGTACTTTCACTGCGAGGCTTTTTCTCTCTGTATTTTCTTTTTTTTTATGTCATTATTTCTTTTTTTTATCACTTAAGCTTATTGTTATAACTGAAAAAGATGGAATAATATGGAATTTTGAAAAAGGAACAACTTGGCATGACCATTAAGCTAGGAAGGAATAAATTATAAGAAAATATGATTTTAAATCTTAAGAATCTTCGTTGAATCGTTCAAATAATATTTTCCCCATAGCTTGGCATTGGGTTTTTTACTAACTCAATGTTATTGATTTGTTTCAAATAAATTACAAGGCAACGTTTTTCTTGATAACAAGAAAACATCAAGCATCTTACATTACTTATAGGTACATAAAAGAAAAATTATCTTTTATGCTTTTAATTAAAATAAGAAATTTGAACACTTAGTTTTGTTGTTATCTGATTACAGATTACTTTTAACTCATTTTTACATTATAATTTTAAAAGAAAATCATATAGTTAATGTAATAATAAAAAATTGAATAGTAAAAATAAATATAAATGTAATCTCTCCATCGCTGAAAAAATATACAATTTATACTATTAAATTAATTCACAATGGCTTAGATAAAAAAAACATTTTTTGGTTATTTCAATAATTTTATAAACTTTCAAACTAGTGTAGAAATATACTAATAATATGACACTCTGTTTTAAATATTCAATGTTCCACTTGACTTATGATAGGTATATTATGTTTTATTTTGTTCTATACATAATATTTTAAATACATTAAAAATAAACTAAATATTTAATTTTTTTTCATTGGTTTTATAAGTTTGCATCCTTGACATTAAGTGTTATTTAAAGTGATTATCTAAAAATGTAATCTATATTTACGTGAGCTAATAAGGATTTGGGTCTAGTGTCATGGTAATAGTATTGACTTTAATTGATTTATAATCTATGACGAACCCCAAATTATTATTTTGAAATTCGTAATGTTGTTACACTTTAACTGGATGTATTAATTATATTGTCCTTTTAAATGTATTTATAATTTTCTACTAAAGGTGAAAAAATAATTGTATTTAACTCGAATATGAACTTCGAAGATTTAATTTATTAATAGCTAGGTATTTTAAAAGTTAATTAATAAAAGTGATGTACAAAATATTTAAAACAGTTTAAAAAGTTTTATCAGCTAAGTCTACAAGTAAATAAAATATGCAACCTCACTCGTAATAATGCCATTGCAGTTAATGCCTTTAAAATATATGTAGTTAAATTGAATTACCTATATGAAACTTGTGACGTATATCTAAAATAGTATAGGTACATTAATAGTTTCAAAAACTAAATACTCTATTACCAAACTATTTTTAATGCACCTATAAATGTTATAAACTATTTTCCGCTATAACTTAAAAACTACACGCTTTTAAAAATAAATATTGTTAGCATAATAATTGATGATATTAAATTAGTTGATATAAGTTATACGTTTATATGTTTAGTTTAAAAGTGCTTTATAGTTATATTATAGAGCTAAACATACATTTATTATCATACACAAAAACGTATGCAAAATCTATTTTTCAAAAAATTAGTTTTTAAATTCAAGTAAAAGATTAATTAAAATAGAGCTTTGTATTCAAAGTTTGGGTGATTTTATCATGGTTTTTATTAGTAGATACAATAATTATTTTAAGGAAAGAAATATTTTGTTATAAAAGTATCAGCAATATAGGTACCAATTTATTATAATGTTGTTGAATTAAAATGTTTGAAAGTTGGAAAAACGATTGAGAAACTTTCGATAACTTAACCCGAATTTGCAATAGTTAACACAATTACGTCTCAATCGTATGCAATAAAAGCTTTGTATCGACTGACCTATTAGATACCCTTCCATAGTTATATTATAATCATGTATAACATATTATTATTATGTGCGTTTTGTTTTACGATCATACAATTATTAGACATAATTATATCTTCCACTTTAATTTTATCATAATAATATTATTGTTATAATTACAATATTGCTAAGTAGGTACCTACCGATATTTCTTATGCGGAGGCCGAAGGCGCTTTCATAGGGTGTGCAAGAATGGCCCTCAGACTAAGTGGGGATGAGTGAGGGAGGCTATCTCCATAGGGCCCACATTATCATCAGCCTAAAATTGTATAACGTTGTCGTTTTCAGTACCTACAAATACTGTTCGTAATTTTTATAATTTTATTATTATTGCCATCATCATACAAATTATGTGAAAATATATTCAGTGAAACCGGTACGATTGACGGGTACCTCTCTCGAACGGACAATATAATAATGTACTGGCAAAAAGGTAGGTTTTCAATGTCCCCTAACTGTCCTTTATATACAGGTTTCACTGTAATTGAAATAATATGATAATAATTTCAGTTGGATAGTCATTTTTTTTAAATGCATTTCATTCTGTCAGTGCCTATGTGTTCCATACCTACACTTTATTAACGAGTTCTTTGTAAACAATCAATATGTTTGAATGTTGAGTTTTCTTAGAAATTTATCTTGGAATTCAATAACTAGGGTATAATATAGCTAAACGTAATGGTGACGCTATAAAGTAATGAGTGTAGTTTACCTCACTCCAATGATATACATGGCGTTCAAATTTTTGATATTAGTACCTATGTAAGAGAAGTGGTAGATTATATTTAGTCCTCTGTCGGCAAATGCCACACACACGACCCCATTAAATCGTTGCGGTCGGGAAGCAGCCAAAACGCCACCGTGTGGGAACCCTCGAAAAAAAAAAACGTTCGTTTCGTCCGGCGGACGTCCGTCGGGTAAGCTCGCGGACCGGATATCGCGTATACGCGGACCGGAAACCGCGCAGTGCGTGCTGCACAACGGACTAGGTCATAATATTATAGGCACCGGTGGTCGGGGACCGTGTCGTAGTCTTACCTGTGTCGTGCGTAGTCGGCTACACGGCGGTTGTGGGCGATTGCGCCGGCATTCGGACTTCCCGGTTCAACGACCGATCATGCCGAGCGCGGGTTAGGTGCGACACTGGCGGCGGAACAGCAGACGGACGCGGACCGGACCGCGAATAACGCGATGTAATGACCGATGCCGTTTGTCGTGTCGTTATGGTTATCGTCGGGGGATATCGAGAGAGTGTGAGAGACAGAGCGATGGGAGGACGGACGGAATGCGAAAAACGAATAACCGCCGAAACGACGAAAACGAAATAAACGTATATCGTTATTACTATCGTACTGTTATATACTGTTTTGATTTATCGTCGAGCTGGTCAGATATCGAATTTTTCCCTGACGATGCGCGGCCACATGGTACGCGTCCCGACCGGCTTGGCGAATGAGGAGAGACCGCACCGCACGGCAGTCAGCGGGTTTCTCACGTGTTCGGCGGGTCGTATGATAGTAACAAGCCACGCCGGGGCGAAACACGCCGACGGAGGTTTTTCGCGTAAACGCGCCCGATCGGACGTGCCAAACGTTTTATTATTGCGATCGCCACCGCCAACACCGCCACCACCGTCGCCGCCGCCTCTTTCGACTATAAAACATAATATTTTCTACTATACCAACGGAAATTGAGAGCTTATCAACGAGAACATATTGTCTACGTACAGCGAGAGAACGAAATAAAAATAACGATATAATAATAATAATAATAACAAAACACCGGATCTAATGGGAAAAACGATGCGTTGCCTTTCACAGTAGATTCGAAATAATAATAATAACAATATGGTTTCTACTTACCATACGTCAGAAATAATCTTTATCACGTATTATAATATAGGTACCTACCACGGACGAATTGTATATCTTGTATAAATATAATATATATAGTTATATATTATTATGTACAGAGTGGGTCACCGGGTCTTACACGTTTGATGTTTCGTTGTGTGTGCTCTCGTTCGCTGTGTACACAGTACACACTCCAACGAGGAGGACGATTAAAAGTGTTATGTGTTAAGTACGCTGAAATTACGTCGAACTATTAAATATTATTCAACGTTTCCGAAAACTCCGTATGCCGATATACGAGCATACTGGACGACGAATGTTTGGTTTTCTAAAGACTTAAGTCAAGTCGTGTACATCGAATCGGTGACAGTCAGGGATACATGAACGTGTGAACGTAAACGCCAAAAATAATACTTTATCGTCATGACCCATTTTACAATGACATTAAATAATAATGGGCTAATAATATTATGTTGTACTAAAAACTGTAGGAAAACACCGTGAAAGCCGTGCTCGCGATATAGTATATAGGTATAGTATATTAAACAATGAATATTTGTTGACTTTTTCTTTTTATTCGAAAAAAATAATTCATTTTTACTATGGTATTTTACTGTATTCTAATTTAAAATCAAATGTAATAAAAAATATTTTATGCATGTTTCTGTCATAACATTGAACAAATTATGTAGTTATTATGCGATTTGTTCGTGAATCCACGTCGCTCTCAGTTATATTACGGAATATCATCTCGTAAAACGGAAATAAAAAAAAATTATATTATTATTGCACATATTGTAGTAGACAACTATTTAGTGTGTTGAACATATTTTTAATAGGCCATATACGTATAAAGTATAAAACTCCACTGTTAAATATAATCCATTAACCCTGACAATAATATTATATTATAATGTACATTGTACACCTATATATTGTTGGTTTACGTTATTTCGGCCAGTCATAAGATTTAAATTATTCTTTGATAATATTGTACTACGATAATTATATCAGAAGGTGGGTACAATATTTAGTAACGAGATTTGACAATTGTTAACTAGATGACAATAGTGAAGTGTTTGATATTTTTTCGGACTAATTTGAAAATATTTTCTTCTGTTGAGCTTGAGAGGGTTCGGGGACTTCGTTATTACCACTCTATGTTGTTGTAGATTTGTTCATCGCCATTTTTGATTGCGTTGACTGCGTACTAATGAGTTTTCTGTGAAATTGATGCGTTTTGTGTTGGCTTCTTTAGTAATAAATTGGGGGTTCTACCTCTCTTGGTATTGTATTTTTAATGTTTTGGTCATATTATTCAATATTTTTACTAGAGTCTGTAATAGAGCTGTTTGTATCCTATTTATTGGCATCAAAAACAAATAACCGTGTCTTTTAAAATAGAAATTTTCTTTAACTTTTGAAACGTCCAAATCAACTGCTATTGATGTATTGAACTTGTAATCTTGATTTTTTTTCTTGATTCAAAATGTTGTTGGGCACTGAGCACATTAATTAAAATTAAAGAGTACAACATTCGTCAGTTCGGATCGATTTTAGTAGCCTTATTGTGACTGAAATTAGGTCATAATTTTCTCCCATATCACTATTCTTTCTTAGACGATAATTTTTTCCATTTTGTATTTATCACAACAACACGCTTAATGCAATTTTTAACATATTGTTATGTTCAATTATTGTGTTACTATGGTACAGAGTAAGGTGGTAGTATTTTTTCTAAAACGAGTAAATAATGTCAAGTGTATGTATTTTTTTATTTCCCGTGAACCAATTCTATTGTATTCTACTTTTCAACGGACGGAATAGTGAAAGACACGAAACTAGGTGTCTGAGAAAAAAGAGGTAGGGGTGGAGGTTTAAAACAAGGGAGTCTGGCCCAAAATAGTTGGTAGTGTAGGGGAAATCGAAAGAAGACGATTGTGATTTGGTACATCGGATTTCAACATTTGTGGCCGTACTGAAAAAAATCCGTTTTTTATTACCTCTTCATATCAAAAATAGTTATTAATTTCACAAAAAGTAATAATGTTGTTAAGAGGATATCAGTGCACTATTATTCGTTTTCTCTCTCTGACCCAAACGCAATATGGATAATTTTATATTCACGATAATGATTATAAAATCATAATAATTTCTAAAATTAGGATGAATTGACCTATTATCCAATTTAAAGATAAGATTATTATCTAGGACATTTCATAGGCGTTTTATTATATTTTAATTTAAAGAAAATCATGAGTATTTTAAAATTATAAATTCTTTGCACATCTTAATGCTCTTAAGTCATAACTATCGTGTAAATGGGCCTTATCTGTGTAGTTTATTATTTGTATATTTCATTATTAATTTTCATACTAGGATTTTTGAAATAAATTGTTTGAACAAAAAAAATAGACAAATTATAAAATACGCACCCATAACAATAACGCTTACGATTTTAAAATGTGCTTTTGTTTTTTGTATATTATTCCATAATCCATATAAACAAAACTTTTTATGTAGTGATAAATATTTGGTATTCTTGTATCTCTAATTTTGTGAATTTTAATAATTTATATAGATTTATAGATTCTTAATATGCTAAAAAGTAAATCAGCTATACAAAAACTCCACATGATTTATAATTTTTAAAATAATAATTCAACCGATATATCTTAATATGTAATTGGTATTATAAATAATAAGAACTTTTAACTTCCAAGTCTTGACTTAATAAAAATGTGTATGTACAAGTTACGATATTTAATGTACTTTTCAAGATATTATTCAAAAAAATAAGAAAGAAAAAAAGACTGGTCACTCTTTTCTAAATACTTTTTCTTATAACTTGTCTGGTTGAAATACACAACAGACTACATTTAGGGTTGATGAATTTTTCAGCATATATACTCAGTATTATTTGAGCTTCAAAGTTGTGAAAACTTTCGTGCTCGCAGTCATTTTACATGCAATTATACCCAACGCCAGGTCACATGATTAAATAATGGGAGAAACGTAGTTTTTAAATTTTTAATATGTAAAAAAACCATTGTTATCCGTAGAATAAATTATCAAATTTTATGATTTTTAAATGATTTTTTTTTCGAGCTTCATAAATGCTATTTAATTTATAGTTTTCTCTAAAATATCCGTAATTCTTAAAAATATAGAAATCGTGGGCCGTGGCCCATATGTAAATATTGAGACTTGATCATTATGGAGTGTATTGTAATTATATATTATAAAAATGCATAATTAATAGACTTTCAAAGTTGTTTAATTTAATATCATTCTTGAAATTCGTTTTACGAAAAATAATTTAAAATATGCAATGTTAAATTTTTATAAATAAGTAAATTACTTTTCAGTATTGAACGACAAGTATGTCATATACACACTAAAGATAACAAGATTAGAGAAAATTGAAAACCTGGAATGTTTAGTAAGGACTTATTTCCATGACAATAATTATAATATTGTCATGTAAATTATTCACAGATTATAAGTGCTATCGTGGGATGGAAGATTTATTTTATTAGATTTATTGGAGAAAAAAAATTCTCTTAAATCGAAATGCATTTGACTTTGACAAGATTCATACTCAATGAACTAATTGTAATAACATATCAATAGATAATTTACCTACATGTATAGTATATTATATCAAACGGTATCTGATAGACGAAAACAAAATATATAAGTGACATTTTTGAATGTGTATAAAAAATATTAATTTTATTAAGCCTTCGAGTGATGATAGCCGTAAATCGAGAAAACGATTTTTCTACTGTATTAACCAATGAATTGAACGTAATAGACTTTCTACGAACATTTTTCAATCTATAATAATATTAAAGATAAGTGGTGACGATAATATGATGATATCCATCTGCGTACAAGAATGCTTATTATGCATTTTTTTTTTAGCGTTATTGTGAAAATAGATAATAAATAATAATTTTTGAAGGTGAATTGCCTGTAAACCACGACGTAATAAATAATATAATTTTTCTTAATAAAATGTACATATGTGATATAAACCTAACCAGTGTGTAATATGAACATTTTTCCAGTAGCGATAGTATCTTATAATATTGTAGTTGTTATTTTACTCTTCGTGTTTTAAAAATGGTAAAATTCTTCGATCTTGAACTTTGAGGGAGATCTAGTATAAAATTTGATTTTTTGGTACATTCGATAAAAGTCTAAAGTAGACAAAATTCGGTACTTTTTCAAAATAAACCAGAAAAACTAAAAAAAAATTACGAAAAATGGTCATATTTACGAAATACCAGTTTTTGACAACAAGTCGTATCATTGTTTGATATTGTTGTAATTTAAAAATAAATATCCTAAACATCAAAAATAAATGGTCACTAAATTTTTTTTATGATTGTTCTAAGTTAAAATTTTTATGAAATTGAATATTCATACGTAAAAAAACAATTTATCCTCCAACAATTTTTATTATTTTAAAGTAAGTATACGAAAAATATAAATCGTAGAAACTTGAAACATTACTAAAATTATTTTTTTTAGTATATAAATGAATTTTAAAAATACATATTTAGTGTTTGGACTAATTATGAGCTATTTATGTAATATAATAATATTATTACACAGTAATACTAACTCAATCAACTGATCACTCTGGCTTGCACATAAAGTAACATTCAGATATATTAAGTACCTAAGTACGTTTTATGTACATAGTTCTATAAACTATATTATATTCTTTTCGCACAATATATCTAAGTGATTTTCTTTCTTTGAACTTTTGATACTAGTTTGTAAAATGGTTTAATTTTACCGCCGTGCGCATTGTCACTTATTTATGGCCGACACCTTATGCCATCCAAAAATTTATGGTTACTAGGCAAAATCCAATCTAAAAACAAAAATCCCATGGAATGTGCCACCGCTTCATTTAAACGTCGTCGTCAGTCTTACTCACAGATCACAGTGACTAATATTTTACACCATCCTGCAGTTGTGTAGTGATATTTCAATCTATCCGGATGAACTATCTATTTTCGTTGAAATTTTGTTTTCTCAATAATTGAGTTGCATGAATTGGAAACGAACGCATGTTATCGAATGCAAACATATCTTTTGTAGCAAAATATAGCAATATTATTGATGTGTTGTGAATACTTTAAGGTTTAAATTTACCATATAATACGTAAATACATTATGTATAATATAATAGATATTATTAGATACCCAGACAATATTTCTTTCTTAATAACCAATCATAATAGGTAGACTATTTCATTTTTATCTTTTGATACGCAAAATTATATGAAAATATATTTCTTCATTAATCTACAGTAGAAAAATGAAGTTATCATTTGAAAAATAGAAGTTGGTATATCCCCATGCAGTACGAACAATTTCAAATATTTGAAAATAAAATCTTTAAGGGGACACTACACGGATATTTGTTGTCTCCGTCTCACAAGTTCGTAAAATAGCAAATTTAAGCTAAGCAGATCACGTTTAACTGCGTTAGTTTAAAAATAAAAGTGAATCGACCTATTGTGAAACTTGATGATAAGAACATAATCCGTGTTTGTATGTGGGTTTTTTACTATACTTTAATTTTTTTAGCAAGGTTTGAGGTTTGAGTACATTATATAATGTAAATTAAAAATGCTCATAACGTAAAACTGAACTATCATAAAAAAACCCACATACAAACACAGGCAATGTTCTTAACACCAAGTTTCATAATGAGTCGATTCACTCTAATTGTTAAACGTACGGAGCTAAACGTGATCTGCTGACCTTAAATTTGCTATTTTACGCACTTGTAGGACGGAGACAAAAAATGACTGTGTAGCGCCCTTTTAAGTATATTTCAAAATTCCAAAAATCAAATGTTGGTTAACTGAATTATTCATTATTAAATAAATAAGGGGTTGAGCATGATTGATGATCCATCCTATATAACCTTGAGATTATGTTGTTTTTATAGTTTTTGTTACATAATATATCTAATTTAAATTAAAACTAAAAACACAGCCATTTTATATATGAATACAAAGGAAATTTTCAAATTATTTTTAAGTTAAATTTATAGAACTTATAAATATTTAATTTTCCATCATAGAAAACAATCTTCTTAATTTCAGCATTTTTAGTTTTAAATATAGGTTAGGTATATAAAATACATCAAATTATAAATTAGACATGTGAACATTTTTTTTTTAAGATATGATAGTGTTCGTGCTACAAAAATATTGTACGTCCTACACCGTGAATACGAGAAATCTAATAATGAAATCTCGAATTTGAATTATTAACAACCTATAAGTCTTATAAATATTCATAATATTTGAAAATTTGCTTGGTACAATAATTTTAAATGAAATTTTTTGAACGAAAATATACTATTAACCTATATGTAGATGAGATCATATTAATATTATTTACTCGTATACAATAACTGTTATAATATATTATTACAGTCAGTAGTCAATTTCATCTTACACTATGTATATTGAACACTCTCCAATGTATCAGATTTCCAATTAGTAATTTGAGTAATATATTCGATAAATATAAGATATGTACATTGTATGGGTATCTACCTATTGTAAGTATAAAATATCTGTGCAACAGGTAACGTCATATTATAAGTTATGAATTCCACCCACGATTGCAATTCGATGATATTATTACAACATTTTTAAGTATTAACACAATAAAAAAGCCATCAAACAAAGGATCATTCACTCATTGTTTTGTTTTATGAGTCTGATTTGTGTATCTACAGTGTTCTTTTCCGATTTGTACGAAAAATGGTGATTGAAAAATGCATACGTTTTATTTCTAGCTGTCGTTGCAGCGGTCATTATTAACGATTTTCGAAGAATGATACTATAATAGTAAATTATTTGGGTGTAAGATATTGTCCAACCATCTACCTATTGTATGAACTAGATAATAAGGTTATATATTAAGGCTCTGGCTCTCTGGTATGAACCGTTCTGGTTATTCATACTAGCTACTAGGTACAATGCTCAGTGATGGTGGTGGCTGCTACACAATAAATATTTTTGAAATAAAAACAATCAAGCATAAGTTTTTTTTGTATATGTGAGTGTGTGTGTGTGTGTGGGGGGGGGGATCGGCAGAGAGGGCATTGGGAATTAGTTATCAAATTTTGAAAATTTTTTTTAAGGTGAGATACATTTAAGGTGTACTTGAATTAAATATGACAAATATACAATAGGTAAGTGTACTACTAAATTAATGTGCCCAATCCCAATTTCTGGAGGAAATTAAATAAATTGTTACAATAACGTTAATTTTTATTTAAAAATTCTAGTCACGAATATCTTTAATATCGTGAAATTTCTTGATAGATTATTTTATAACGATACAAGTTAGGAACGTGGTACACATTTTGATTTTTGAAAAATGTAACAATATAGTCGATACTACTATTGTGGTTATTATGTATGTAGTTTATAAAATATCTATTCTCTCAAATAAAATAAATAAGTTTTATTTTTAATATAATATGGCATGAATAAAAGAATAACCTGAAAAACATTTTTTATTATTTCATTATTGAGATTGTAACAGTAATATTATCTAAGAATCACGGTTTAAAAAGAGGATATCTTAATGAAATTAACATTTTAAAAATTCGTGTTATATATAAAAGTTATTATTTTGCATAATTAACTTTAATAAAATGTTTAGAGGAATATGTATAAATATATATATTTTTCGATAGGATTAAACCTAATACATTTATCGTTCTTACACCAACCTTAATTTAATAACTAATTTATTCCTTTTACGATATCGAGTTATTTCAGTTTTTTTAATTATTTTTTATTTGTTATAAAACCTTTATTCGTGATTTACAATGTGGTGGCAGCTGTTAGTTAAGATAAAGTTAATCAAGACAAACAATTTTAAGTATAAAACAATTTTTCTTTTTCCAAGAGTATACTTAGTGAAGAGAAACTGTACAATTCCATCAATACGGAATATCCACTCTAGGAAACATGTGAGATTAATAGTCAACTTTTATTAACGCCTTTCGATACATCAACTTTTATCAAATGTAATCAACTATACCAGCTATAATTAAATTTATATTTGCTTTTAAAATTGCATGTACTTATATAGGTAGTTGAAATCAAAATAACTAAAATTAAAAACAATATATTTACAAATAATGGCATATATAATCATTAATTACTGTATTTTATTTCCATACCTATTTATTCTGACGTTATAATATTTTTTATTTTCTAATTTTAATTTATCGTTGCCAATATAATATGCTCATTATAATATTTGCTCGTGAAACATATTAGTCTATCTTTGACTTCAAAAGTATGAATTAATAGAAAACTGAAACGAATAATATTTTTACAATATTTATAATTATAATTATTCCTAAAATGATTAGCCAAATTAAATTTAACTGTTTAATGTCAGTGTGTATAGTCAATGTATGTGTCACATAATACATAGTTTACTATATGTCATGTGACACATAAATTGACTATGCATACGGGCATTAGCTATTTAACGGATTCAAATCATAATTTATCAACTACTTTAAATATTAGCAACAATTTTTTTACTATAATTATTATTATTATATTCAGCTAGGTTTAACTGGATGACTTATAATACAACTCTACGACACGAAAAATAGTAAGCTAATCTGTTCGAAAATAGTTAGTGAAGATAGTTTAATTTTATCCAGTATCATGATCCACACATTTAATGCAGACATTTACTTTAAAAGAAGATAAGAAAATGATAAATACACATTTTAATTTTAGAGTTTATTTCTAGACTATACAGTGAAAAATACTATCCTATACATCAAAAATAGTTGTTTCCATCAATTTTACTTAGTTATCTATCCCACACATTTTCATGCGACTAATAAAGTGTGATTTTATTTTAAATTATTATTGACTCAAAAATATATATTTTTAATGATTCTTAATTTTACTTGGTGCAAAGTTTATAGAACACAAGTTTTTATTTTAATATTTATCAACTATATTAGATAAAATATAATTATAATATGATATCTGATCTCTTTGACATTTCTTATTATATTCATAGAATTAACAATGAATACATTTGAAGATATTTTCAATACATTGCTCCACGAATAGCTTTTTATTTCCAAACAATATTATTATTTTTCTGTAATTTAAGCTACTGCATAGATGTTAAAAATTTATATAAAAGTGTCATATATCACGAAAAAACGAAGCAAAGAATTTTAGTTTTGGAAACATCACTAAAGGTAAATTATGATTATTTTTTTTTTTTTTTATTGTTACAGCATCAACATCATGGTTATTAGCTTACAAGATTATATAGTTATGTACATAAGGGGGTTTTTACAATAGTGTTTAAGGAAAAAAAAAATATATATAAAAATACATAGTAAATATAAATTATATAAATTAATTAAATTAAGTTGTACATTTCAATTTTTTTAACAAAAGAAATTATTTTTGGTATGTCTGCGTAAGGTCCTATGGCTTCGTATAGATTATCTGGTATTTCGTATTCTTTTCTGGCTTCCGTGAAGATTTGGCAGTGGATAATGATATGTTTGACTGTCATGGGAGAGTTGCAAGAGCGGCATATAGGAGGTTCGGTCTTTTCCATTAGGTATCCATGAGTTACTCTCGTGTGGCCAATTCTAAGTCGGTTAATAATAACATTTTCTTTTCTATTTGAAAAATTCAGTTTTGGCCAAGGCTCGACTGAGTGTTTGATTTCTCTTAATTTGTTATCGGTAACTTGACGCCAATCTGAGTCCCATAATTGCATGCAGTATTTGTCGACGTTTCTGATTATATCAACTGGAGACATAAGAGAAAGTGTTAAGGAGTTGGGGTTACTTATAGCATTTCGGGCTGCTTTGTCTGCTTCTTCGTTTCCTCTGATATTGCAGTGACCCGGAGTCCATATGAAACGTATGTATTTATTGGATAAATGTATTATATTTTTTATCTTTGTGACTAAGGGATTGATCTGAGTATTATATTTTATATTTGACAGGACACTGAGTGAGTCGGAACAAATGTCGATTCTTT
The DNA here is from genome assembly GCA_027563435.1 of Nasonovia ribisnigri. NCBI lineage: Eukaryota > Metazoa > Arthropoda > Insecta > Hemiptera > Aphididae > Nasonovia > Nasonovia ribisnigri. Next base: position 323,403 of record JANEHU010003982.1, read on the forward strand.
CATAATTTGTATTTACAGCTGTTTGAACACCTTTTAAAAGTGCTATGTATTCAGCCGTATAAATACTGCTATGACTATTTAATTGGAATACTTGAGTAGAACTTTTATGTATAACTGCTAAACCTATGCCTGTTGAAGTTTTTGATGCATCTGTATAGATTTGTGTATTATTATGGTTATCCGTGTCCGTATGAATTAGTTCATTAAATAAGTTCCGATAGACTATTTCGGGTGTTTCTTTTTTTACATGGGCACTAAGACTGGTATCAATTTCGTATTGATTTAAACTCCATGGGGGAGTAAGGCAGGTCTCATATTGAAGGATTGTGTCTGGGGAGATATTGTTGTCGGACATTTCTTTACGGAATCTTGTGCTTAGTGGTTTTCTGAGATTTGTGTTTAAATCATATACAGATGGAGATTGGTTTATATTTAGATAATGAAAAGTTGAATTATCAGGAGTGGACAAAATTCTGGTTATATATTTGAGTGATAGTCTTAGTCTACGATATTGAAGTGGAGGCTCCCCAGTGATGGCTAGTAGGCTGGAGATAGGGCTACTTCTGAAGGCTCCAATTGCACATCTTATACCGGTGTTATGGACTGGGTCAAGAATTTTGGATAAATTACCATTAGAATTTCCATAACAGATTGAGCCGTAGTCTAGTTTTGATCTAACTAGTGTTCTATATAAATTTAATAAAATGGAATACTCGGCACCCCATTCTAGATGACTAAGCGTTTTAATTACTCTTAGGTTTTTGTAGGCTGATTTTTTGGTTTTCAAAATGTGAGGTTTCCATGTTAATTTAGAATCGAAGGTAAGGCCAAGAATAGTGATGTTTTCAGTAAAAGGCAAGCAGATGGTATTTAAGTAGATTTTGGGTATGGTTATGTTCCTTTTTTTGGAAAAAAGGATACATTTGGTTTTGTGTGGAGAAAAAATAAAACCTGAATTATGGCACCATTTTGACACTTCATCGGGGCAGTCTTGTAGTACTTTAGTTATTGAAGAGATTGAATTCCCTCTAACGAAGATGTGTGTATCGTCAGCAAAAATAATTGATTGGATTGGTTTAGGTATGAAGTCGGGGAGATTGTTGATGGCGGTTTGAAATAGGAAAACACTGAGCGGAGATCCTTGAGGTACTCCATTTTCTAATACAAAGGTGTTAGAGGTGTAATCCCTGATTTTTAATTGAAAGGTTCTTTGGCTTAGGAAGTTAGTTAGGTATTTTATCATATTACCGTGAATATTCCATTTTTTAAGCAATTCGATTACTCTGTAACGCCAAACAGTGTCATAAGCTTTTTGTAAATCTAAGCTTATAAGAATCATTATTTGTTTATTAGCAAATGTCTCCAATATTTCTGATTCTATTTTTACGTGGCAGTCAGTGGTGGAATGGTGCTTTCTGAATCCATGTTGGAAAGGTGACAGAAGATTATGTTTATTCGCAAACCAATATAGTCTGTTATATACTATTTTCTCTAATAGTTTGCTCATGCTACACAGGACAGAAATTGGTCGGTATCCGGTTGGTTTGAATCTATCATTGTTTTTTTTTGGTATAGGGGTGATAATAGCATTTTTCCATTTGATTGGTAATATCCCCAATCGCCAGATCTGGTTGAATAGCTTAAGTAGTAGGAGGTTGCCACTTGGGGGTAGGTTTTGTAAAAATATAAAAGGTATTTTGTCAGAACCACAACTGTTGCTCTTTTTACCTAGTAGACCTGTATTTAGTTCACTTACTGTTATCGGTTCATTTAGAATGTCCCCTAAGCTTTGGTTCTTATATATGAAAGGAGAATTATTAGTTTCTGTTTCTTGTTTATATTTTAGGAAGTCAGAATTTAAGTTGGCATTGCTACTATTTGAATAGAAGTGATGCCCAATTGACTGGGCTATTGTATGAGGGTCGGTATGAATTGCATTGTCTGTTAAAATGGTTTTAATTTGTACCGATGGTATCCCTTTTATGATTTTAACTTTGTTCCAAATTTTCGTAGCTGACTCTTTGGAATTTAGTGTTGTGGTGAAATGTATCCATGATTTTTTTTTTTCATTTTTGATTAAAAATCTTACTTGTGCTTTGTTTTTTTTAAAATCAATAAAGTCCTGGATTTGTTTAGTGCGTTTGTATTTATTAAACGATGTCTTTTTATTTCTTATAGCGT